>CM040431.1:18043823-18432116 GCA_022702705.1 Papilionanthe hookeriana x Papilionanthe teres | reverse complement strand
CAATCATAGCCGTCCATTTGTAAAATATAAAAACGGACGGCATCCATGCATCTCCCTCCATCTGGTCTCTCCCGCAGACCGTCCATGTTCTAGGTACAAATTCTCACTCGAGCCTTGATGGATTTGAGTGATTTTTGTTCCTATAACTTCATCTGGAGGAGACTGATTGTCCTTAAAATTACCTATATTTTTATATCATTTTTAACTAATATTTTAAGGACATTATGCTTTAATGAAAGGTATTTCTTATGTTTTTGGATGCAGGTACAAGAAAATGAGTTTATGAAGAAAAAGAATAAAAAAAGGAGTAAATGGAGCAAAAATGAGTCAATTGAAGAAAAGTAAAAAAAGGAGCTAACTTTGGCGCCCAAGCGCCAGACTCAGCAGAGAAATCTAGAGAATTCTTGGACGATTTTGTGACAGTTATTGATGACTCAGAAGCAATCAAGAAGTCTCTGGACCAATACTCATATGTTATAAACAAGATACAATGAATATAGACACAGGGAATCAGTCATTCAACGAAGAGGTGCGACTCAAAACCTGAAGGGACGCATCCATTCGCGCAGAAGATTAGCACCTAGGCGCCAGATCTGGCGCCTAAGCGCCACAGTTATCCTCTAAAATATTCAACAAATTTGGATGAATTTTGAAGAGGTGCCTGAAGCAACCTTGGTCATTTTCGAAGCTCTATAAATAGAGAATGATTCTACACAAAAGTGTGGTCTTTTGGAGTGTGTAGGTGTCATAAGAGTGAAAGAGGTGTGTAATCTCATTTAGTTAAAGAGTGTGTAGTATTATTTACCTTTCTTTAGTTAGAGATCAGAGTGTTTATAGTGTGATTGCTGGAGTTGGAGTCTTATAAAAGTCAATCGGAGTCAGAAAAACTTCGAAGGATTGCTTGGATATCATTCCAGATTAGTATTTATAATTTGGTTATACTTTGAATTTAAATTATATAAATATGGTTTGTGGTGTGAATCCTATGCTTTCTAAGTAGTCTTCTTCTCTTTCTCCCTACGAATATGAAATGATTTAGATAAGGATTTAATTTAGTTTTGAGAACTTATTTTTCTTCAGCCATAATTTGTGATGATACTTTACCTGATCTTCTTTTACACTGCAACTTGATCACTTGTAATGTTAAAATCTGTGGAGAGTTTTTAAGATCTGACTGTGGGCTAAGAGTTCTTAACTTGTAAGTATCACATTTCCCTTAGAAAGTTAGATGTTCAATCCTTGAAGGTGGAGATGCGAATAGATAGGAAGATAATCTTCGAAGGGCGTAGAATTGAATATGTTTTTAGAGTGACAGGCTAAACTCTATCAATTTGGTTTAAGAGGAGGTGACGGGTCACTAGTAGGCCCGACCATAGGCATCCTTGGGGGGAAACTAGAAGTGAGAGTCTATAAATTTGTCCCTTACTACTAACAATACATCTTGATCTAATCTTCTAAAACTAGCCAATGTTTTTTATGCACTGGACCAAAGGGTAAAGAATATATATGCTCCTATTCGTCACAATACCACATTCTCTAAGTTCTTAAACTAATTTAGATGTTTACTAATCATGAAATATTTCGTATGGGGAAAGAATCTTTGTTTATTGTGTTAGCATTTAAATTATGATTGCTACTTGCATATTATTACTTTTTAGTTGATTTGTATTTAAATAGATTTTCTTCTTTCTTTCTTAATTATTTTTACTTAGCCTTCCCCGTGGGATCGATTCTAGGGCTTAATCAGAAAGCTCTATATTACTTGAAACGATGCATATACTTGTGTAGTACCCTAGTGTACGATTTATATTTATTTTTATCAAAACTTTAATCTTTAATTATCATACAATTGCCGCTTAATCTGATTTGGGGTCAAGTTTGGCCATAATTTTATAAGCTATTTTACTTGCGTAATTGCGATCGAGTCAAGTTTTTGGCGCCGTTGCTGGGGAACAAGCACTAAAAATTAAATAATTAATTAAAAAAGAAAGATAAAAATTTTTGATAATATTTATATTTTAAAGTATTTTTTGTTTTATTAATATAAAAATATATATTTTTTTCTAATTTCTTTTATGCGAAGTTTAGGATCTGAAGGATTAATACCCTAAAATTCTGAATTAGAACGCACTGTAAGAAAAATTAGAAAATAATAACAAATTCATAATTTGCTAGAAATGGCTAATATACTTCGAAATAATATGGAACAAAATATTGCAGAAAATGAACATCAAAATTTACATAGTCCCTTAAGAGAGTATGCTAACCCTACAGTTGATGAAATTCATTTAAGCATTCAAATCCCTATTGTAGCAACAAACTCATTTGAACTTAAACCTACAATTATACAAATGGTCCAAAATAATCAGTTTGGAGGATCTCCTACTGAAGATCCCAATTTACAACTTGCTAGTTTTCTAGAACTTTGTGTTACTTTCAAGTATGATAATGTTTCTGATGATGCTAGTAGGCTTAGGCTTTTTCCTTTTTCTTTAAGGGATAAGGCTAAGATGTGGCTAAATTCATTAGCAACAGGATCTATTAAAACTTGGAGAGAAATCGCTCAAAAATTTCTACCTAAGTATTTTTCGCCATCTAAAACTGAAAAACATAGAAATGATATAACCTCATTTGCTCAAATTTAATGAGAAATTATTTACAAATCATGGAAAAGATTTAATGAACCTCTTAGGAAGTTCCCACATCATGTTTTACCAGACTAGTTAATTATACAAATATTTATAATGGATTAATAGGTTCTCTTAGATCTATTGTAGATGTTGTTACTGGTGGTTCCTTAATGGCTAAGTAGTTTGATGAAACTTATGATTTAATAGAAGAAATCACAACTAAAAATTTTCAATGGCCTTCTGATAGAGTAAATACTAAAAGAGTGGCTGGTATTCAAGAAAATGAAGCATTTTCTATTTTAGTATCTCAAGTTGCTGCAATATCTAAGAAATTGGATGATTTGTCTCAATTATCACATTTAAGTAATGATAATTCAGGAAGTGCTGATGAATATGAAACCTTAAAGACATTGCAAGCTATCGCTAGCAAAGCTAATAACCCCTATTCCAATTACTATAATCCAGGTTGGAAATATCACTCTAACATAAATTGGAATAATGCAAATCCATAATGGGGTAATAACCAACCTAACCCGATTAGAAATTGGAATAATCAAGGTAATTCTACCTATCGACCTTCTTATCCTTCTAGTTTTAATAACCAGTAATTTAAGAAAAAGAAAGTGTTTATACAAGAATTAATTTTACAAATGGTTAGTCAGTTGTAATGTCAAAATGCTGCGATAAGAAATATTAAAAATCAAATAGGGCAAATTGCGAATGCAATTAACAACAGACCTTAGGGAACAATTCCAAGTACAGTTGAAGTAAATCCAAGAGAAAATAAAAAAGATCAATAACAAATTAAAGTTGTATTACTTAGAAGTGGAAAAGAACTAAGGGATGGAAAGGAAAATAAAATTCAAAAAGAGACTGAAGTGATAGAAGTTGAGAAACCTAAGGAAATAATCACTGAAGAAGATAAACAATTTCTATCTCAAGATGAATTTGAAAAACCTCTACCCTCATTTCCACAACGACTTAAACAACAGAAATTGGATCAACAATTTTCAAAATTTTTTGAGGTATTTAAAAAGCTTAGCATTAATATCTCATTTACTGAAGCTTTCGAACAAATGCCTAAGTATGTTAAATTTGTGAAAGATATTCTTAATAAGAAAAGAAAATTTAAAGCTTTTGAAACTGTTGCACTAAGTGAAGAATATAGTGCAATTATTCAGAAAAAACTACCTAAAAAGCTTAAAGATCATGGATGTTTTACTATACCTTGTGTTATAGGAGACAGATTTCATGGAAAAGCTTTATGCGATTTAGGAGCAAGTATTAACCTTATGCCTTTATCCATCTTTAAGAGGTTAGATTTAGGAGAAATATCTCCTACAACTGTAACCTTACAATTAGCAGATCGATCTACTACTCATCGGAGAGGAATGATAGAAGGTGTATTGGTAAAAGTGGATAATTTTATTTTCCCTGTAGATTTTATAATTTTGGATATGGAAGAAGATGAAGTGATTCCTATTATTTTAGAAAGACCTTTCCTTGATACCGGACATGCTATGATAGATGTACAAAAAGGGGAGTTAACCATGAGAGTTAATGATCAAGAAGTAACATTCAATGCTCTTAAATTAATGATGTATCCTAACAAGGAGAAGTGTTACAGAATGGATATCTTTGACTACATGATATGACAACATTATCAAGAAAAATGTCAGATCATTTCTAAAGAAGAAGATTTTTAGACTCTGAAGATTTAAGTGATAAAAATGATTCTGAAAAAGATATAAAAGATATTGACTAAGAAATGAAAATTGGGAAATATTGGGTACAACTGAAAGTAATGAATTCAAAACATTAATTGAAAAGACTCCTAAATTGGAATTAAAGGAATTAACCTCTCATTTAAAATTTGCCTTTTTATGGAATTCATTAACTTTACCAGTTATTATATCTTCTGAATTAAATTGAGAATAAGAGATGAAATTGATTGAAGTGTTAAAAGTATATAAAAAAGCTTTTGGATGGACAATAGCAGATATTAAAGGAATTAGCTCATCGATATGTATGCACAGAATATTATTGGAAGATGACAATAAACCCAGTATTGAACCTCAAAAGAGATTAAACCCGGTTATGAAAGATGTTGTTAAGAAAGAAATGTTGAAATGGTTGGATGCTGGAATTATTTATCCAATATCTGATAGTCCTTGGGTTAGTCCCATTCATTTCGTTCCAAAGAAAGGAGGTAAAATGAAAATAATGAATTAATTCCAACAAGAAAAGTTACTGGTTGGCAAATCTGTATTGATTACAGAAAATTAAATACTGCCACCAGAAAAGATCATTTTCCTCTTCCATTCTTAGATCAAATGCTGGATAGATTAGTAGGACATTCATATTTATGCTTTTTGGATGGATATTCTGGTTATCATCAAATATCTATAACTCATGAGGATCAAGAAAAGATCAAGAAAAGACTACGTTTACAAGTCCTTACGGAACATTTGCTTTCCGTAGAATGTCTTTTGGGTTATGTAATGCACATACTACTTTTCAAAGGTGTATGATGGCTATCTTTTCTGACTTAATTGAAAAAGGAATTGAAATTTTTATGGACAATTTTTCTGTATTTGGAACTTCTTTTGATTCTTGCTTACATAATTTGACTAAAGTATTAAAGCGCTGTCAAGAAACTAATTTGGTTCTAAATTGGGAGAAGTGTCAATTTATTGTCACAGAAGGAATTGTAATAGGTCATAAAATTTCTAAAAATGGAATGGAGTTGATCAAACAAAAATCCAAGTTATTGTTGGATTACAACCCCCAACTAATATAACAGGTATAAGAAGTCTTCTTGGACATGCTGGATTTTATAGAAGATATATTAAAGATTTTTCCAAGATTACTAAACATTTATGCCATCTTTTAGAAAAGATATAAATTTTGAATTTGATGAAATTTGCCTAAATGCCTTTAACTTATTAAAAGAAAAGTTATTCACAGCACCAATCATAATTGCACCTAATTGGGAAAAACCATTTGAATTAATGTGTGATGCGAGTGCTTACGCTATAGGAGCAGCATTAGGACAGAGATATGATAAGATGTTTAAGGTTACATATTATGCCAGTAAAACTCTTAATGAAGCTCAAATTAATTACACTACTACTGAAAAAGAGCTATTGGTTATAGGATATGTCTTTGACAAATTTCGATCATATTTACTTAGGAATAAATGTATTGTGCATATAGATCATTTTGCTATTAAATATTTGATGACAAAAAAGAAGCTAAACTAAGATTGATTAGATGGATCCTTCTTTTGCAAGAATTTGACTTTCAAATAATTGATAGAAAAGGGTCTGATAATCAAATCGCCGATCATCTATCAAAAATTGAAAATGATAAGGAAATGAATGATAAAGAAGAAATAAATGAATGTTTTTCTGATGAACAACTTTATACCGTTTCCGATGGATTAATCTCATGGTATACTGATATAGTTAATTATTTATCTAGTTACATTATACCATATGGATTAGATCATCAACAGAAAAAGAAATTCTTAAATGATGTGAAATTTTATTTTAGAATAATCCCTTTCTGTTTAAACACTGTAAGGATTCTATTATACGAACATGTGTTCATTATGAAGAAACTTTTGAGATTATTCAAAAATGCCACAACTCTGAATTTGGTGGACATTTCGGAATTGATAAAACTGTTTTTAAAATTTTACAAACTGGATTTTATTGGCCTACATTATTTAAGGATGTTAACAGTTTTGTTAAATCATGTGATCGATGTCAACATATAGGCAATATTTCTATGAGAGATGAAATGCCTCTAAATTTTAATTTGGAAGTGGAAATTTTTTATGTTTGGGGTTTAGATTTCATGGGACCATTTGTATTTTCTTAAGGAAAAATTTAAATACTATTGGTTGTTGATTATGTCTTGAAATGGATTTAAGCAAAGGCTTTACCTCATTGTGATGCCAAAAGTGTTGAAAAATTTTTAACTGAAAAAATTTTTACCAGATTCGGAATGCCATGAATAATTATCACAGATAGGGGAAGTCATTTCAAGAATTATATGATTCAGATATTATTGAGTAAATTTGGGATTAAACAAAGAATTTCAATAGCTTATCATACCCGAAATAGTGGGTTAGCTGAAGTTTCAAATCAAGAGATCAAAAGAATTTTAGAGAAACAGTTAACCCAAAACGAACTATTTGGGCTGATAGACTCAGTGATACTTTATGCACTTATAGGACTTCTTATAAAACTCTTATTGGGATGTCACCATATATGCTCATATATGGAAAACCTTATTATTTACCTATTAAATTAGAGCATAAAGCTTATTAGGCTACTAAAAAGTTTAACTATAAATTAAGTGATGCTGGAGATAAATGATTATTGCAATTGAATGAACTTAAAGAAATTAGAAATGATTCATATGAAAGTGATCGAATCTATAAAGAGAAAATGAAGAAGCTGCATGATAAAAGAATATTAAGAAAGACTTTTGAGCCTGGACAAGAAGTTTTATTATACAATTCAAGATTTAAATTGTTTCCAGGAAAATTGAGATCCAAATGGATAGGGCCTTTTATTGTTAAGAAAGTTTATCCTTATGGAGCAGTGGATATAAAATATCAAAAAACAAATTCTGTAATTAAAGTAAATGACAAAGATTGAAGCCCTATATTGGAGGAAGTTTGTCATCTTTTAAAGATGTGCTATATTTAACCCATTTGGAATAAACAATTGGTTATGTCGGGCTGACGACGTTAAATCAATCGCTTTGTGGGAGGCAACCCATAATATGATTTAATTTATTTTGATATTGGGAGTTTTTATATGTGACTTCACTTAGTTACATATCTTTTGATCCACATTTTTAGACCCTAATTTTGTATGAAACTTATGAAAATTTGATGAAGGGCGAACCTGTGAATTTCAGGATTCTGGCGCCTAAGTGCCAGACATCCGAAATTTGGGTGCCTAAGCGCCAAAATTGGCGCCTAGGAACCACAGTTCTGTATCATGGTAAAACCGCCCAATTGCAGTTTTTACCCACTCAAATCCCTATAAATCACTACTTCTTCGTCCCCAAACATCAAGCCATCAAATTTCCAACCTAAAACTATACTTTTGAGAGAGAAGAGAGATTTGATTGATTCCATGTAGAGACTTAATATAGAGAATAGGGAGAAAGCCTATTTGTGCACAAAGGTTCACAAAATCACTTTAATAGCTACTTAGCCAAGACATTGTAGAAGCTATTTGGTCAACTTGAGAAGATTGAAGGAGAATTGGTGCATATTAGAGAAAAGATGCATAAAATGTACCATCAATATGAGCATATGGAATGGCAAATGAAGTTACAATCTGATCATTTGGCTGCATTTAAAAATTATCATGTAACCATATATGCTCAAAACAAATGGATTGATGAAAAGACAGGCTTGGAATTTCCTTGTGTCCCTTTCTTCCACTCCTTTGTTCATAGTGAATTACCTTGTGGAACTAACGAAGGTTTTGATGTGAATCCTTGAATTTAGGGTGAATTTATGTGGAGAAATAGATTGTAAATATGAAGTTTTAAGTGATTTGCTTGATGTTTTGTGTAAGTTATTTGTGTGATTGTTATGTATTGTTGTGCGTTGTAAGAAGTTGTTTATGTGTATTTTTTGTATTTTTTTTAACCTTATCTTGAATATCTAAAATGGAATGAAGTAGAATTTAAGTTAGGAGTGTATCAAACTGTGTTTGGAATATATCTTAAATTTGGAATCTATTTTGGACTTTTATATTTTCTGGGAGATGATTGATGAAGTTTATGATATAGTTTTAAGTTTACAGATGTTAGAACACTTAAATTACAAAATGTAAAAATTTAGGAATTTTTATGGAATTTTTGGCGATTCTGGTGCCTATGTGCCAAAATTGGAGCCTAGGTGCCGGTTCACTTGAACCAAAATTTTGGCCTTAAAACCGAACCCACCACCATTTTCACGCCTAAGCTTCATCTTCTTCCCCAAAACTCGTGAAAATCAGTCCTAGGGCTCCATATTATGCTGATTCGTGAAGTTTTCATGCTTAAAAACACCGGATTCCAACTTCTTGAGGTTAGATGTACACTTTGGCATAGTTATTTTGAATTTTCACCATGGATTTCTCTACATATGAATAGTGCCTAAAATTTGAAAGAAAATTTTGATTTTTAAGTAGAAAATCCATGGATCTAAGCTTAATTTATTTTGTGTCATGTTATGGATTTTTAGATTATTTTAAATTATTTTTAAAATTACTTAATGGCACCAAAATCAAAGCGAGGAAAGGAGCGGAGCGAATTTGATCAGTCAAAGTTTGCTAGCTGAACCGCCCCGCGCACTTTGCATTAATTTAAAATTGTTTTTATTTGATAAATATGTGTATAAAGATATTCAATAATCGCAGAGCTATCTTTCAACGCAAGTATACGTATCGCTCAAGTAGTACAGGGCTCTAATAGAGTCCTGGATATCGATCCCATAGGGATAGTGCAGAAGCAATGGACTAGGATTATAGAAACTAATTTAGAATCCCAACTTTGTAAATCAAATTGCATATCTGTCACTAATATGCAATTGTAAATAAGATAAAGTTTTAATAAACTAATTCTACCAACAGTTAACTAATTCTACTAATAAAGTGAAGTTCAAGTATATAAGCAAGAATCCTTGTCCTTGTTAAGAAATTTAAGTGAATGGATAATTAAAATTAGTTTTAAAATGGTGTTGCGTCAAATAAGAGCATACATATTCTTTACCCTTTGGTCCAGGCATAAAGAACATTGACAAATCCTATGCTTGGTTACTGAATCTGCGGCTAGGCTAGGAGGATATCGGCTCTCACTTCGGAGCTCCCACGTTCCCCTCGCCTGAGGGCTAACATTTACACTTCAGCACCTAAACGATATGACCGAATTGAGGATTTTAGTCTGTCACTCTAAAATCTTCAATTGTACGCCCGATAAATATTATTTCTCTATTTATTTGCACCCTACTTTGAAGGACTTTGACCTCCCTGAATCTTAAATGTAATCTTCACTATAGTTGTTAATGTCAACATATTTTAACAAATCAATTGGCCAAATTAAAATTAAATTAAGATTTAAGTGAAAAGATTATTAAAACTTCTTTTAAAATTCTCTTAACATATTAATTTAAATAACCATTTCACAAAAATATCAAAACAAGGAGAAAGATTGAAAAACTACTCAGATTTCATGGAGAAGATACGACAAAACTTGGATTACATAAATAAAAAAATAAAGTTTAACAAACTAAAATAAGTAAATACAACTTATCTTAAATTCCTCCCCAAGCAAACTCCGTGAAGTTCTTCTGAATCTCTTTCTTTCTTTACAGCACGCAAAATTCTTTTTCGAAACTGCAAGGAGGAAGAAATCTCTCACTTCCCTTCGACTCTTACTATCTCTCGAAGAATTCCTCACAAATATCACTAATTGAACTCACTATCTAAAACTATAATGGAAACAAGACACTAACTAACACTCTAGTGACACACTATAGACTCGGTGGACTCACCGATAACAACAGACAACAACAATGGACACTAATGGACACTATTTTCGGCCCCAAATTATTTCTTTTAAAGTAGTTGAAGATTTTTCAAGAGTTTCCCAAGCATCCCTTCAAAAATCATCCACATTCGATGCACCTCGTGAGAGAACCGACTTTCCCACCGTCGGCGGCCTCGAGCGCGCCGTCGGCGACCGTCTAGAATACTTAGCCTTGAACTCTCTTTCATAAGGCCCACTGTCGGCGGCGTCGATGTCGCTGTCGGCGGACTTCCTTATGATATTTTTTTAACTCTCAGGAAAAATCTGTCGTCGGCACCGTTGAGCTCGTCGTCGGTGCCCTAGATCAAATGTTCTTCTTTTTTGTCCTTTTTGCTCCAGATTCGCTCCTTTTTGCAATTTTTTACTCCATTGTCCATAAATCAACATATCTGCAACAAATCGTCAAAAATACCCTTCTTTAAAGTGTAATATCATCAAAATCAATATAAATATACATGAAAATCTTAACATATTTTCAGTGAGTCACTAGCGCAAGTGCTCAAGTGCACTACAATGAATTCGCGTTGGCTAGTAAATTCATAGCGGAACGAAGTTTTTATCATCTCGACGGATCAATCGAAAATATTATTGCTGCTCGATAGTAGGAGCAGTTTTGATATTTCTCTATTTTGGCCATCATTTCAGTTATTCCGAATTTTATGCAAATTTTCCTGAAACTGCTGATAATGAAGTTTATATTAGTGGAATGGAAGTTGAGTTCACTCCTGAAGTCATCAACATGTTTTATGGCCTAGCCGCTACTACAGATTGCTTTTATGATATTTTTGTTCCTTCTGAAAGAGAGCTTGATGAGATTTTAGCCTACCTGACTGATGGAAGAGGATCGTAGAAAATCTGAAACAATAAACGGGTAAATTTTTTCTTCTTCTATGTGTAATGCTACTTCTAAAGCCTGGCATTACTTTATTTCTGCTCGTATTCTTCCATCAAATCACCTGAGTGAAGTGATGAAAGAACAAGCTATTTTAAATTACTGCATCCAAGAAATGAAGCCTATAGATGTGGGAGCCATTATATATGATGTGATCAACACTTCAGCTAGAGGAAGTGTTATCTCTGGTTTAGGCTTCCCGGCTCTCATTTTCTCGATTTATAAGAATGTCGGTATTACTTACTCTCGTTCTGAAGAGAAGCTTAAGCCATTAAAACTAATTAGAAAATCTCATGTGAATACATATGGAAAGACCAAAAGTCAAGGTTCTGTATCATATACTTCTTCTATGCCTTCTACTTCTGCACTTGGACCTTCCACTTCTACTTCTGAGCCTCCACCAGATGTGTGGAATACTATTTGTCAGAGATACTTGGAGCATCAAAGTGATATATTCTTGATGCATTGCAGACTAGATGAGATGGATAGTAAGATTGATCATGTTTCTGAATAAATACAGAGGAAGAGTGACTATGATGGGGAGTATAATCAAGGTCTTGTAAAATTTTTGAAGGGTGATAAGAGTGTCAAATTTCCCACTTGATCTAAATTCACCACATGGATTAACCTCAGAATTCCTATTCCTTATGATTATTCTGACGATGAGGAGGAGACTGAGGATGATTAGACTTTATTTTTGCTCTGCTTTGCTGATGTGCCTGTTATGTTTGTTTTTTTTTTTTTACTTTTCATGTATTATTGTACTGATTGAGTACTTTGTAGTAACCCAGTTATATTTCTGTTTTCAGATTGCTTAAAATTTAATCCTATTTATGCTCCTGTTATTTTGTTAAATGTTTAAAATGTAAAAGAGTGATAGTTTTCTTTATGTTATTTACTTTGATACTCTTTTATATTGCTGCTTATACCTGTATTACCCTACAATTTTAAATACCTTAGTTAATGTGCCTTTTCCTCCTGCCTAGTTTAAAATTTTAATTTTACAAAGTATTTTAACCTTATTAAAAGAACTTAGTTTTGGGGAGGGAAAAGAACTTAAATTTAAACTCTACTTGTCCTTAGTAAACAATATTTTCAAAATTAATAACATAACCTATGGAAGAAAAGTTAACTTAAGATAGATATGTTGTTGTTTTCATGAATATTATAATAAACTTATAAAAGTAGTTTTATATAATAAGGGATAATTCTAAAAAGTGAAATTATTTAATAAAAGAGTGTAAGAATTTTGATTCAAATATATAAATTAAAAATGTTGTATTTTTTAAATTATTAAAGAATCAAGATGTTAACTTAAGAAGATAGAATTAAAACTCTATGAAAAATATTTTTTGCTAAACACATATTCATTAAGTGAAAAATGTGTTATGTCTTTAAATATAAGTTAAAGATAGTGAAGTTCAAAATCAGTAACAGGCTATTCATATATAGTAATCCTCACTTAAAAAAGAAAAAAGAGAAAGGATTGAAAACAATCCCTGAAAAGGAAAAGAAAATATATAGGATTGAAAAGCTATCCAAATATTAAAAGAGTAAGAATAAGAAAAAGTAAGGAGAAGCTTGAGGAGATACATAATTAAAAATTGGCTTCAATTGAATTATCTTATAGGAAGAGACCTAAATACATTTTTTTACTTAAGTCTTATGTATAAGCATCCTTACTAGTAGAGTTATTATGAAAATCTTTTTTTTTTGTAAATTATCTACATGTTCTTAATATGACAAATTGCAATTATTTTTTGAAATAGATAGGAGAAGAGAGTTCTTAACACTTAAATATTAAATATTTTACATATTTTGGTTTTAGCCTAAGTTATTTAAAAAAGCTTTTTAAGTTTCATTATTCTATTTATAAAATAAACAGTTATAGAAGTCTTAAAGAAAATTTTTCTCCATAGATTATTATTTTTAGTAGTAAAAAGTTACTTGAGGACAAGCAATGTTTAAGTTTGGGGGAATTGATCACCCATAAAATTACCTAAATTTTTATATCATTTTTAACTAATATTTTAGGGATATTACGCTTTAATGAAAGGTATTTCTTATGTTTTTGGATGAAGTGCAAGAAAATGCATTTGCAAAGAAAAAGAATCAAAAAGGAGTAAAAGGAGAAAAAATGTGTCAATTGAAGAAAAGAAAAAAAAGGTTGACTCTGGCTCTCAGGCACCAGATCTGGCGCCGAGGCGCCAGACTCAGCAGGAAAATCTAGAGAATTCTTCGACAGTTTTGTGACGGTTATTGATGACTCAGAAGAGATCTAGAAGTCTCTGGACAAATTCTCATATGTTATAAAAAAGATACAATGAATATTGACTCAGGGAATCAGCTATTCAACGAAGAAGTACGACTCAAAATCTGAAGGGACACATCCATTCGCGCAGAAGACTGGCGCCTAGGTGCCACAGGTACCTTCTAGAATATTCAACGAATTTGGATGAATTTTAAAGAGTTGCCTGAAGCAACCCCTGGTCATTTTCGAATCTCTATAAATAGAGAATGATTCTACAGCAAAGTGTGGTCGTTTGGAGTGTGTAGGTTTCATAAGAGTGAAAGAGGTGTGTAATCTCATTTAGTTAAAGAGTGTGTAGTGTTATTTACCTCTCTTTAGTGAGAGTTCAGAGTGTTTATAGTGTGATTGTTGGAGTTAGAGTCTTGCAAAAATCAGTCGGAGTCAGAGAAACTTCAAAGGATTGCTTGGATATCATTCCAAATAAGTATTTATAATTTGGTTCTTAAGTTTTGTACTTTGAATTTAAATTATATAAATATAGTTTGTGGTGTGAATCATATGCTTTATGAGTAGTCTTCTTCTCTTTCTCCCTACGAATATGAAATGATTTAGATAAGGATTTAATTTAGTTTTGAGAACTTATTTTTCTTCATATACATAATTTGTGATGATACTTTACCTGATCTTCATTTACACTACAACTTGATCACTTGTAATGTTAAAATCTGTGGAGAGTAATGCGATGAGACTTTAAATATGCTTTAAAATACAAGAATTTGATACCACTTTTTAGAATATTTAATTTATAGTAAATGGCTTCAAAAACTTGATGTGTGAGGTTTACTTTTATAATTTTAGATTTAGACGTATCGTTCAAGTAATACAGGGCTCTAGTGGAGTCCTGGTTATCGATCCCACAGGGATTGATGAAATAAAAAGTAAGAGATAAATACTCTTTATATATATATATATATATATATATATATATATATATATATATATTAAATTACCTAATAATTTTTACTAAAAGAAAGCAAGTAATAAGCAGGAAAATAAAGTAAGCAGTAATTAAAATTCAATGCAATTATAAAAACAACTTTCTCCTTTTTTAACTAATCCAAGAATTTTAGATTAATTATCTTTTGTAGGGAATTAAGATTATGGTATTGTGCCAAACAAAAGCATTCATATTCTTTTCGGGCTAATCTTTATAACGCCGGAGCGGGGGATGTTAAGATATTCCTACCACTTGACAGGACCGTGTACAAACAATGAAGCAGAATATGAAGCCCTCATAACAGGACTGGAATTAGCTATTCAAATGGGGATAACAGACATCAACATCTACGGGGATTCGCAGTTAATCATTCAACAGATCGCCGGACAATACAGAATTTTTAAACCAAGACTCGAACAATACTTCCAGTATGCCATACAGTTGTTGGAACAGATTCCAAATGTGACAATCTACAAAATTCCCAGAAAAGAAAATGCTTTAGCAGATGCTTTAGCCCGTCTCGCAAAAGAATTTGCCTGTTTGCAAGATGAATCAGTGGAAGTGTCAGTTCACGGACGTCGGGTCCTATCACAGCTCGACATAGACACAATACACAAACCGGAAAAAGAAAAAGAAGCGATTACGAGCAGTGACGAGAAAACACGGAAGATTGGCGACGACCATCGATGAACTACTCGCAAACAGGAAAGCTACCGGACGATAGGTCGCTAGCCCATCGGATCAAGAAAAGAACTCCGTCCTACGCATTAATAAACAACACATTATACGGAAGGTCTTTTGATCAAATGTGGCTAAGGTGCCTAGGCGGGTCCGAGGCCCGTGAAATTGTTAAAGAGGTGCATTCGGGACTCCGTGGCGCTCATCGATCGGGTCCGAAGATGAAAATGAAAATTAAAAGACTAGGGTACTACTGGCCCTCGATGACGACCGACTGCATGAAAATCGCCAAGAGCTGTCACCAATGTCAAGTGCACGGAGTGGTTCTACACCAACCTCCAAATGTGCTGCACCCGACAATTGCGTCGTGGCCATTTGAATGTTGGGGCACAGATATAGTGGGTCCGATAGAACCACCATCTTCAAAAGGACATCGTTTCATTCTTGCGGCTACGGATTACTTTTCCAAGTGGGCGAGCAGTTCCACTTAGAGAAGTGAAAGCACACCACGTGCTACGGTTTTCAAGAACCAAGTTGTCTATCGTTTCGGAGTGCCGCGCGAGATCATCTCGGATAATGGGTCGGCATTCGAAGCACACAAATCAACAATTTTGTCGGGAGACACGGAATCGACCGGCGATACTCAACAATTTACTACCCAAGAGCAAACGGTCTCGCCGAGGCTTTTAATAAAACTCTCGTTCAAATCTTAAAGAAAACCTTGGACGATAATAAGAGAAATTGGCACGAGAAATTGTTAGAAGCCTTATGGGCCTACCGGACAACTTTCAGAACTCCTACTCAAGCTACACCTTACGCTCTAGTGTATGGGTCCGAGGCAGTGTTACCTTTAGAGGTTCGACTTCCTTCACTCGAATTGCGAGTTGCAAACAAGATCACGACGAAGAAAACGCCAGATTACGACTCGAAGAATTAGAAAGCTTGGAAGGGAAAAGACTTGCAGCGCAACAGAATTTAGAACTATACAAAGCTAAGATGGTTCAAGCCCATGACAAATTGGTCCGCCCGAGAACCTTCAAAGTTGGTGACTTAGTTCTCGTTCTCAAGAGACCTATTCTTGCACACCGCAAGATAGGAGGAAAATTTGAACCCACTTGGGAAGGACCGTTTGTGGTTGAAGCAGTATACTCAGGAGGTTCCTACCGGCTAGTGAATTGCCAGGAGAACGACATATGCTTCCGATCAACGGACGATACTTGAAAAAGTATTACGCTACCTGATGTTTCGAAGGAATGAATTCTTCATCCCTAAGAAACACGGGCGAAGTAATTACTTATGATTGGGTCCGAACCCAAAAAAATAATAAAATGTGCTAAGATAAATAAAGTCATGATAATATGTTTTCCTTGTTTTCTTTTCCAAATCAAAATCTCTTCCCTGATCTTATCCTACTTCATTCCTGTTAAATTTTAAAATATAAGAGTAATAAAAAAATGTCTTTAATAAACATTTTCTTAATGTTCTTGTTCTTAGTACAGCCCCTGATCCTTTTCCTTGTCTTTTCGCAGGGAAATATCGAACGGGCGGTTGGTCCTGAACTTTAAGAATGGCGTAAGCCTTGCACTCGATGAAAAGAGGGTGAAAGATGGAGCGATAATCGAGATTGACTCGGATTTCGCACCGACAGGCCTACGATACGAGGAAAGTGACCGGGTCCCGGCTAACCGAGAAGAATTACCCGGGCAGACAGAGTGATGAAAGTGGGTGGCCCAAGCCACCAATCCAACAACAAGAAAAGAAAAGCAAACACCGAAGAAGATAAGAAAATGAAGTCCGTAGTCACTACAGCGGAGGGCAGGCTTGTCAGCGCCGCGCCCACGGAGATTCAAGAAGTGCGGAGAGCTACTCTCACAGCCACGCAACGAAGAAATAAGAATCGCCGTATCCGTAAGATGTTAACAAAACTAGCTGCGGACCAGCGTGACGAGACAATTGCTAATGCCGACACACACATTTCAAGGACACCGGTTCACCGAGAACTCGAAGAAAGGAGGCCGGCTCCTAGGATAACGAAAAGAACAGTGGAAATCTCCGGAAGATCGAAGAAAGAAGGCTACCACGCCACCGGATAGAACCACCAATAATGCATGACCTTGTTGCGAAGCAACCCCGGGGATGTCCCGACGAGCATCATCCCCGAGGAGCCGAGGTATGCGGGGGAACGTGAAGGGATTGAACCATATATCCCACAATATGTCACAAGGCCTCGCCATCGCGGATCATTCCGGAATACGAGCTGGAGAGAATGCAAAATGTTGAAAAGAAAACTTTCGAATACTTCGAGAGAATTAAAGGAAGAAGGATCAACATACTAGAGGGCCTCGAGCTACATACCGACGTATTCTCAGAGTATGAACAACGACAAATCGTGGATTGTATCCGGGATTTGAAAAGAATGGGCCGAGCAGGCCGCCTGAGGGAAAACACATACTCGGAACCCCGGAGATGGATGCCAGGGAAGGGAAGAATCACAATACAATGCGGATGCTGCTACAACTTTGCTGAAGACAGGAAGGGAAACCCACCGGGAATACTCCGTCATGGGCAAGTAGATCCGATGCCATTAGTCATCAGGAGAATGGTAAAAAGATTGATAACATGGAGGGTACGCCGGCGGATCGCATACCCAATAGCCGCATTATCAACATCTACAAACAGGGTGACCGCATACCCCCACATATAGATCACCACGACTTCGTCAAACCTTTCTGCACAGTCTCTTTCTTGAACGAGTGTGACATCATGTTCGGATCTGACCTCCGGATAGCAGGCCCGGGTGAGTTCCGAGGGCCAGTAAAGATACCTTTACCGGTGGGTTCCGTCATGATACTGAAGGGCAACGGAGCAGATATCGCTAAGCATTGCATACCAGGAGTGCCGGTGGAGCGGATCTCGATTACTTTCGTGAGAATGGACGACGACGAAGATACCTTACCATTTCCAACCGGACCCGAAGCTAGAGAACCTCCGGCCTTACGAGTCGTGAGTTACATGGGAAATATCACACCTCCAACGTACATCCAGTCGGCATCCTTGCCAAGGATGGCTTGGAAGGTGATGTTATTAACCATGTACCCCACTATTCGTACATGGATTTTTTGACGGATGCTTCTTTTGATCGACCAACAAAGATCATACACGATCCGTTTTGAGTCTACATGGATTGTATGAAATGTATTCCAGATCGAGTTGTATGATGTATTTTCAACATGATTGGAATGAAAGTGACCATGTCACATTTTTGGCCTTCACCTCTTTTGTGCAAAATTGATTGGAAAACGCCATTAAAGTTAAATGAACTTCGAACAAAGAACAGAAAAGAAAAAAAAAGGATAAAAGAAAACTTTCTTTAAAAATCTAAAAAACGACGAACACCAAATTCACATGAACATTAAATAAACGATAAAGTAAAATTTGAATCATTAGAAGATAAACGAAATCAATACAAATCTCAAATTCCATCCTTCCAAATTTCAAATCAAATTTCAAATTCAATCCTTCCAAATTCCGAATCAAATTTCAACCTTTTCAAATCACAAATCAAATTCTCAATCAAATTCCAAATCCACTCCCGATCAAGTTTCAAATTTGATCTTCCAAATTTCAAATCAAATCTTAAATCAAATTTCGATCGAGTTCAAACTCATCCTTCCCAATCTCAAATTCAATCTTTCCAGATTCCAAATCCAGTCTCAATCAAATTCAAAATTCACTTTCCAGATCTCGAATCAAATATCAAATACATCAAGTTCAAATTTTTGGGCTTCAGGATCATATCCAAGATCGTACCGGCTTTAGGATTCTTTCCCTATTGCACCGAAATACATCAACCAAACTGGCTCAGGATTTCATCCAAGATTGCAATCGCTTTAGATTCTTTTCCTATCGCACCGAAATACATCAAATTCAAACATTGGCCGAGATTTCACATCCAAGACCTACCGCTTTAGGATTCTTTCCCTATTGCACTGAAATACATCAAATCAAACTTTTGGGTCGAGGATTTTACATCCAAGATCGCACCTTTAGGATTCTTTCCCTACCGCACCGAAATACATCAAATCAAACTTTTGGGTCGAGGATTTTACATCCAAGATCAAAGATCGCTTTAGGATTCTTTTCCTATCGCACCGAAATACATCAAATTCAAACATTTTTTGGCCGAGGATTTTACATCCAAGACCGCACTCGCTAGGATTCTTTCCCTATCATGACCGAAATACATCAAATCAAACTTTTCGGTCGAGGATTTTACATCCAAGACCGCACCGCTTTGCGATTCTTTTCCCATCGTACCGAAATACATCAATTCAAACATTTTCGGTCGAGGATTTTACATCCAAGATCGCATCGCTTAGGATTCTTTCCCTATTGCACTCGAAATACATCAAATCAAACTTTGGGTCGAGGATTTTGCATCCAAGATCGCACCGCTTAGGATTTCTTCCCATTTATCTAAATACATCAATTCAAACTTTTGGGTCACGAGGATTTGGCATCCAAGACCGCACCGTTTTAGGATTCTTTCCTCATTGCACCGAAATACATCAAATTCAAACTTTCGGGTCGAGGATTTTACATCCAAGACCGCACTCGCTTTAGGATCCTTTTCCTATCGCACCGAAATACATCAAATTCAAACATTTTCGGGTCGAGGATTTTACATCCAAGACCGTACCGCTTTAGGATTCTTTTCCTATCGCACCGAAATACATCAAAATCAAACTCTTGAGGTTAAGGATTTTTACATCCAACACTACACGTTCGAGATCTCTTCTCATCGCAACGATTCAATTCAATCAATTCAATTTTCTTTCTACAAGCAAAGATGTTACATCTAGAACCTCAAAATTCCAATTTTCATTTCAAATCAAATCCTTCAAATTAATTTTGACAAATTTCAATCTAAATCAAAACTCCAAACTAAAAATTTAAACTCACACATCAAAACATAAATCAAAACAAAATAAAATCTAAATCGAAATTCCCCTGCATCATGTGATTCGGGATTCACCTCCTTTTCCTTTCCCTCAACGAGAGTTCAAGAATCTCCTGGCTCAGATATACTTGACACTCCTCAGCGGAACTCTTCTACTTCGTCCCCAAGTTCGTCACTGGGACATCTCCGTGCCGGGGTTCCGTTGACCGCTTCGCCGAACACCACCACGCGCGGTGTGCTCCGCCTCACCACCACACCTTATCGGGGGTCCATTTGTCGACCTCATTTTGGATGAGGTCTTCCTTCTTTTTTAGTGCTTAGACCAGCCTAGGCTTTTCCTTCGACTCATCTTATGACTAGAACTGGGACCCACCTTTAGAAATTCAAACCACTTCTAAACTCCCCGCAAACTCCACAAACTTGACTACAGACCCCTAATCACCGTAGGCCGGGAATCAAATGCGGAAGTTTAAAGGATGAGTTCCTATAGGATTCTTCGCTTCAGATCGGCCTCGGCGCGGCCCGGGTCTCTGGAAGGGGCCGACTTACACTACACTTACACATTACATTTCCACACACTTCCTAAAACCACACCCATACCCAACTTAACCTCCCCGACTCATGTAGGTGATTCACATGGATGATCCTTAACCCCTAAGCTCTTGCCAAGAGGGTTAGAACAACATATCAATGCCTCAAATGAACTTTCATGGCTCATATGGGCTTGAAATGGCTTCATGGCTCAACCAAAATGACTTCTTTCCCACTTACATCCACCCAATCTTCAATCTCCCAAATTTTCAATTTTTGACTCCCGGACACTACACCCACTAAACCTACCCAAACCTCAAATTACCCAAATTTTTGCAAAATTTCCAAATTACCCAAAATTTTCCAAAATCAATCCCAAACATCTCCACATCACTCAAATTGATCATCCATACCCAAAAATACCAAAGATTCCAAAAATACCTCCCAATACCCTCCAAATACCCAAAATACCCTTCTTTGGCCTAAAAATCCAAAAATTCAGAAAATTCCCAAAAAATTCCAGAAAATCCTAAATATTCCCAATTTCATTTGTCCAACTACACCATGGGCCAATTTTGTCAATTTACCCTACTTTTTTGTCAAAAACCCCCAAATCACCCATTTTAACCCAAAGTGAAGCCAATGTCAAACCAAACCTTACCCAATTGACCCCAATTTTGGTCCAATTCAATTCTAAACTTCAATTCAACATCCCCAATACCAATCTAGACCAACCAAGTCCAAGTTGGTTGACATTTGGATCCAATTCCACTTTCTTTGCCTTAAAGCCCAATTGGACCCATGACCCAAACCTAACTCAAACTCACCCAATTCAACTCCAATTAACCCCAAACCTTTTCTAAATCCTCCTTAACATCCCCACAAACAAACCCTAGCATGATTTGCCCAAAATTTGAACCCAAACCCCACTCAAACTCAACCCAAAGCTAAAAGGCCCATTTCGACCTAAACCCAAACTTCCAACTCCAAATGAGCCCAAACCCCAAAATCAAAGCCCAACCAAAGTCAAAACCTCTTTGAAACACTCCCATAAACATTTCTCAACATTAATTTTATACCACTCTAACCCCACCAACATTTCCAACTTGGCCCACTTGACCTTATATTGGCCCATTCACCAAAAGAGCCCAAATTCAACCCAATTCAAATCCAAATCACCTCAATTTGCTTCAAGTCACTCATGACACATCCATGAGCTAAACCCAACAATTATTTGGCCCAACCTCTTTACAAAATTCCCATCCATAAATTCATTTTTAAACTTAAAGGCCCATTCCTTAAACCATTTTAAAAGCCCACTTCCACCAAATCCAAAACCCCAAAAATTCTTCCAAAGCCCATATGACATTTCCCCTCACTTACACTTTCAATTAAAATCATCCCTAAGTCCTAAACCAATGATCAAATATTTCTAAATTGCTTCATCCAAATTTCCCACCAAATTATCCAAAAATCCTTAAAATCCTTTTTTATGAAATTGACCAAACTTTTGCCAAGCCAAAGGTGAGCCATGAAGCCATGTACGGAGCCACATGCGAGCCATGAGAGCTTGGACACTCCACCATGCCATATTGGGTAAGAAGAGGGGGGGCTTTCCTTAATCCCTAAAGCTCATTAGCCTTAATCATGTTTCACCTAAACTTAAATTTAATCCAAATATATTTGGATGGAGACTTCTCCATGCCAAACCACCGATCCCTTTGATCCCCCACAAGATCCAAAGCCACTCAAGGGTGCACCAAGCCCAAATGGGTGGATTGACCCATTCTAGACTCAAAACTAGCCACATTCTACTTCTTTGGATCAAAGCCTTTACACATGTCCATGGCCAATTGATTGCACAAACCTCCAGCCCTGACCCACCTGACCTTGAGGGTGACCCATACCGCCTACGGCCCACTGTGCCGCCGTGAAAACACCATGGCCGAGAGCTCACATGTGAGCCAACATTGAAATTCTCACTTCGCCCAGCCGCCCATGCCCAGTGGTCACCATGGCCGTTCTTCTCCTCACCAGAGCAGCTGATCCCAAGCCCTAACTCCTCTGGGAGGCCCCAGCCGGCTCTCTCATTTAAACTCCACCTCTCTCGGCCATGAGAAGAAGAGAAGCACAAACCTTGCCAAAACTCGCCAAAATTGTTCCTGCACCCTTCTCCATCCTTAGAGCACTTGATCCCCAAGAAATTCCCCTGCCATTTCTCCTCTGTGTTTCAATTTCAGAGTTGAAATTCCACCCAAAACAAGGACACTTCTCCACAAGGAGCCAATTCCCAACTGATCGCTCTACACCTTCACTCGTACCAAGAGAAGGGTGTCCACCATCAAAAGCCCCATCTCCTGTGCCACCCGCTGCTCCACTTCTCCAAGCTTTGTGATCGGCTTGAAGTCGAAATCATATCCCGCACAGCCTCCCCACCAGAGACTTCATCTCGGAGCTTGGCCGGGACCCAATCGAAGGTGCAACAACTCTCGCATTGAAGCCACACTTCTCTCGAGCCAAGGTACGAGCTAACTCTTCATCCCGAGCTTCTCCGGAGATTCTCCATTTCAAATGCCTTAGTTTCAATGCATGTTAGCCGTATAGATGTGTTCGTCTCTTCAAGACGAATCCATAAGATATAAGAACATGAAAATCCACGAGGAATCGAGCGAGATCTAGACGAGCGTGACTCGCCCTCAGCGAGAACACTCGTGGGACGATGAATCCGATGCCGTCCATTCAATACACGCGCGGACGGACGGCCGCATGGCGTCGACCAGAGACGGTACGAGAACCGCGGGGCCCGGGCCGCCGACTCGTGCGCGTCGACGGGGGAGCGCGCCGCGTGGCCTTTCTGGAGCCGCCGAGGATGCGCCGGCGCTCGCGTGGATAAATAGAAAATTAGGGGTATTTTCTCGATTTATTTAATTCCCCTAAACTTCAAAAATTCATATCTCTCGTGTAGAAAAATCGAAAAATAAAATAAAATACCCTTCGTCAAACAAGAGTGAGAATAATGTGGAAAAGAAATCACTTAATTTCATCAAATATTTTATTTTTTATAATTTATTTACTCTCTGCATTGTTTTAATTCTCCATGCATGCATACAATTCACCATGGCATGAGACCATGTGGCTTTGAAGCCTCGAATTGGGGAACATTCCCGAATTTTCCAAAGTCGAGGCCATCACTATAAAGAGTTATTGATTTTTCAAATTCAAAAGCTATCAAGCTGGTATTTTAATTCCAACAAATAGCATGTTGTGAAATAAATTCTAGGAAAATTTGGTGATGTTTCTTATGACCGCAGAAACCTAGGAAAAAATAAGCTTCGACTTAGTTCATTTAAAACAACCCTAATCGTTTAAACACCCAAAATAGGTCTCTCCTAATTAATTAGAGTTAACCATGCATCAAATTGACTTGAAATCAATTCTCCACTGACCTTTAGGACTTGTGAGGAATCCACCATAAAAATTTGAGGTCAATTGACTTGGTTAGCCCCACTAATTGGGTCAACATTAAGTCACTTAGCCATTTTAAACTTTAAAAATTCATAACATTTAAAATACCTTTCAAAATTCACCAAATTGGTTTTGGAGCCTCTTCCGACATCGTGGGAACCTAAGAAAATTGTACCTAATTCTAAAAAAAGTTGATTTTTAATAATATTTTAATATTTTTAATAATTAAAAAATAATAAAAATCACAAAAATAATAAAATTCACCAAAATGTCACATTTTGAACTTTAATCACATAGGAACAAATCCCACATTTTTCTTAGGTCTATTTAGTGAGATATTAAATTTTAAAGCTTTAAGGTAATTTTAAAATTAAAAATGTATTTTCTAGCATTTTCACTAAAATAATTATAATAAATCATAGAAAAATCAGAAAATTACAAAAATTTGCTTCTCTGGTTTCCTTGATATCAGAGAGATTTTTAAAATATAAAATCCATTTTTCAACATTTATTTTATTTTTAAATTAATTAACACTCCAAAACTCAAAATAATTATAATAAAAATAATATAATTCAAAAAATCACCAAAATTGGTCCAAGTGCTTCTCTGGTCATTAGGAATGTCCCCTAATTTTCTTAAGGACAGAAACTTTCCTTTGGTCATGTTATCAAAATTTCCTTGAAAATCTCTATTTT
The DNA here is from genome assembly GCA_022702705.1 of Papilionanthe hookeriana x Papilionanthe teres. Classification (NCBI taxonomy): domain Eukaryota; kingdom Viridiplantae; phylum Streptophyta; class Magnoliopsida; order Asparagales; family Orchidaceae; genus Papilionanthe; species Papilionanthe hookeriana x Papilionanthe teres. The sequence goes on along the minus strand of CM040431.1, from coordinate 18,407,414 downwards.
CCACCAAAAATAATTATATAAATAAATTAAATACAGAAAAATCACATTTTCCCCGCGTCTTTATTGATACATGAAGTGAAGTCACATAAAATTTCAAGTTCATTTGATTTCAATTTAGTGAGTTATGAAATTATTAAGCTTAAGGGGTAAAATGGTAATTAAACTCTTAACCCTTAATTAAAACTTTAGGTTTAATAAAAATCAACAAGTAAAATATTTGATCTTTAATCTGATTTGGATGATTGAAATTTAAATAATTAAAGGGTAGAAACCCATTAAACAATTTTAAAATGATTAAACTTTAATTAAATAATGGATTAAATTCGAAGAATAATAAAATTGGAATTATTAAAATAAGGGATATTTATTAGAAGAGATTTATTCTTTAATTTAAAAATCCCTAAATTAATTATCTCATTAATACTCAATTCTTAATTAAAATGATAACTCAAATGTAAAATATTAAAAGACTTAATTGAATTATTAAACTCTTTTAAAATTTAAATTAAAATTAAAAATTAAATTAAATTAAATTAAATAATTAAATTTAATTAAATTAAACAATTAAATTAAATTAAACAATTAAATTAAATTAAATTAAATCAAATAAATTAAATTAAATAATTAAATTAAATTAAATTAAATAATCAAATTAAATTAAATTAAATTAAATTAAATTAAACAATTAAATTAAATTAAATAATTAAATTAAATTAAATTAAAATTAAATTAAAATTAAATTAAATTAAATTAAATTAAATTGAAATTAAATTAAATAATTAAATTAAATTAAATTAAATCAAATTAAATTAAAATTAAATCAAATTAATTAACATCAAAATCAAATTAAATTAAATTAAATTAAATTAAAACTCAATTAAATTAAATTAAATTGAATTAAATATAACATCACCTAAAACAAGAAAGAAACTAAATATAAAGCAACTCGAACACTATTCCAAATTTAAACTCTTTTAACTTAAACCAAATCATTCGAATAATACTAATTTACCTCGAAAGCTTTAGTTATCGAACTCCTAAATAAAACATTAAATGAAGTGTTACTTCACTCATAGGATATTCAAAGTCCTAGTTCACCGAGCAAGTTAACAAACCAAAACCTCGACGATCGATTCATTTATATAAATTAAATTCATTCGGACTTGCAAACAATCCTGGGAAATATTGAAAAGATGTTTAAGATCCTTCTTAAGCACTTCCTCAATATGATATGACATTTATAAGAACAATTGAATTCGATTATTCTTTCGATGAAGAAAATCAAGCCTTAAAACAAAAAAAAAACACAAAGACCTAGACATCATAGGAATGACTAGCTATAGGATTAGGAATTCTAGAAAACCATAACCCTTACCTTACCTTTACCTAAAGAACTTGCTTAAATATTCTAATTGTGTTTTAAGTGCAAATTTTTGAATGACGGGAAGACCTCCAGTACGCTTTTATTTTATTGCAATCTACTTTCTTGCAATCAATCTCTCCGGCAATTTATTTAACTGCATTGCACTTACTTTTTCTTGCATGATAAAACAATCGTTGCATGAAAACCCACACCTTGTAGATAATTCCTAAACTAAAACCAAAACTAAGTTAAAAGTCATTGCAAGATAAAATTCACCGCCACAACATTTCAAAATATAAAACAACTCAAAATTTAATCACAAAATGGTATAACACAAAACTACAATTGCAACTAAATTAAAACGTCCCCGTCGGATGATCTAACACTCGGATGATGTAACTACTATGCTAACGGGATTTCCCACGGTCTAAATGAAAGTGGAACTCATTCAAATAGGCTTAGCAAATTCATCCGGACTAAGTGAATCCGATAAAAATAATGATGCCTAAGGATGGAACCGTGGGATCTTAACCTGTCGTTATAATCAACTTTAAGATTTGTTTTAATCAAAATACAAAAACACTGAAATTAAGATTTTTCTAAACCAAAACACTTTTCACATCTCCCGATTTATGATTTCTAAAACTAAACCTCTCGCAACAACAAGGAGCTTGGAGCATGGTGGGCAACACGGCCATCGTCATCAACAAAACTTGAACCTACTAAAGAAACCTTCCTTAGAATTAAACAACAAAGCCATAGACTTCGAGGTAACACAATGGCGCAACATAAATCCTCAACTCTTCGTTAGCATTTGCATTGCAAATTAAACCCTAACCGACTTAACATTCCGAGGTAGTCGTCCGATACGACATAAAACCTCATATCTTCTGTGCTATTCGTTTGATTTTATCATACAAATATAAGCCCTAATTAATTAAAATTAAATAAGATCGAATACTAAATAAATATTAGGACTTTTCTAAACTCAGCCAAACAATAGGATAGTCGGGAAATTACCGAAGTTCACTAATCCGTGATTCCTCCTAACTTTCTTCCTTCGATTCACAAAACAAAATGTTTCTAAATTTAGCCAATCCCTTTTGAAATTTCAAAAAATCCAATTCTTCGAAAACCTTAAACTTCGAATTCTCAGAGCAGAATTATTGGTTATTATCGAGAGTTTTCAGTGATTCCCGTCACTTAAGATGTAATTAACTATGCGGGTCTTCATTTCTTATAGGAATTTTAAAGAACCTGTGTAATATAAACCCCCGTTTAATACTTTCATATTGCTGTGGAATTTGTCGCGCTTACAAAACGCCCCGTACCAAACGGATGTCACAAAACTTTTAGTTTATTTATTCCAGCCCCACCATCGTTGTGCTGGGTGTCTATCCTTCGTGACAGACATGACTGGCTTGCGGGTACTCTGCTCATTTATATAAACTATCTTGGGATGTGAGATCTGCTCAATCTCAAATTTAAAATTATTTTCAAAATCAAATACTACTTTCTAAATTATATATATATTTAAATTAAATTTAAAATTTAAATTCGCCGACAACTTCTGTTAGGCGACCCCTTTTAAAATACAACACAACCTAAAAATAGTGCCGACAATCCTATCTCGAACACAGAAGGCGTTATTAAGAATGTTGAACCCCCTACAGTAATAGGCTCATCATCCATTTAAACACCATTTCCTTTAAGTTAGGAAGGAATGGTTTCGTGTGTAATGACAACTAATTAAAGAGGGTAACAACACTACCATCTGGGGTACTTCTTATGGTTTTGGCAAAGCTGAAGTAACAACAAAGTTCTTTTTAACTAACACCTTTTTAAGGACGAAGTCCCGAGTCGACTTCAAGTTAAATTCCTACTATCACTGACCATTTCGTACGTTATAGTTGTCAAAGACAAGGAATAATAATATCTCTAAACTTGATGCCGCATTGTCAAACTTCATCTCAAATAAACATTCCACAATGCATTTCCTCTTTTTCTTTGGAAGCCTTCAACCGAATTATGTTCCATCCGTTGTCATTCGAGTGTAGATTAATCAGGTTAATTGATCACCGAAGTTATATTAATCGAACTCCTTTCGTGTTCTTTCATACCTTTCTTGATCATTATATTCTCATTTTTTGTAGTTCCTCTCGTTTAACCTTGAGACGAGACATCGTTCTATAGTGTATCTCGATTACTTTGTTGTATGCGCAAGATCTCAAAGTGATTGCAATGTATACTAATTAGATTGCTTGTCTTATGAATCACCAATCATTTTCTGAACTACCATTTTCATTCTGCATTCTTTCGAAAATTTATTCATGTGATTTTTTTTTTCAAAAATTCGTGATTTTCTCATATTGTATACTTACAATGTTTTAAAATGTTTTGTTATGTTTTAAAATTCTCACTTAATTTTTATTTCTATTTGTTTAAATGAGAGTTGTGGGAGTGAAATTTAGCAGGACCCACCGTGATCCGGGAGTGGTCGATCTTCGCATCAAACTCGCTTTCGATAAACCGCTCCTAACCTACCACACATATTGGGGGTCCACCCCACTCCCTGTGATTTCAAGATCTTCGGAACCCTCTCTCGTTGGGCGATTTACTAAATAAAATGCCCTGCACAAAAGAGTCGACAATACTCGCCACAAGAAATGAGCGAAGCTCGTCAACTAAGAATGATGTCCGACCCATCAGAATATGGGCACACTATCGATGAGCAAAGACAAAAACCTCATGATCTAAAGTGGAAAGAAAGAAGCATTAATCTCAAATGGGAGTACAAATTGCTCGTCATTTTTGTAATAAATAATATGAAATGTTTAAATTTAAATTTAATGTATAATATAATTTTGATTTTTGAAAATAATGATATTTTTTATTTTGAAAATAACTGGTAGATCAAATACATCTCATATATCTACTGGCCAAATACTGAAGACGCATACTACAAGTTGACACATCATCCCGAAAGATGAGCATACCATTTGTTAAGTAGACTTAACTATCTAAACTTGAAAGTTTATGACTCTATTTTTGTCCGCGTATTTTATAGCCGACAAACACTGTCTAATGCACAGATTAGACAAGGCTTGACTAATCCTGTTCCTAATCTCTCATAGAAGCAAGCCCCTATAGCTTAATTACATCTAAGCAACCGAAGTCACCCAAGAAAACTCTCGATAAAGATCACAGTTTCGTCTTCAAGAATATCAACGTTGTGCTTCACGATTGCTTATAGAAAAATCAATTGGGAGAGGCTCAATGTCGAGCAATTATTTTCTAATTCAACGGAATAAAGAGTAGGAGATTGCATGATACCGAAAGAGTCAAAGGACATCTCAAACTAACCTATGATCGGGCTTCATATCTTGGAGTGAAGTTATATTTAATATTTTAATCATGTAAATTATTTAGATGATTTGAGATTTATATCTACTGCCATATGTAAATGACCCAAAAAATGAGAGGATTTATGTCGTCAAACGACAACCTCGGATCCTAAAAAGTTTAGACTTATATCGTACGATATAAAATCGTATCAAGTCCTAAAAGATAGTGTGAGGATTTATGTCGTATCAAACGCTAACCTCGCCGCCCTATGGGTGTTATTTAAACCTACGAAAGTCTGATTTGGGGATCATTCATTTGTGTCCTCTGTCGTCCGATCCACTGCATGAGTTGAATCGTCACTTGACCACATCACTGTCTCGTCCCCAGAAAAGGAGAGAGAGAGGGAGAACACGTAACTAATTTATTACATGTTCTTGTTATTATTATATGTCAAATGAACTTTAAAATGTTATTTTGTGATCACATGAAAGATAATATAATTTTGGGGCCGATTATTGAAATTAAAAGTAGTTGTTTTGGAAAGATCTCACCAAAACAAAGTTTGTTGTCGTCTGTTTTATTTGTCTCGGAATAGCTTTACGATCCTCAACGCTCTCGACCACGAACATATTTACCTCTCAAAGGCACACAGAGAAGTTGGTATGAGAATTTGTGAACAAAATGAGGTGCTATGTATATATAAATGCTGCAATAAATAAATAAAAATGACTATGTGTGATGTGATGATTGGAAGGTTTAGTAACAATCGACTCAATTCTTTTGTATCTATATATTTCACTTTAAACTTTTGTATTTAAAAATATGGTATTCAAATCATATAAAAAATAACATCATTTTATTGTTTCTTTTTAAGTAATATATTTTCATGCATAGGTTGAAAGTACCAAAATATTATGTATTTAGATATACAAATTTAGATGTGAGATATATGAGTAGATAAGAATTGTATGCCAAGTATATAAATCATCCAACTCAAAATTTGTGTTAGTATTCTTATGAAATCAAGTTCATCGATTAAAGATCAAATGATTGAACCATTTGAGATTATGCATATCACTTTAATGAAAAAAAATAGAAGGCTCGAGTATTATATTTGACTAGCATGACATTAAAATTAGGGGATATTTACACACATACAATCCAATTCTTATGTATTTATATATCTAACATTTAAACTTTCAATTTTTTTTACATTCGTGCCACTTTACCTAAGCTTGAAATTGTATATCTCACTGCTTTTTATTTTTAGTTTAAAAGGGTGGTGTTTTTTTTTTATGTGATAAGAAATATTTGTGTGGCCTCAACGTAAAAGCAAAATTTCAGTGTCTGATTTGTAAACACATAGGGATTAGGTGTTATGTGTGTAAATCCTCTAATACTTCAGGGATTTTCTCCTTAATTTCAAAATGTGAGAAACCTGATGCAAAACCTAAGTGCTCCATATGCTTAAATATATATGAAAAATGATTGCATAAAAAGAAAGTACCTGATAGAGCTCATTAAGTTATGCTTGGCTGGCTCATTAAGAATTGCATCGCCACTAAATATGCTAATCAATGCAGCAGCTACGGCAATTTCTGCATCTTTATTTATGTGCCATTTTGTGATATGCATCAATGAAATAACCCCTTTTGCTTTGAGGAATGAAATCTCTGAAGGATTCCCATGCATCTAAAACTGCTACACCATACATATCTGAATTTGCAGAAGCAGCAATAGGTGACGAATTTGAGATATTATTTGTGCTTGTTTCTGCTCTTCTTTCCGAACGGTCCAGGGATGATCCTGATACCAAGAATGATGGTGCTCGAGCCTAATTTGGGACAAGATTAATTGGCTCATTTTTTTACTAGAACTCCCAGTCCTGAAACTAGATGATATACTGAAGCCAGATGAATAATGTTTTCTCAAGAGAATTATGGTAAGATAGGAAGAACCGTTATCTCATTCCTGGATCCTTTTCTCTTAGGCCCAACATATATTGCATTTCCACCTTGTGAAATACCTCATGACGAAGTGCCAATTGATACTAGCTTGAATCCATATTTCAACAACGAGAGCCAATCTTGGTGGCTGGATGTCCAGCTGCTCCTCTAATGCATTGGCAACTTTCATGGTTCGCTGGAGGATTACAAATGAGTCCCAAACGAAGCCGTATATGCTACCATCCATCGATGGCGAGGCAAGATCAGATAGAAGAAATCCTTTGCTCGTGACTTTGAAACAAGGCAAACTGAATGAATGGAGGCTGCCACGAAAGAGTTCTCTCCCGCCAGATCTACCATTCTCATTGAGATATCTTTAATTGACATTTTATAGCTTTTGTCCAACTCCATGAAGGCAGCTCCAATCAGGATGAAGCGTTGAATATGACCGCCCACAATGCAGTTTCTGCCCAACTATGGCAGCAGTTTGGCATTTGTTTCCTCTCTATTATCTTGAAGATGGGTATGCAACAGTTCTTGTTCTAGTCACCAAATTCAAGTCAAAATGAGTCGCGCATGGCCTCCGCAGATGCACCATGGCCTTTGTATCTTTAAGAGCATGATGTTTCATTCTTTCTTCCTGTTGGCTTGAATTGGCGTACCCACAGTAGCCTTCAGCCATCCTGCTTCTCTTCCTCAATCTTGAAAGAGGTGGACTGAATATGGGATGAAGACTTCTCATGGCTGGGAAATATGGAGGTAGGAGTTGATATTAAACTCTGCTTTAATTCAAATCAAATACCAAGAATCAAGAACATGAGGAGTAGGAGTTAAGAATCAAGAGCTGAACACAATCACAGAGTTGAGGACTTTTGCAAGGAAGAGAAAAACATTGAGGAACCAGAGAATAAGACTTTTCATAATATCATTTGTTGGATTGACAAGAGGTTTGATCTCAATATAGTAAATATCAGCTTCGTCACTATAAGAATCACCCAGACCATTGTATTAAAAGTGAGAAAGATCTTTCATGCTCCCAATACGCATTCCCGTGCCAGCCATCAATAGTCTTCTGCAAGCCCATGATTTTTCCCAAGTGTGAGCATCCATATCTATACAAGACGTCGACAGCTTCCCTATTTAATACAAATGATTAAATAGGTTTATATTACCTCGAGTTCTCGGGTTCCCCGCAGAGGCAAGCCCCTATAGTTAAATACATCTTAAATGACCTGAGTCATTTAAGAAATCTATCGATTAAGATCAAATAGTTCCGCTTTAAAGAATTTCAAAGTTTAATTTTTACAATTGGAAATTAGAAATTCAAAAGGGAATGGATAAAATTAGGAACAATTATTTTAGAGTCCAAAGGAAGAATGGCAGGATATCAGCGTTGCATTTGAAGCGAATCGATGATTTCTCAACAATCCTATGTTTCGCTTCAATTCAAGAGAATTATTAAAGGTTAAATCTTGCTAGTTTTAGTTAATTAGGACTTATATTCGTATGACACAATCATACAATTAGCCTAGTAGATAGGAGGGTTTATGTCGTAACGAATGACGACCTCGAAATCCTCTAAGACGAGTTAGGGCTTAAATTACATAATACAGATTATGCAAATGCCTAAAGGGGTGAAGTGAGGATTTATGTTAAAGCAAACAAACTACCTTGAAATCCTATGACTTTAGTTGTTTATTTCTAAGGAAAGGTTAAGCCGATGAAGATTTGTTTTGCCGTCAAGATGGTTGTGCCGCCCACCGCGCTTACTCCAAGCTCCTCGTTGTAGCAGATTTAGTTTAAGAAGTGACAATCAAGAGATGAGAGAAGTGTCATGGTTCAGAGGTCAAGTTTTCTAGTGTGTCAAATCCAATGCCTTAAACTTAATTAGGGAAATATTAAAATCGATTAAGCGAAACCGGCTAAGATCCCACGGCTCCATCATCCCGACACCACTATTTTCATCGATTCACTTAGTCCAAATGAATTACAACTAACCGAATGATTCCACACTTTCATTTTTATAACTATGAGAAATTCATAACATATGTGTTATCATCCAGGATTTATTTATCAACGAATGACGTTTCAAGTTTAGTTATTAATTGTGTTTTATTGTTAGATTAATTTTGAGTTATAAACATATTGGTTTAAATACTATTTTCACGTGTTTATAAATTACCGGAAATTAAAGCATTTAATAAATTACAGAATGTGAATTACAATAAATTTAAATGTGTACCTGAAGGGTCTTCCCGTCATTTCCAATCGCACTTAAAACACATGTTAGGGCATTCAAATATTTGAAAGAAACACCTAGGTAAAGCTAAGGGAAGGTTCGGTTGTCAACAAAATTCTAATCCTATCACTAGTGAATTTTCTAAGGTGTGTTAGGGATGTTTTTCTTCATCAGATAATGAAATTCAATTGTTCTTCTAAAATATCCCATTGATCGAGAAAGTGCTTATGACGAGTCCCCGAACATCTTTTCAATGCTTCGGGATCATTTTAAGTCCAAATGAATTTCATTATGTAGATGAATTGATCATCCGGGGTTTAGTTGAGTTTTGGTTCTTGCTCAGCGAACTTGGATGTTTGATTATCATTGAGTAAGTGATATTTCATTTCACACTTCATTTAAGAGTTATAAAGATGAAAGTCTTTAGCTTAAATTAGTCCATTAAAGAACTTAACCATTCTTAATCGGTTGAATTAGTAATTTAAAATGATTCAATTTAGTTATTAGGTTTTAGTTAATTTTTAAATATTTCAAATTACTTTAAATTGGAAAAAAAGTGTTTAAATCATTTTTAGTTCAATTAAATTAATTTTAATGTTTTAAATTATTTTAATTTAATTATAATTTTTGAGATTAATTTTAATATTGTTTTAATTTAATCATGATGTTTTAATTATAAATTATTTCAAATTAATCTTAATATTTTAAATTTAATTTAATTTAATTTTAAATTTTTTTAACTTAATCATAAGATTTCAGAATTACTCTTTTTAGTTATTAATTTCAATCATCATCTTATGGTTTCATTAATAAAAGTTAAGTAGTATTTGATCAATTTTTTGGTTAGGAATTCAATTTAGAGAACTAGAATCTTTCTATATCACACCCCCTAACCTTAACAACTTATGCTTTAATTAACTTCCAAAGCTTAATGATTTAATTAATTGAGATTTCTTCTTTAATATTAAAAGTGATTAATGGGTTTCTATTCCCTAACTCACTATGTTTCAATCATCCAAGAGGAAGATTAAGATCAAATATTTACCCTTCCCCTTTGGTTAAGCCTAAATATTAGTTAAGGTAAAGATTCTTAAATTACCCTTTTGCCCTCTTAAGCTTGTTCATCTCATAATTCATTAAATTAAGCCCAAATGAATTTGAAATTTTTATGTCACCTTACTCATATATTAATTAAGATATCAGAGGAGAAAATGTGATTTTTCTATTTTAATTTAAATTATATAATTATTTTAATGAAAAATAGAGATTTTCAATGAAAATTCAACAATATGACCAAGGTAAAACTTCGTCCTTAGGAAAATTATGATGGTTCCTACTAACTAGAGGACCACTTGGACCAATTTTGGTGATTTTTTGAATCTTAATTTATTTATTAGAATATTTTAAAATTTTGGAGAGTTAATTAATTATAAAATAAAATTGAAGTGGGAAAATTAGGTTTTATATTTTTCCTAAATCTCATCGAGGTCGAGAACCTAGAGAAACAAACTTTGTAATTTTCTAATTTTTTTAATTGTTAGAATTATTTTAGTGAAAGGCTTAAAAATCCATTTTTAAATATTGGAAATTACCTTAAGCTTTAAAATTTAATATCTTTACTGTAGACTTAGAAAAATATTTTGTTGATTCCCAATCGATTAGGAGGCCAAATGTAACATTTTAGTGAATTTTAATATTTTTAAGGATTTTTATAATTTTTTAATTATTAAAATATTCAAAACATGATTAAAAATAAATTTTTTATGAAAAATCCAATTTTATTTTTCCCCGGACTCCTCTCGTATCTCGCAGAACTCCAAAATTGATTTGATAAATTTTTGAGTTATATTTTGGGTTTTATGTATTTTTTGATTTCAAATATAATTATGTCACTTACTTGGTTCATTTAATGGGTTAAATTAATTCCAATTGATTTGAAATTTTTATGTGAGGTTCTCCTAACCCTGTGAGTACAAAATGAGAATCGATTTCATGTCATTTTGATGTGTGGTTATTCCAAATTACTAGATTCAATTTTGAGTGTTTAGTCAAGTTAGGTTATTGTTAGTGAGTTAAATCAAAATATAATTTTCATAGGGCCCTTTGGTCATAAGAAACCTATTCTCTAGTTTCTTTTCAACAAATACGCTAATTGAATTAATTTATTAAAACGTACACATAAACTGAAATAATATCCGCTATAGATTTCCCCCGACCTCAAAATTCAGGAATGTTCCTGCGGCGCAGGGAATAAAAGCCCTATAGCCCAAGCCATGGTGAATTGTGTATGCTAATGGAGAATTAAAATACCCAAGGTTGTAAATAAATAATTAAAATTAAATACATAACAAAATATTCTCGATTTCAATTCCGCATTATTCTCCTCTTCACCGAGCAAGAGGGTATTTTTAATTTATTATTATGATTTTTTTCTATGTAAAGATATTCATTTTTAAAGTTTCGTGATTTATTTAATTCATAAAATCTTATTTTTCTACTTATCCGATGCGGCGCCACCTCATCCGGTTATCACCTCCGGTCATACACGGCGAGCTTCCATTCGATGCCGCCATCCGAGTCAACATGCTCTTTTCGTCCCGTGGTTCGTCCGCTTGATCTCCACCATCCATCCGATACACGCGAGATCGTACGACTCCCCGTCATCGTCTCCAGGCGGCCCTAACCCGTGAACCGTCCACCTTCTAGACCTAATATCTCGCTCGATACTCAACCAAATCAAGCGCGGTTGGTCTCTATCGACGTGTCTACCAAACGAACACATCTATACGTTTATGGTGCACATAAATTGGGCAAGAAAACAAAATGGAGAATTCATGAAGCTCATTTCAGGGGAGGTTTATACCTTTGCTCGAGAGGTGAGGCCCTCAATCATAGATGCTCGACACATTTGTGGAGGTCCAAGGAGCCTACGGATCGAGCCTCGGTCGTGGTGAGTTTCAATTCGTGTTCGATCAAGACCGATTTGGTGGTTTGGCCGATAGCACAAATGGGTGTACTGGTGATGGGGTTTTCAATGGGGGGTGTTGAAGCTCATTTTGGTCATTTCTCGCGTATGTGGAAGTGAGAAATGGTGAAGAATGTTATGAAAAATATTAAATTTAACTATTGCCAATTAAAAAGTGTGTATGTCAGAAAGATTGATATTAAGTAACCTAATTTTAGGACATCTAATTCTATGATGTTTTCTATATTATGAAATCTAATTACATGATCTTTTCTATATTTGAGATATTCATATTTTATATGTCATATTCCTCTCTTATTTATAAGAGGGATTATGGAGGATTTGAGGTATGGGATAAGCTGTAATATTAATTCAGATGATCTTTTCTATCTTCTCATCTGTTGTTAGTAGAATAACCTCTCCCAGTGAACGTAGATGGATTTGCGCTAAACCACGTAAACACTGCTTTTGGTAGTTTGTTTGTTGTGTGACTTTATTTTCAGCATTCTTTTGCACAATAAAGTTCCTTTTTATATTTAAGCCATTCAAATATTTTATATCACTAAAAAATATCATTATTAAAAAATTCCATTAATTAACTTTTAAAATTGAAATATACTTTCTCATGCAGATTAAGATTGTATATGTACGTAAAAATTGAAGCTCAAGTGTTAGATATCTAATTACAAAAAAATTGAGTGGTAAGGATGTAAATCATAATTTTGTTATGCAATAGAAAACAATAATTAAAGGGGGAAATTATTAAATTACTTGAATTCAGTAAGAAATTAAAATTTATAACTTATATAAGAATATCGTAAATTTTAGAATGGGTAATTACTTCGCCGTAACTTGATTTCGCACGTGCTCGTTGTCGAGTCACATTTGAATGTTAATCACCAATTGCTAACTTGATTAATCGTAACCATTTTGAACAGCCGAGCGACATTGTAAATGCTCGCAATATTTTTCTTTGATTCACACTTCTCAGCTAGTTCTTATTTTATTTTTAAATAGAATATGGTGCATCATAAATTCCTAAAATTCACCTCAAGCTTTTTATTTTTTAGATAGAGTGTGCGCTCAAAACAACACCTTGACATATTTTATTCTTAACCAACATACTACAAATTTTTACAAAGCTCGCCCTAAGAACTTCAGAAATTTCTTTTGTTATTGTTGCTCATAATATTAAAATCATGGATCAACTGTTGCAGACTGTAGATAAAGAATTTAAAGAACCCAAACAAACAAACAATAAATGCAATGATACAACATTTCAAGACCGAGCAATTATAGAGCTATCACAGGTGTGTGTAGAATAGAGACCACAAATTTTAATTCAGCCTATACCTTTATTTTTTAAAATAAATCTTCACTAATTTCAACATAAACTAGTCCCACTACACTTGTTTCATGTGTAAGAAAATGGAAATGACCCGACAACTAAATGAACATATCTATCACATATAATGTAAAAACCTAAAATTTAATTTTTATATAATACGTACATACTTATGCGGCTACATATAAACATATTGACCTACATATTTAGAAATATACCTACATACTTAAATACCTAAATCAGTAAATGCATATATATGTACATACATACATACATACAACGAACATACGTACATATATACATACATACATACGTACATACATACGTACATACATACATACATACGTACGTACATACATACGTGCATATGTACATACATACATGCATACATATGTATGTACATACACACATACATACATAGACGTACACACACACATACATACATACATACATACCTACTTACATACGTGCATACAAACATACGTACATACCTACATACGTACATACAAACAAACATATATACATACACACACATACGAACAAACATACACACATACATACATACAGAAATACATACATACAGACATACATACATACACACAGACATACAAACATACCTAACGTACGTACATACATACAAAAATTCACACATACAAACATACATACACACACGCATACAGACATACATATAAACATACCTAACGTACGTATATGCATACATAACGTACATACACACATACATACACACATACAAACGCATACATACACACATACAAACGCATACATACACACAGACACACAAACATACACAAATACATACATACACACATACATACATACTACACACATACATACACAAACACATAAATACATACATACGTACAGACATATGTCCATCCATCCATACACATATACATACAAACACACACACACACAAACAAACACTCACACATACATACATATATAAAGACACGCATACATACATACATACATAAAGATACACATACATACATACATACATACTGACCCGACCCGCAATTACGCAATAAATTAACTTCTAAAAGATGACCAAAAACTTGACCCGATTTATAAATAGCGGCTAGTGTCTGAAAGTCTTAAATGATATAAAAATTAGAAAATATTTTACACATTGAAGTACTTACGCAAGTATACGTATCGTTTCAGTAATATAGAGTTTTCTTTAAAAACCCCAGTATCGATCCCACGAGGAAGTGAAGTAAGAGGTCTTTAGTCAAATTCTAGATCTACTACTAATAATCCTTAGTTTGGAATGTCGATTAAAATTGTATTTTATCTAAAAACTACTCCTAAATGCAAGTGTTAAATGTAATAGTAATTATAACTAAGTGCAAATAATAATTTTAAAGATAACCCTTTTTGGATGAATTGGTTTGGAGAATTTTGAGATATTAAAAACTACTATTCTTATGTAATGAAATAGATAATGTATAGGATTGAGATGCATTTAATATTGTATGTGCGAATAGGAGCAATCCTATTCTTTACCCTTTAGTCCGGACATAAAGAACATTGACTAATCCTATGCTTGGTTACCGAATCCGTGGCTAGGCAGGAGGATACCGCTGCCACTTCGGAGTTCCCACGTTTCCCTCGCCCCGAGGCTAACATCTACATTTCAAGACCCAACGATAGGACCGAATCGAGGATTTTACCGTCACTCTAAAATCTCCAATTCTACGCCCGATTTCCTGTTATTTGCATTCGATTCCCATGAACTTCACCATCCATGGAATTTGAATGTGGTTCCACTTTGTTGAGAATTACACCGCCCTTTCGGATTCGATGAAATTACAACGAATTTTAACACTTCTAATGGGCCCTTATTGCAATGTAAATGAAGTACAGTAAAAACCATCACATTTATAATTAAATTTACTTCTACCATGCATTACAAAATCCTAAACTCGATTTCTACTCATCGCAAAAGAAAAGTAAAATGAAAACAATGACATAATCTTCTTATGCCACTATTTTCAAAGAAGAAGAAAGAGTAGAGAGATACGTCACGAAGCACGAAGAAAACATAAAGTAAAACTTCATTTAACAAAAGAAATCCACTAAATAAATGTTTACAAAATTATAAGATAATGAAGAACAATACTTAGCTTTTTCCCCTGAAAGAAAGACGAAGATCTCTCCCATAAAGTCTCCCAAATCGATCCATGCAATGCTAGCGAAATCCCTTACAAATTCTCTCAAAATCTCCTCTACAATCTCTCCAAAAGGGTAGAAATCTACATTTCTACTCTTAATCTAAGAATCCTAAACATTCCTCTAAGTTTTTCTCTCATTTCCTCTATTGTTTCTCTCTAATCTTCTCTTAATCTCCCCTTTTTCTAACCTATATTCGCCATTTTTAAAGAGTTTGGACGAATTCCCAAGAGTTTCCTTACGCACCCCTTCGAAAAAGCGTCCAAATACGTCGAATATTGGCCTAAAACCGCCAAAAGTCGGTTCGTGGTCGTCCGGCCGCTGTCGGCGAGTTCGAGCTCGCTGTCGGCGAGCTTTTCGGCCACTTTTCGGTGGTCTCGGGAAAATCTCGCCGTCGGCGAGATCGATCTCGCCGTCGGCGAGATGACTCCGAGCGAGCTCACCGTTTCGCTCCGTTTGACCCCGTTTTAGCTCCGTTTCGCCCTATTTCTGTTGCTTTGCGTTCCTAATAGATAACCCTACAAAATAAACATAAAAACAACCTTTCTTTAAAGTGTAATCTCATTCAAAAATATGCAAGAAGTGTAAAAGATATTAAGCATCGAAAGACTTATCGAAAGGTGTCAGGGCAGAATTTCATTTCTTGCTCGTTTTTGCTCCAAATTGGACCGTTTTTGCTTCCTTTTGCTCCAATCACCATTTCTTGTACCTAAAACCAAAAAACATACAAAATACATTCCTTTAAAGTGTAATATCATCAAAAAATGAGTAAAATGATATAGCAAAAAGCATATATATTTTAAGCGTGTCACATACATACATACATATTACACACATACATACTACAGACACACACACATACACATACATACCTACATACCTACCTAAGTACACATACATACCTACATATCTACTTATGTGCATACATACATACATGCACACACATACATACTTACACCTACCTACGTACGCATACATACCTACATACCTACCTACGTACATACATGCATACATACATGCATACATACATACATACATACATACCTATACCTACAAACATATATACATACCTACGTACGTACATACATATACCTACATACATACATACATACCTACGTACATACGTACAAACATACATACATACAAACATACATACCTACATACATACGTACATACGTATATACATACTTATGTACGTGCGTACATACATACATACAAACATACGTACATACATACAAACCTACATACGTACGTACGTACATACAAACCTACGTATGTACGTACGTACATACATACATACAAACATACGTACGTACATACAAGCCTACATACATATGTATATACATACCTACGTACACCCATACAAACCTAAGTACATACATAAATAAATATATACATACCGACGTATGCACATACATACCTACATACATACATACATACGAACATACATACATATGACGTATGTTCTTACTTGCATGCATATATACGTATGCACTTACATACCTACATACATGCATACCTATATACATACGTACGTACGTACATACATCCGAACATAGATCTATCTACCCATACATACATACATCTAAACATCCATACATACATACATCCATGCGTAGATACATACATCCATCCATACATAAATACATCCATACAAACATACATGCATCCATAGCGTGCCAAAACTTACTGCAAAGTAAGTTGATCGCATAATGCAAGTATACTTGTTAAGTAATAATGTGGTTAAAGGGTACCACGTATCAATTCTATGAGGAAAGGGATAAAAGCTATTGTGATGAGCACATATCTAGTTTACTAAACTATTAAACTTAGTTTAGCAGGACAAAATTAGGAGATGATTTCCTAAAATCCTAACTTAAAGCCCATACAAAAAAAAATTGTTTGATAAAGACGAAAAATAACAATAGATAAAACTTACGTGTCTTTAAGGTATGTGAGGCTCACGCCTCTGTGATTTAGGTAATGTGATGATTAGTGATTTTACTAGAGTTTCCCCAACGTGATTATTGCCAATAGGGATAGATAGTCCTCCTTATGTCTATTTCTAGGTCAAAAGAAGATAAGAATCCATGAAGTTGAGGCTTCCTCAAACCCCGTGGCATCCCACAGATTTGTTTTGATCTCCTTTTTAGATTACAAAATCAGATAAAATATGTCTATTGCTACCCAAATTTTGTGGTTAATAATTTTTTTCCCTTGCACAACTAGTAGGAGTCACAGATAATGAAATATGTTAACTTCCTAATTGATCATATCATGAGTAAATAAAACTCTATGGTTAACACAACAAAAAATCCTTGATGTCCCAGGAAAATGATAGTAAAAGAAATCATCCGAGAAAAATACAAAGCCACATCCCATAAATCATATAGACATGAAGAAAGTTTAGCTACACATGATATAACATCAGAAAAGTAACCAAAATTAACAACTGCTGCAAGTAAAATTGAAAATTAAACACTTATAAAAAGATTTGTTCTCTTATCCACAGCGACAAACTTCCTTCTCATACAAAAACCTCTCAAAACAATAAGAACAATACAAAGAAAAAGAAAAGAAACCCTTAGGACCTCAATCCCAAGAGAGGAAGAGGAAACCTAAGGAAAACTCTCAAAAACTTCTCTAGCAGTCTCCAACTCTTCTCTCCATTAAAGACTTATTCTATTCATGCTCCAACTTTCCTTATAAAGATCTAGCAAATATTGGCATGGAAAACATTCTAAAACGAGATATAATGGTTCGGCGGTGTGACCATGCCCAAAATTGTCGTGTTCATGCTTGAAACTAGCATGGTTACGCCAGTTCTGGCATGGTCGCCTAGATCTAACATGTTCACACCAAACTACAGTTTTTCACGCATTTTAACTTTGTGTTTACATGTTTGACACCTATAACCTGCAAAATGATACAAAAATACTTCTGTAAGAATAAAATCATGATAATATAGATGAAATAACAAGTAAAAAATAATGATAACATGCAGATAAAATCATATAAAACTGACTTGTGTCAATACCCCAAACTTTCCTTATTACTTATCCTCATAGTTCAGTTTGGGTTCCATGAGAATATAATAGATACTTCTTTCTAAATTATTCAACTTGTTTATCAAAGTCAAATAAAATTGTTTTAAGTGTCATTTTAGAGTCAGTTATTTTTAATGAATAATAACTTGATCTTTTCCTTAATTCTCTTGATTCTGTCCCTAAGAAATCCAAAAAACTCTTAAATTGGTGATAATTAAAATATCATACTAGGCTCTACTTTTTCAAATTAATTTTAGTGGACCCAACGAATCTAATCCTACTTAATCTTTTTTATGAAGACAACAATAAATGGCTTTCATTAAAGACTCATGCAGCAGTCTTTTCACTTAAGTTCTACTAGGACCCCTTTCAAGTTTTCCTTTCAATTTTTGTACCAACCTCAAGCTTCTTCTCAGGGCTTTTTTATATTTTACTTTTTCTTTTTCTTCTTTTTTTCTTTTATTTTTTCCTTCTCTTTTCTTTCCTTTTCTTTTTTTACATTTTACTTTTTCTTTTTCCTTTTTTTCTCCTAAAAATTCTATATCTGGTTATTCAATTTTTATTTCTCTTTTTAAATAAGAAGAATGTTAGTTTCCTTCACGTAATAAATCTAAAAAAATGATTGTTTAATGTCACTTCTTCATGTTATCTTTTTAGTTAAAAAAATTAAGATAACCTTAAATTGGCATATATATATATATATATATATATATATATATATATATATATATAAGACTTAAAATAACATTCATTTGGTACTCAATATTTTAATTATACTTTTTTAAATTATCTTGAGATTTTTTTAAGTACAGTCATTATGTTTTGAAATCTCATTATTGAAGCACTAATGTTAATCTTTCCTAAATGACATTTATCCCCTTTTAAAAAAAAACTGATTAGCATGTTAAATTAATCATAATTCATAGCAGGAGTTAACAATATTAACATCTGTAGTCGTTTACTAAGTTATGTGAACTACTCTCGTACACTCAAGGAGGAAAATATTTCCCTCCAAAATTTGTTTTTTTTTCCATAACATATGTAACATACAAATAAAAGTAAACATGAGTACATCAATAAATGCATTAAAGAGTAAGTATATGAAGATACACAATAGTCTCAGAATACAAATATATAATCTGTAGCAATGCATAAGTCAGGAGAGGTATAAATCCAAATGAAAATTTAAAATAAATTTTAAAGTAAATTTCAAACAAAATTTTAAAATCAATTTCGAAACAAATGAAAAAAATAAAAACCTGTTTAACACATCAGATAATACTTAGGCTACCTCTCAAGATAGTGCTCCGTTTAACATTCTCAGTCTAACGAAAAAAGGCTTCCTCCATGATCATAATTTTAATTTAGTAATCCTTGATCAATCGCCCAATCTTTTGTTGGTTCTAGATCTAATTCTAATGGGTCACTCTCTTACCTAGGGTTGTCTTCCAACTCTTCCCTTTGGGGAGCTCCTATGGGTGATACTATAGGCTCAACTATCTCCCTCATAATGTAAGGGGGTGACTTGAAAAAAAGAGCAAATTCTTCCTCAGTCATCCTCCAACAAAAATCATCCAACACAGCATACTCTTCAGAGTTTAAATGCTCTGATTATGAAACTTGGCTATCAACTACCCTTGACATCCATTTGGGTTCAATGCTTAAAAGGTTAGCTAACTGATACACCTAAAATATAGTGTTTTACGCACATTCTATACCTATTTTTGATGATATTGCACTTTAATGGAAGGTATTTTGTGTTTTTCTTGCATGTATGATGAAAATAAGTGAATATGATGAAAGGACCAAAATTGGATCAAATTTGGAGCAAAAAAATGAAAAAATGAAAAATTGGACCTTGGCAGCTAAGCGCCGCCTGGTCAGCTCTTAGCCACCACAGTTAAAAATTGAATTTTCTTCATTTTTGGAGCCAATTTCAAGGGGTGTTTGAAGCAACTTTTGGTGGTGACTTCCTTAACTTCCCATGGGCGGCAAATTTGAATAAAGGGATGCATCTTTTGGTGGATACGTTGAATTGGGACATAATTTGAAGAGACACTAAGACACCTTTTAGGTTATTATTAAAATTATGTCATAGGAGTGATTAGAGAGTCTTTTTAGTGAGTCTAGTTTTCAAGAGTCATCTTCTAGTTTCAAAGAGTTTTTCCTAGTTTTAGTGTCGATCTTTTATTGTTTATAGTTTAGTTAGTTTAGTTGTAGAGGAGAAAGGGTTTGTGTGAAACTTTCTTTCCACCAATTTTTTTTTCATCCATTTATCTAGATTTTATTGAAGTCTAAAGTCAGAGTTGGAGTCAACAGAGTTGGGCGCCAACCTCTGTAGTATTGTTCTGTGAAAAGTCAAGTTTAAAAGGAACTTCTGGAGTCTTATGGAGAGGATTTTCAGTTAAGTTTTTACTATTATTTTCTATATTTAGTTTTTCTTGTTGTGTTTTCTTTATGATTTTTATTTTCAAATCAATGTGTACTTGTGTTTTCTCCATGAATTTTGAGTGGTTTTCTTTATGTTTTTCTTTCATAAATGAAGAAGTAATTAAATTACGTAGGATTGTTGTGGAATGTATAAGTGTTTAAAGTTGAAATAAGTTGTGAAGATTTAATTCCATGAACTTAATTTACTTCTTAATTAGACCAGTTAAGATGTTAAATTCGTTGTGAGATTATGTGAGATCCAATGCGGTATTGTCTCAAACAATAAATAGTATAAATCACATGCAATTATATGGATGAGAATTGTAGTCCATATAATTGAATGCTTAGGAGATATGCTTTTAATGGGGAGTAAAATTAGAGGTCTTTAGAGTGACAAGCTAAAGCCCCCTAATTTGGTTTGATATTTTAAATTTTTTTATGAGAAGTTAGCCCCCAGGTGGAGGGAATCGAGGGAACTCTAGAGTAAGAGCTGGTATCTTCCCTGCCTAACCATGTTGAAGATTTTAAAATTTTAAATTAATCAATGTTCTTTATAGAACCAAGTAAGGGTAAAGAATAAATTTGCTCTTATTTATCACAACACATTTAAATACTTTCATAATTATTACCGCTTTATAAGAGAAAGAAAAAGATATGTTATTTCCTAGTATTTTATACCGCATTTTAAAGTTCTGATAATTTTCATTTCCTGCTTAGCTTTTATTAAAAATACCAAAAACAATTTTCAATCTTTTCAAATCAAAACATACTTTCAAAAGTTATTAAAAAAGTAAAAATATAATTTTCTTAATTCTTTAAAAAGTTTTTACATTTTCCTGTGGGTTCGATATCTCGAGGCTTAATCAGAAAGTCCTATATTACTTGATGTACCTGTGTAGTATCCCATATTATAAAATCATAATTTTCATATTTAAATCATCAACACATATATTCGGTGTGGAGTCAAGTTTTTGGTGCACATATATTTATCGGGGATCACTAACCACCCAATTTGATTTTTTATGTTTATAAGGGCATTAGCTTAGCTTTGTAACTCCTTCCTCGGTTTTATCACTAATTCCTCAAAATACTCGTTTTATTCAAGGTAGTCACTTCCTGGTTATTCCAACTTCCTACATAGTCGACTTGGTTTCTCTCCCAATATTCATTTTCCACACTAATCATTAATGCTCCAATTAGAGTTTGGGTAAGTAGTCCAGTTGGGGTTGTAGGTATTGGAAAATGGGTTATAACCATTATTTCTTATGACATTAACATTCTCTAAAGTATATATTTTAGGATCTACCATTAGTCCATAAGCAACCCATCGTTGGGTGGAAGTCCTTGCATTGGATTAATCCCCAGATTGTCTAATTTCCTAGAAAGTGCTGCTACTTGGGTTGCTTTATAGGGTGTCACTCTCTCATCAGACTATTAAAAATTATTGATGGTCGTTTTAGTTGGTAGGCTTCGTCAAATGGTTTAGACATTAAGGATCCTCTTAAAGCGACGTCTATGATGAATCTAAGGAAGCCTACAAACCTGTTATAAAATTTTATGATCAACTAGTCAAATAGGGCATGATGTGGGCACCTCTTACGTAATTTCATGAATCTCTCTTAAGCCTCATAAATAGATTCTCCATCAATCTGGATAAATGAGATGATATTGTTCCTAACTTTTGTAGTTTTGGACTAAGGGAAATATTTGGTTAAATCCGTGATAAGTCGTTCCATGTCGTGAATGATCCTAAGGCAAGGGAGTTAAGCTAAACATTAGCTCTGTCCTTTAAGAAAAAGGGAAAAAACTTTGGTGTAACTGCATCATTGGTGACACCGTTGTACCAGAAGGTGGCACAAAGTTCAATAAAATTGGCAAAGTGTAGGTATAGGTCTTCCGAATAAAGTCCCCTAAACTAGTTACTTTTGAACCATCTGGATTATGGCATGTCTCAATTGAAAAGTGTTGGCTTCAACAGATGAATAGAATGCTCATGTGTATTTATTCGACAGAAGGATTGGTGTATTCCCTAAGTGGTTTCACGGTGTGTATGTTAGGGCCAGCCATCTCAGTAGGTGTCTCGAAAGACAAGTGTGATCTTCTAAGACATCTAAAACTACAATCGTTCTTAGGATCAAATGGGCGAAATCAGTCTGAGATCCCTTATGCATAAAAGGACGATAACATTTATGCAGTAAATAAACACACTGACCCACACAAGTCAGTTAACAAGCTAACATAGAAATGTAATCATAAAATATACAAAAGAAAGCAAAATAAAAAAAAAATAAATTAACTGCAAAAATATTTTTGGCCTTTTGGCTTTTTTTATTTTTTTTAATTTCTTTTTTCAGCACCTGCAAAAAAAAACACCTCAATAATACAAGTACAAATAAATATGAAATAAACAAAAAAGAAAAACAACATTGCTAAAATAAGATTCTCAGCCGTTCAACTAAAGTTTTCTCCAAAAATCAGGATTTTTCTTCATACCATTTCCCGTCAGCTGTGCCAAAATGTTGATGCGCCAAAACTTACTGCCAAGTAAGTTAGCTGCACAACGCAAGTATATGTGTCAAGTACTAATGCAGTTAAAGTGTACCACGTATTGATCCCATGAGGAAAGGATTAAAAATTATTCTGATTGGCGAATCTCTAATTTTTACTAAACTTCTAAACCTAGTTTAACATGATCACAAATAGAAGATGGTTTCCCAAAATCCTACTCAAAAGCACAAAAAAAATTATAACTTGTTTGGTAAATAGAAAACATCGACAAACAAATCTTATGTGCTTTCAAGATATGTGAAGCTCGCGGCCTTGTGATTTAGTGAATGTGGTGATTAGCGATTTTCCTAAACTTACTCCATTGTCGATAGAAAGTCCTCCATATATCAATGTCTATGTCAAAAGAAGGCTAAACTGAGGCTTCCACAATCCCCATGACATCCCTTTGATCATGTCAGATCTTCTTTCTTGGTTGCAAATCCCAAATATAATATACCTATTGTTACCCAAATTTTGTGGTTAACTATTATGTTCCTCTGCACAATGGGAATGAGTCAAAGATCACGAAATATGTTAACATCCTAATTGATCAAATCAAGAGTAAATGAAACTCTATGGTTAATACAACAAAAAAGCATTATCTTTCAAGAAAACAATACAATGAAAGAAATCATAAGAGAAAACCACAAAACTACATCCCATAAATTGCAAAGTTGCAAAAGAAAGTTTTGCTACACATAATAAAAAAGAATACCGGAAAAGCATCCCAACAAAACCATTACTATAAGTAAAACTAAGAAGTAAAGGCTTACAAAATGATTTGTGTCATCTTCTACAGCAATCAACTCATATCTCATACAATAACCTCTCAAAACATATAAGAATAATACAAAGAAGAAAGTAAAAGAAACCCTTAGAACCTCAACCCAAAGAGAAAAAGAGGAAACCTAAGGAAAGCTCTTAAAAACTTGTTCTCCAGTTGTCTCCAACTCTCCTCTCCACCAAAGAATTCTTCTACTTGTGTCCTAACTTCCCTTTTAAAGATCTAGTAAAAATTGGCACGAAAAAATCTTTCAAAATGACATATGATGGTTCGGTGGCGTGATCATTCCTAAAACTGACATGATCATGCCTGAAACTAGCATGGTCATGCGAAACAACAACTTTGATGCATTTTGACTCTCTTTTACATGTTTGACACCTTTAACCTATAAAATAGAATAAAACCCCTTCAATAAGCATAAAATCATGAGAAAAGAGATGAAATAGCAAATAAGAAAAATGATAACATGCATGTAAAATCAGGTAAAATTAACTCATGTCAATCCATACATACATCCATACATACATTTAGAAATACATACATACAACCATACATGCATACATACATCTATACATCAATGCATGCATACATACATATATACATATCTACGTACATACCCAAATATGCATGTTCATACGTATCTATTGACATACATACGCATGTACATACCGACATACATGTGTACATACATACATACATAATGACATACTTATGTACCTACCTACATACATACCAACATACATACATATGTACCAATATACACACACACATACATACAAACATACATACCCACATACGAACATACGTACATAGATACATACATATGTACATACGTACATTTACATGCGTACATACGTACGTACATACATACATACATCCATGCATACATCTATCCATACATACATGCATCCATACATACATACATTTATCTATACAATAAATCCATACATACATATATTCATAAATTCACACATACATCCACACATACATACATACATACATCCATACATACAAGCATACATATATACATCCATCCATGCATCCATATATCCATGCATGCATCCATACATACATATGTACCTACATATGTATATACATACTCTATGTGCGTACCTACTGACATATGTTCCTACGTACGTAAGTACATACATATGTACGTACCTACATGCCTATATACGAACGTATGTACCTACGTAGGTAGGTACGTACATACGTCGGTATATAGGTACATACATGTATGTACGTCCACACATGCACACACGCGCGCACACACACACACACATATAAAGTTGTGTGACAGAAGATTAGATGAAAAATATTTATGTCTTAGCATTGCACGAAGATTTGTCACACAAACATAATAAAAAAATGCAGGAAAAATCCTACAAAGGAAAAAAAACCATGGGGTCTAGCACAAATAAAGTAATCCACAATGTATTTTTGAGTAGATGGGTCCACTTTGTCTTGAAGCTGGGAAGATGAATTACAAAGTTGATAATCATAAATATATTAAAGTAGTCTAGCTTTAATAATCATAATTTAGCTATGATAAATGTAGTTCTTGCCAATAATAACGGTAGTGGGTCACAAAAGTTGTGATCGATTGCTACAAAAGGAGTGGTTTGCCACAAATGCTATAGTCAGTAGCTATAATAATGTTAGTTCGCCACAGAGGTCGTAAGTGGAAGCTACAATAGTTGTTATTCATATAGGTCATAGTTGGTCACATAGGTCGTAGTTGGTAGTCATTGCAGTAGTTAACCACATAGGTTGTAGTTTGATGTTCTAGTGACAGTTAGCCACATAGGCCTTAGTGGAGTGTTGTAGTAGAGATTAGTTATATAGGCCATAGTTTGTTACATAGGGCATAATCGGGAGTTACAGTAGTAATATTTAGTCATAAAAGTCATATGGGGAACCTACAATAATAGATTGCTATATAGATCGTAGTTGGTGTTACATCGGTTGATGGTTGCAACACTTTTATCACGTTTATTATTTTTCACAAGAGTCATCCTTAACGACATACAACATTAGGAGAAAATTTCAAATGTTCAGAGAAAGTCATCGTATTATGAATAGGATGATCATAAGTAATTTTCGTTGGGAGTTATCGTTGGATATTTAACACGACGTCATTAATTGCATGGTATTTAGGGTACTTCTTACACTTAATTTAAGATACTCTTTTGCCCCAAATTTGGGATACTTCGTCACCCAAAATTCAAGTAACATCATTGTTGAGGTTCTCGTTATAACATGTTCGAGGTACTTCGTTACACTCCGTTTGGGGTACTTCGTTGCCACATTCACGGTACTCCATTACAACGCGTTCGGGTTAATTCGTTACACCACATTTGGGTATTTCATTACACCATGTTCATTGTAAATCGTTACACCACAGGGTTCACCAACAGCAGCCAATAGAGTCGGTAAACGATGCTCGACAACTGCCGACATGAGGTCAACGGTGGCCTGGCTAAGGTGGCCGAAAGTTATCATCAAGCTTTCAATCCAAAACATCACTGGAATCAGGCTCCTTTTCCCCATCCCCCTTAAGTGAACTTAGGGGTTTATTTATATCCCTAATAGAGGAGCATTTTTTTCCCTAGCGAATAACATACATAACTGCCCAATCAAACGACCCATGTTGATTCCTCTTGATCCTAAAAGCTTTTTTGATGATCTGATGGCCTTAATGACCTCAAAATAGGGTGATCTTAGGCTCGTTGGACTCCTCTCGTCAAGATGCTCAGTTGTACTATATGTACATCAAATTTGGAATTGATTTGACCTTCCAATTAACTATCCAAAGCCTCTAAATATGGTTTAATGGCTTGATTTGGGCATAATTTGACATCAGTTAAACCAAATTTGATATCATTGTGTTCGTCTTCTAGAGCTAGTTAATTTGACTTTATGCTTGTTGAAATCAGTGCTCTCAATGATTTTTAATTTGAATAAAAAATTTTTTAGCTCAAAAAATGGCTCAAGCTTTGTGCCTAATGGGAAAATTTTGTGATAGCATATCAGTTTGCTCCTTATTTTCGGGCAATATAGTTTGTATTGCACGAAAGTATTTAAAATAATGAAAATGAGATAAAAAATATGAAAAAAAATCAAATAATTTGAATTCAGTTGGTGGCACACGATGATGAACAGCAGGCAGGCGGTGGCACCAGCTGCTGAACAAGTGGAAGAGCACGATGCGGGTCACTGTGAGTCTGTAAACTACAGCTCAACAGGCAATGACAGCGGTCATTGCGGGTCAGCGAGCGGCAACAGCGGTCATTGTGGGTTAGCAAACACTAGCGTGGGTCGTGGGCGAGTAGGTGACAGTGTGAATTATGTTGTCGGGTTATATTGAGATGCATAGTGTGGGCGATTGCTCGAGGTGTCGGGCCGGGTCGAGAAGGAAATCATGGTGCAAAAATGTCATGGTCTATAGGAGGGTCATGACCGTGTCACATACCCAGACAAGTGAATCACGACCGTGAAAGTTATGAGGAACGGATCTAACGCTTAGCACAAGTCAGGCAATTCTGCCAATTTTTTTTTCAAATTTCTTGGAATTTGGTGCTCATTCTCACATTTTTTGGATTATAAATAAGCCCAAGGCACACTTCCCTTTTTTTAGAAGTATCTGTTGGAGTCCTTTGTCCTGTTGTTGTGTCTTTTTTTATGTTAGTGTTGTGTAGCCCCCAGAGTCCTTTGGCTTATTGTTGTGCCGCCTTCTACGCTGGTGTAGCACAACCCCAGAGTCCCTTGGCATGATATTGTTTGTCCTTCTACATCGGTGTACCGCAACCCTGGAGTCCCTTAGCCTAATGTTGTGTCTCCTTTTGTGTTGGTGTATTGCAACCCCAAAGTTCCTTCTGCCTTATCATTGTACAAAATCAGAGTTTCTTCTGTGTTATCATTGCACGAGTTCCTTCTACATTATCGTTGCACAACATCAAAGCTGCTTCAACGTTGTTGTCGCACAATATCTGAGTTTATTCTGTGTTATCATTGCATAACATCGAAGTTCTTGTTGTGCTGTTATTACGCTACATCAGAGTCACTTCTTCTCTAACATTGTGCAACATCAAAGTTTCTTCTGTGTTGTTGTTTCTTAGCATCAAAGCTTTATCTGCGTTGTTGTTGTGCAACACCGGAGTCACTTCTAAGTTGCTTTCTCTCAACTTCTGAACTATTATCAACCAACTTTTGGGTTGTCATTACCCATCTTCTAGCTTGTTGTCCCTCAACTACTATGTTGTCTCCTTCAGACAATCGTTGTCAAAATTTCAATCCATCATGAAATTTTTATGTGAATATCTAGCTTCTCGAATAAGTAAAAATATGCAATCAAAGTTGGCACATTACTTTCCATAAAGAAAAACTATATATATCTTTTGAAGCTTGTGTTTTTTATTTTAAAATATATTTTTACCTGAGGCTTATAGTTATATGAGATTTTTGATGTACATGTACTTTCTGAGGCTTATAGCCTTCTGAAATTTTTTTATGTGCATATATATTCTAAGGTGTATAACCTTCTGAAATTTTTTGAGTAGAGAATCTATCAACCATTTGCTCTTATGAAGTTATTCTAGTGAATCATGTCCACTACTAGCTTCCCATCGAGACAACCCCATGGGTGTGCCTTCTAGAGATATGAGTGAAGATATTTTTTATTACTTTCCCTTAGTGAATAATTCCAATGAGGAATGTATCCACTACTAGCTTCCCATCAATACTACCTCATGTGATGTCTTCCAGTGGTATGAGTGATGATTGTGTGTACCGCTTGAGGGGTCTTTCTAGTGAGGATTGTGTCTACCACTAGCTTCTCACTGATACTGCCTCAAGTTCGTGTCTTCCAAGGGCATGAGTGAAGACCGTGTCTATCATTAAAAATGATTGATCTTTCCTAGATTGCTATGTTGGAGCATCTGCTCAAAGATCGTAGCCTGTAATGAAATAAGTCAATTGTAATCCACCAAGGATTTTAAACCCGTCCAAGGTTGTACAACTAGAGATACTCGACATTGTTATTCTATTATGAACAAATAAAATGAAATTCACCAAGATTATAAGACACCTTCTAGGTAGTATAGTCAAGGATAGTCGAGGACTTTAACATGTTATGGACAAAGTCGAATGAAATCCACCTAAGAAAGTAAGAACTGTTTAGGGTTGTATAGTTATAGATGTTCGACAACGTTAACCGTTATGGAAAAAATCGAATAAAATCAAACAATGATGTAAGACGCATCCTAGCTTGTATAGTTGTAAGTACCCAATGACAATTACTTGTTATGGACAAAGTCGACTGAAATCCACCAATAATGTTTAAAATATTTTAAGTTATTAGTGGAAGCTTTTACTTGACAACTGTAGCCTATTTTTGAAGAGGTCGGAGGAAATCCACCAATAATATTTTAGCTATCTTACGCTGGTAGTCAAAGCTTATGCTTGACATCATAGTCTGTTTTTGAAAATGTTGAATTGAATCCCCAAGGGGCTGATTAAAGCTAGAATGAGATGTCATGGATATTCTATTTCTTGAGTCTAGGGTATAGGTCAAGATAGACGGTACTTTTTCTTAAAAATATGATCACAATCATATTTAAGAATAATATTTGAAAAGTTTTTTTGTTTCTTTCAATTTATTGCCCCTGAAAGGGGTATAATTTATACGAGCCTGGTTATTTTGTGAAAAGTAAACCTACTTATACATTATTGATGAGGTCATCTTCGTGATCAAGTCGAGGAAAAACTCCAGTAAGATGAGGGGGCGCTGAGAGCGCTTTCTAGTTAGCATCTCCAATCAATGGTTGATCTTATAATCATGCTAAGATGTTGACAAGAGTGTCCTCTTAAAGTTGTGATAAAATTGTCTCTCAACTTGTGTAAGTGGTTCTCGTAGATATGATGATTGGATGACATACGGGAAGACTACCCCACCATAATCATTCCAAGGTCATTGATGTGAATGACTTTTCAAGACTATAGTGAATATTGCCCCAAGCCTGGAGTTGGTTCTTGTTGACTTAATGTCTAAATGGGATGTGTAAAGTCTACCCTTCCACAAGCATGACCCAAGACGTTATAGTGAACGATATTTCGACACTGTAGTGAAGGCTTCCCTTGAGTTTGTAATTAGAACTCCTTGACTTAACGTTTGAATGGGATGCGTGAAGACTACCTTACCACAATACTGCCCAGAACTTAAAGTTCACGACCTTTCGAGATTATAGTGAAGGAACCCCCCCTCCACACACACACACACACACACACACACACACACACCCTCCTGGCATGAATTAGCTTTTACAGAGTTGATGTTTGAATGGGATGCATAAAGACCACCACATCAAAATCATGCCTAGCATGTTAATACGATTGATCTTTCGAGATTGTAGTGAATGTTGCCCCCCTTGTCAGAGAATGTCTCAAAAATTATCTTTTAATGACTTTCATGTTGATGAATCCCAAAATAGTGAGAGGAGTCTTTGACAATCCTTCTCTAGCAATGTGATGTGTATGCTGGAAAGCAAAACATGGCATCCAACAAGATTTCGGTTCCCACATAAGACATCCAACTATTGTATACCGAAAGATTAGCGACAATAAAGTGGTTATTTTACATCTTGGCATTGCACATTAATCCATAACAGACACAAATAATAGAAAAGTAGCATGAGAAGACTACACAACTTTTTGTGTGGAAAAACAATGAAAAGGGAAAAAATTACAAGTCTAACACAGTTAAGTAATCCACTATATAATTATGAATAGATAGGTACACTTTTCTTCTGAATAAAAGAAGATGAAATTACAAAGTTAATAATTACAAATTTACAATTATAGTCCAGCTTTATTAGCTGTAATTGGGTTCTAATAAATGTAATTCTTACAGATAATAGCGATTGTAGGCCGCAAAAGTTAAGTTGATTTGTCACAAATGTTGTAGTCGGTAGCTCTTATAGCATCAGATCACAACAAATGCTTTAGTTGGAAGCTGTCATAATAGTTAGTCACATAAGCCTTAGTTGGTGGCTCCGATAGCAATTAGCCTCATAGGCTGTAGTTGAAAGTTGATGTGAAAATTAGCCATGGAGGTCGTAGTTGATCACGTAGACTGTAGTCGGTAGTTGCGATGCCGTCCATTAGCCACATAGACTGTAGTGGGCTGCTATAATAACAATTAGCCACATAGATGATAGTTGGTCACATAGGCCGTAGTGGAGAGTTATAGTAGTGTCAGTCGGTCATAAAAGTTGTAGGGGTAAGCTACAATAGTAACTGGTCAAGTAGACAGTAGTTGGTACTACATCGGTTGGTGGTTATAACCCATTTCCTGGGTTTATTATTTTATGCCAGATACATCACTTGTCGGCATACAACATTAGAAGAAAACTTCAAAAATCTGGAGAAAGTCATTGTATTCTGAATACGAGGGTCATAAGCAATTATTATTGTGAGTTATTGCCATATATCTTTAATACAAATTTATTTGTTACACCTTATTTGGGATACTTAGTTACAACGTATCTGAGATATTTCGTTACACTGTATTCGGAATACTCCGTTGACCTCATATTTGGAATACTTCGTTACCCAACATTTGAGTTACATCATTACATCATGTTCATGGTACTTTATTACACCGCATTTTGGGTACAGTGTTACACTAAGTTCAGAATGCTTTGTTAAATCACAGGGTTCATCGAGGTGGCAAGTAGGGGGCGGCCAATGATAGCCGATGACGACCGACAAAAGGAGATCAACCGTGGTTGGTCGCTATGAGGGCAAAAAATTATTGTCACGTTTTCATTCTAAAATATCACTAGAATTAGACTCCTCTCCCTCAAGTGCAAAGAGGGAGTTTATTAATAGCCCTTGGGCTATAGGCATTTTCGTTCTTTAGTGTATAACCCTCATAACCCACCTTAACTCCTATTAATCATAAGAGATTTTTTTATGATCTAATGGATCTAATGATCTCAAAATCGAGTGATGTTGAGTTCGTTAGATTCTTCTTATCGAGACACTAGTTTTGACTATAGATATATCAAAATTGTGAGTTCATTTGACCTTTCGAGTAACAACCCAAAGCCTCCAAATGTGGTTTGATTGTTTGATCTAGAGCTTGATTGGACTAATTTTGATATCATTGAATTTGCCTTGGCAACCTGGACAATTTAACTTTTGTTGAGATAATTAATTACATAGGAATTGAATTGGGTGCAAGCGGGCTTTAAATTAAAGATTTCATACAAATTCTTCTATATTTATATATTTAACATCTAAACATTGATTTTTATACTTCTAACATTTTATCTATAAGTGGAAAAATCTATTTATTTTTAAAAAAATAGAATTAGTGATCTATTTATATGATATTAATGATTTAATGGTTATAAGTATAAAAATCAAAATATAGCTGTTAGACATGTAAATAGAGAGATGAACAGCGATAATATACCTATATGGCCCTTAAATTCATTGACACCCATAACGACATTATAAACATTTTACTGAGTAATTCCAAACTAGAGATTTTGCAAATATGTCCAACAAAACGAACAGGATTACAGCAAAAGAATAAGCAAAAAATAATGACAATAATAATAAATAAATAAATAAATAAACAAACCGCTGTTTAATAAACATCACAACTAAAATAGTAATATAAATCATGATTATGAAATAAGTTCATATAAAACTCACATTTAAGAGTTAAATTATGCATCTATACAAAGCAATGCGTTAGATACGCCTGTAGTTAGTTACCATCTAGCAGCTTGCTGTATCAACCCAAAGAGCGCAGCAATCGCAGCAATGGCAGCCTGCGAAAAAATAAATAAATAAAATGTGTAAATAAAAATAAAAAAAATGAAAACAAATTTTTTTTCAAAAGAAATTAAATTATTTAGGAAAGCTCAGATGAATTGCTGCAGATTCACGATCAACCAACAGGTAATTAATTGAGATTTTGTTGTATTTCATTTATTTTAATCTTTTCATCCAAACAAAGCATATCTTCACTTTCTTCATGGGTGATCCATTGATGGCTGGTTATAAAAGATAGGGACCGTAGCATTTTGATTTTTCCGTGTATCAACACTCAAGGAATAGAGTGTAAGGTAGGGGAGAGAGAGAGACAATAAGAGGAATGCATTGTAATGAACAGTAATATGACTTGTTGATTAGCTCATTCTCATAAAATAATTTTCCTATTTATTGTGTGAAATTATATATTTACGTCTGTGTTAATGGGGGCAGTATAGAATATTTTACGTATTTTACATGAACGGGCCAACAACCCAGCTACCCTCTAACTCAATAGGTTGAAATAAATGGGTCTTGGTTCGGAAAAACGTGAATATTTGACTATGTTGCATCGAGGTTACTGTTCAACCTTTGAGGGCACTTGGGTCAGCAGGACTCTGCTCAGTCAGCTCGACTTTGTCGGTCGATTATTCTAGTCTAGTTGTCGATTATTGATTCTTAAATGAGGAGCTCCTTTCGAAGAATGAGACTAAGATATTGGATAGAGGGTGAGGAATATAAAGGGTGTCCGTCAGATGGCTTGCGATATTGAATTCTTTCCTTGAGTCAGGTTGTGGAAACAGGTAGAGCGACGCCTTTACTGAGCTTGATTGGCCTAGTCCTTTGTTTGTGTAGCTCTAGTCGGCCTCCAACTCCAATTTAAGGGGGTTGCATTTGATCAAGTGGGTCATCTGGTCTTCCGACAATAGGCCCTCCTTAGCTGCACTTTTCTGCCTCCTGGTTCGTTGGGTCTTCTCGAGATTCATACTGATGCATTTTAATATACAGAGACATTAATGATTTTTTAGTAACCATCTAGGAATGATGATCAAACAATAAACGTGCTCAATAATTAGCCTTTTAAGGTCAATGTGGAGTCCAAAAGAAGTGAAAGAAAAGAATATTTACATACATATCATTCAATTTCAATGTATTTACATATCTAACACCTAAATATTAATTTTTACATACATTACCACCTATACGTATGCATGAAAAAGGTGTATTATTTTTTTAAAGTTAAAATGGGGGTATTTTTTATGTGATATAAAAGATTTGGTGGTATAAATGTAGAAAATTAAAGTTTAAGTGTCAGATATATAAATATAAAAGAATTGGGTGATATGTATAAAAGTGTCATGCAAGCACGAGCGTAATAGGGAGACATGGGAAATGTCCCACACTTCATTCGTCTTAACTGATCGTCCCTTCCACTGTGGGTTTGTGCCTCCTTTCCATAAGATGATCTAATCCTAGTTATCTATGGCTTATATATTTGTTTCCTTTTTCTTAGATTTTCATTTTTTGATCTATTTTTTGTCAGGACAGTTGTCTGTGCCTCCAATTCTCTCTCCTAGAGCTGTATCCAAATGCGAGAAGGTGCTCCAGCTGTAACTCGTCCTGAGGTGGTGCTTATCTACCGTTCCCTCATTCGCACAACCTTCCCTCCGCTGTCGCCGCCACTATGTTTGTTGCAGTCACCCGAAAAATAGTCCCTTTATTGTTTTCATGTAGCGGCCTACCACCCAACCACCTCCCCTCTTGCTACCATCTCTTCCAGCCACCTCCCACCTTGTTGCCACCCCTTTCCAGCCTCCTTCTTTGTTGTCGTGAGTCTCCTTGATATCTCAACTTAAGCTGCATATATTTTGTCTTATCCTAGGGTTTCTAACATCCGCTTATCACTCCACTTCCCCAGTAATTTTTTCCCCCCACCCTAAATACCTCCTTCCACGAATCTACCCCTAAACCCTAACCATATTGCCGAGAAGGCGGAACTTTACCATGGACAACATACATCAAATACTCCACCAAGTACCACAACGACTCAGGTCCATTGAGGAAAAGACCATGATCGAAGTCACCGCTGACCGTAATAGTGAGATCCACAGAAGAGAGCCAGAAGTTCGTAGGAATGACTTAAATGAAGAGGAGAATAAACTTGGGCATTTTAGAAATCAATATCAGAGGAGACCAAGAAAAGAAGTATCTTTTGGAGGGTACAAAGATCTGGGAGTTAAGGTGGACCTACTGAACTTCAACGGGAGGATGAATCTAGATGTTTTCTTCATGCGGACAGATGCCATTGAGCATATTTTTGAATACAAGGATGTGCCTAATGACAAAAGAGTGATTTTGTCAAGTTCTTCTCTCCGAAATCAAGCTGACAAAGAGTGCCTCTTTGTGGTGTGAGAAGTTGATTTGGGAGAGAAGAACATGACAAAATCACTTCTTGGGAAAAGTTAAAGAAGGCAATGCAGCGACAATACCTACCCCGCACTACCACCAGGATATTTTCATGAAACTCCATTACCTGCAACAAGAGCTATTAGTGAAGGTGTACATGAAAAAATATATGCAGCTTAAGTTTAAATGTGAACAGAAGGAGACAGAGCAGCAATCCATAGCCAGATACTTGGGTGGCAAGAAGCCCACCATCAATAATATGGGCCCATTGCAAACCTCTTAGACATAGAGGAATGTGCAGACTTTAACGTTGAAAGTGGAGAGACAACAAAAGCAGCAGAGATACCAGCCTCCATTTAGATAACCCTCTACAGCTGGAGGCCCCAAAAGGAGCATGCCAGGAGTGGGAAATACTGGATAGGGATTTGAAAAGACAGATCATAGTGAGAAAAAGCTTGAGATGAGCAGCATGTTCGGTAAAGTTCTAACTTGAGAATGCTTCTAATGTCATGGATATAGACACATTGCCTCCAATTGCTCAACAAGCCAAATTGTGTCCTTCACCAAGCA
Organism: Papilionanthe hookeriana x Papilionanthe teres; assembly: GCA_022702705.1. NCBI lineage: Eukaryota > Viridiplantae > Streptophyta > Magnoliopsida > Asparagales > Orchidaceae > Papilionanthe > Papilionanthe hookeriana x Papilionanthe teres. The sequence continues at coordinate 18,371,411 of CM040431.1, read as the reverse complement.
GGGTGTCGTGGAAGAAGTGAGCGATGAGGATATAGCTGACAAACAAGGTGAGATGTACCAACTCCAGGGAGATAACAGTGAGATGCTCGTTGTGATGAGTGTTGCAGACTAAACCCTAGAAGGAGCACTCGTGGTTGATGCATAGTAACTTCTACACTAGGTGTACCATGAGAGAGAAGGTGTTTACTCTCATTATTGACAGAGGGAGCAGTGAGAATGTGATCTCCGTTGTTCTGTTGAAGAAGTTGAACTTGGCTACACAAACACACCAACATATTTCCGACCTGGCTGAAGAAGGGTAACAAGATACAAGTGGATCAGCAGTGTCTAGTAGAGTTTTCCATTAGAAACAAACTATAGGATCATGTGTGTTGTGATGTGCCCATGAATACCTGTCACATCCTATTGGGAAGACTATGGCAACTTGGTCGCAAGTCTCAGCAAGACGGGTTTAAGAATACTAATCGTTCACGAAGGAGGAGAAGCACATGGGCACATCGATGGTCATCAAAAAAGGAGGCAGAGTTGGTGGAGATGGAGAGAGTAGGCGGCAGTGGTGGCTGCCAATGGTAAAGTCGGGGTAGAAGCCAATAACAAAATCATGGCAGGCCAACCGTCATGGAGTTCAAAGTGAAGCTCTCGACATAGAGGAGATGGAGAAAGGCCAAGATGTCTAAGAGAGTCGGAGTCCGAGTGAAAACAAAATGCATCAAATTTGAGTGGATTTGACATGCTTGAACAATTAGTATTTTGATGCATTCAAAATGTCCCAAAATTTTACTTTACACACATTTTTATCTCACATGATCCTCATACTTCAAATCCATAATATTTATATAGACATGCAACCCCAACGAAAAAAAAAAGGCCGAACATGACAAATGAATTATGCATTTATAAATTCATGTCAAGTAGTCCTGTGAAATGGGGACCCACAATATGCTTCAATTATGAGAATTTCGGTTAGGTAGGCTATACATATCCTCTAATTTTTCATGGATGCTTTGAAAGAGATCGTTTCCATCTCAATCGAACATTGGAATCCTAAAAGGCATCTAACAAATATAGCATGAAGCAAACATGATTCTCATAACCAAATATAATGCAAGAGAAATGTACATTAAACCCTAAAATTAGAACATTAGTCTTGAATATTTGGATTTAAAGTTGAGAAAAGAACAAATAGAGTCAAAACTGATTAGTTTGGAGTTGAGTTTTGAGGAAATTCAGGTAAATTTAAAAAAAAAAATTATGAAATTTTTTTAATCACCAATCAAAATTATTATTTATGTAGGATTATGAGAAATTTATTTAAACGAAAACTAATATATAAATACATAATCCCATAATAGTCCCCTGATTATCAATGTGCAGCTAATTTAACCTCATAAATCATATCTTTTTTTTAATTTAGTCCCTTGACTATTCAAGAGAAATTCAAAATAGTCCCACATATAAATAATTATTTATATAAAATTGATCCTAGTTTAATCCGTTATGGACCACATTGGATCAATTTTGTATCACCGAGTCGCTAAATGAAAGTAATATGATACTTTGGAACTAAATTGGTCACATGTGAACAGTTTAAAAACAATTTTGAATTCTTAACTTGAATCTGGATATATATATATGTGTATTAACATGTAAAAATATGCATACATCATAATATATCAAGTTGATTTCTACTTGAATTATTTCAAATATGTTATTATTTATCAATTTCGATTTTTAGTCAACTAAAATTCAAACAATTGACAAGAAAGATTACCAACCCTAAATATGATATTCTTTGGAATAACTTAAGCTTAACTAATGCATCAATTCATAGTGTCCACTAAGAAGAAAAGAGCTTATTTGTTAAAAAAAATTGATGCGATTTTTACTTTTGTGAGATAGGAAAATGAAGTTAAAAATCTTGCTAAAATCAAATGCCTAATATCTAATAATGGTGAAGAGCATGATAAAATAGAGTTTAAAAACTATTGAGCTCCACAATTCATATGAGAAAAAAGTGCTGGAAACTCCTCAACAAAATGAAGTCACTAAAAGAATAATTATGACTTAATAAAAGGGCAAGAACTATGAGCTTGCACATTCTATTATCAAAAACATTAAGGTTGATTCTATAAATACAATGTCATAGCTTATTGTGAAAATCCGAGAGAAGATTTTTTATTTCTTGCTTTACTCTATTGCAATACACCTTACAACATATAAATAATAGTGTGGCAGGAAATAGAATCTTTTTAAATTAGGAATTCCATCAAATTAAAAAAACATTAAAAAATAGAAAATATCTACTAAAAGAAAATATAATTAGTGAAATATATCATGAGTGGAGAAAATAAATTTCTTCCAAATAAATAAATTTCTTCCAAATCAAATAGGCAAAATGACACTTCCTACACTCCCCCTCACGTTGGGTTGTATATTTGTACAAACTATGCTTGGATTTTAATTCATCATGACTGACGCTTGGTAGTGCTTTTAGTGAGAATATCAGCAATATAAAGTTGTGTTGGAACATAACTTAGCTAAATAATTCTGTTGTTAACCTTTTCTGAGATGGTCAATCTCGATGAGTTTTGTTTTGTCATAGTGCACATGTTTTTTGGCTATATTAATAATTGTTTGGTTATCACTGAATATCTTAATTATATTTTGTCTCAACATTCACTCACATATTCCTAGCACAAAAGCAATATTCAAATTCTGCACTACTCTAATAGATAACAACTTACTTTTTACTTCTCCAAGTAACGAGATTGCATAAGTCCGAACAATATCTAGTGGTTGATTTCTTATTAATTATCTCTCCTGCCCAACTGACATCTATGTGTACCTCAATCTAATGGTATTAAAATCTTTTAAAGAACAAACCATATCCAGGGGTCATTTTCAAATACCTCAGAATTATATTCACAACTCGCTTTGATTATTTATGTGCTAACCTACTACACTGATCGAGTATACAATATCAGATCTTGTGTGTGATAGGTAAAGTAGCTTGCTCACAAGTCTTTGATATCTTTCTTTGTTAATTAGATTGCTTTCTCCACTTATATTTAGTCTTTTGTTGGAATTCAAGGGTGTGTCCACAGGTTTACACCCAAGCACGATGATTTCATTTAACACGTCTAAGATGTACTTCCTTTGGCATAGGACAATTCCTCCTTAGATCGAGCTGCCTCCATTTCCAGGAAATATCATAGAGCACAAGATCCTTGATCTCAATATTTGTTGCACGCAACCTTTTTAGTCGGATGATTTATTTTGAATCATTCGTCAAGATAATATCATCTACATATAAAATATGAGAATAGTAATTTTGCCTCTAGGAATGGATTTAATAAATAGTGTATGATCAACTTTAGACTGATGATATCCATTACTGTTTTAGCAAAACCTATCAAACCAAGTAAGAGAAGATTGCTTCAAGTCCTACAATGACTTCTTTAACTTGCAAACCAACTTCTTGTTTGACTTATTTTCCAAGCCCAGAGGTATATTCATGTAAACTTATTAATTGAGTCCCAATTTAAGAATGCATTTTTTACATCAAGTTGGCATAAAGGCCAATCTTGATTTACTGCAAGAGAAAGTACAGCCCGAATCGTATTATGTTTGACAACATGTGCAAAAGTTTCCTAATAGTCAATGCCATATGAATGTGTGAAACATTTGGCTACCAATCTGGCTTTGAATCTCAATAGGCTTCCATTTATTTTTTATTTAACTATGAATATCCATTTGCAACTTACAGGATTTTTTCCATATGGTAACTCCGTATGTGTCCATCTGTTATTCTTTTATAGAGTCCAAATTTTCTCCTTAACTGTTTGTTTTCATCATAGAACTTTTAGAGCATCTTAGATAAAGTTGAGAACCTACACACTATCAATATTTGTCACAGAAGACCTGTAAGATGGTAGTAATCTCCCATAAGTTATATTATCTTTCAAAAGAATGACCAATGGACCCTCAGATACCTTTTCTATGTGCAAGTAGTTGATTAATGACATCAACTAACGGTAGAAGAGAGTCAAGAGATGAGGAATCCATACTATTATGATTATTAGATGCAGGAAGACTTATTCTGTCTCTTAATAACCCCGTGTCTGCATAGTGTCTTGATTAGTGGTGGCTTGAGATAAAGTAGTGATAATTGGGACTGTTTCTGTGGCAGAGTTCGGATTATCAAGTGGAGTTGGTTGAGTGTTAGGGTTCTGTTCAAGAAAAAATGGTATGAGTACCTTGAAAAAGATCAAAAATCTGATATTCCCTCCAGCTCTCCTCCTGAATTTCAGATTAGGAAAATAAGATTAATTCTCAAAGAAGATTGCATCCATGGAGTTGTGTATTTTCTTAGTGGTTTAAAAGTAGCATTTGTCCCATTTTTTTATTGGAGGACTAATCGAGAAAGATGCATCTCGGAAATTTGGGATCAAGTTTGTTGTGGTGTTGTTTATGGATATGAACAAACTTAGAACAATAAAAAACCTTCAATGATAAGTCCAAAGAAAGAGAGTAGATATTTTGATAGGATTCCATGAGAACATTACAATAAATTTAAAATTTTAGTACTCGCTCGACATCCTATTGACAAGATATGTGGTTGTAAGAATGATTTCTCCCAAAAAAATATTTAGCCACAGGATCAAAGAACATAATGGCATGGGTAAACACAAGAAGTGTTTATTCTTCATTTCAATGATCCATTTTATTGATAAGTATCCACACAAGAATTTCTATGAATAATATTACGCTTGAAAAGGTAAGGAATAAGGATAAAATTAAAATATTTCTTACTATAATCAATTTTAAAAATTTGAATTTTTCTTAGGAATTGAGTGAGGATCATGGAATGAAATGATTGAAATATGATAGTAGTTATATATATATATTTTATTCATAAGGAATGGTCATACTATTCTTGAATGATTATCTATAAATGATATAAACTATCAAGCCCTATTTATATTGTTTACCTGCGAGGGTGTCCAAATATCACTATGAATTACAGAAAAAAGATGTGAATGTTTGAATTGCAGTTTAGAGTTTAGATGTCGGATATGTTTTGCAAGTTGATTAAGTTTCACATTGATAAAGATTGGGCTTCTTAGTGATAAATAATATGAAAACATCTTTTTCATGTGTGTAAAATTTAGATGACCAAGATGATAGTGACTCAACATGCCTTGACTTTCAATTGAAATTATATTGACATAATTTAAACTAAACTCATAAATACAACTTCACGGATGACTTTGTCTACCAATTAAGTTATTTTCTATAAGCAAATAAAGACCACCATTTATAATGCTATTAATCACATTCCCAAATCAACAACCTGAAAATTACAATAATTGGAATAAAATTTAGTCACACATTTGAGGTTAAGAGTAAGTTTGTTGAATAAGAGTATATTACAGTTAAATTTTGTAACATAAAGGACAGAGTTGAGGTAAAGATTTTTGTCAATTTGAATGATGCAATTCTTGCTACTAGTGAGAATGAATCGTCAACTATTTGAACAACAAAGTGACTAGTACATGTATTATAAATTTTTAAGAATTCGACATCATGTGTCATACGATTCAAGTCTCTAGAGTCACTTTGGACAAAAAAAATGCATGTGGTAAGATACCTTGGTATGATAGCAGGCTGATAGATTACTCAACAGAAGATTGTGATATTTGTCAAGAACTGAAATTATTACTAAACATTCACTACAGTGTCTCAATTTACTCACTGATAAATGGGCTGAATTCCGAATTGTCATTGGTTGTGATAGTAACATTTACACGATTCTCCCTCTATCATATCTTCCATTAGATGGCTTCCACTTTATACATTTGTCATGTAATTTCTAACATTATTCCTTCACATGATCAAGTTTCTTACAATGGTTGCACAATGGCCGAGCTTTTTTGGGCTTGTTATTTTGAGAGAAATTTTGAGTGTACGTGGTGTGATTATCTGTTATCACCAAGTTTATTCGGCTCTACTCCCTTCAAACTTCTACAAAGGCCTGGTAAGGATGGATTTAGTTCCCATGATTCTTCTCTTGACTTCATCTAGGTCATTATTGAGGCCAAGGATGAATTTGATGGCCATTTTTTTCTATAATCCTCCAATACAAGGCAAATTCATCAAGACATTTTCAAGAATAAACCTCATATATGTCCAACATATGAGAGTGTTGAAATTTGAGTAACATTTGAATCTCTTTATCGTACCTCATGTAGTATGGTTTTAATCTCAAGTAATTCCACGGAGTTTTCAGTGCTAGAGTAGGTTTCACATGTAGCCTCCCATATCTCCTTGGCAGTCTTATATACCAGGAAGTTTTTTTTTAATCTACGTGATCATGAAACTTTTTATCCATGCATAACAAAGTAGTTGTCAGTTTTTTAGGCCCGATAATTACAATCTGTCATTTCTAGAGTGAAATATCGCACATGAGATGTCCATCTTTCTCTTTGCCAAAGATGTAAATGAAGATGGACGGTGACCATTCAAAAAATTATGGTCATGCAGTTTATGGCTCATGATTAGGTCAGAGGAGTTATTAGGTATGATAGGGGCTGAAGATGTGGGCTTGGACCTAGAACTAATTTTCGACGAAGAAGATTGTGAGGTCATGCCATGTTTGACCATGATAAGATTGTGACGTTCGAATCTAGAAGACCTAATGCGTGAGCAAAGCGAGAGAAAGACCCTTAGTTCGACGTGAAGCTGCGGCTAGGGCATAGCGAATCAATCTCAGAACTGTTCTACCATATGTTCAAACGGAGCATTCAAGCGAGGACCCACGCATGCCGACAATTAACAAGTAAATTTGATTCATTCGGATTTGGAATATTTTACCTACATGACGCTTCCTTTCCCAAAGGAAAAAATAATAAAATTTTATAATCATGTTTTATAACGATATAAAGAGAGCACAACCATTTTTTTTTTCCTTACATTCCTAATCGGATCAAGAAAATTACACAGCGCATTTCCTGATTAATGTCCTACAATATATACATACTGAAGGCACAACAAGCAGGCCTGGTGGAAGCTCCCAAAATTCTATGAGATTATATTTTCTTTTCAAGTATTGATTTCTTAGTTTTATGGCGCGATGAAGAGGTCAAATTTTAATGGACATTATATACTAGATAAACTATAAGTATTTTTATCAAAGGTAAGTCATAATTGACTGAGAGAAAAGTTTTAATTATGAAACAAAATAACTTGATGTTAAAACAATCCAATAAGCATTTCACGGATGAAGGTAATGCATATTGTCAGATGGGCCAAGTGAGCCGTTGAAAACAAGTCAATGCATGGCGAATGAATTTCATGTGTTTTATTTTTTATTAATTAAATTCTAACCATCACTATCAAAAAATCTTAAACATTTTGATTCATAAAACAGCCGTGAAAGATTCACAAATACTTTCCTCAAAACATTAAGCACAATCTCCACACAAAAAACAGATCATACTGCCAAACTCATTTTAGTCAAAGTAAAGCTTATCCAAACTATATCTCAGCAGACAAAGGGTTCATCAACAAAATCATCAACACAGTAAAGTCCAGGTCTCTGCTTGAATCCCTGCTTCGCCAGTACCTTCCGTGCTGTCAAGACGAGCTCCCGGTTGCCAACATCGCCGTCGGACTCTGCCAGAATGGTCTGAATTGCATTGCTGAGAGCCCCATAAGCTCCTTCTGGGTTCCCTGTAGGATTAGCATCAGCAGAGGTCTGATCAGATTGACACCCACTGATCAGTATCCCATTCGGAGGCAGCTCCCTCTTCTTCGTTCCTGCATAAACTTCCTCTTTGCTATCAACTCCGGTTTCCAATGCCGGCTTGATGTAGCTCTCATCATTCTCCGCCAGCTTCTGCTTGAGAAAGCCGACTGCAAGAGCCCCTACCATGCCCGCGAATCCCCCCTCATCGCCCCAATGAAGACCAAACTTTTGCAGGAGGAAATTCATGAATTTCTTCACCTTGGGGCTCGCATCCTCGCCGAACATGTCGAAGAGGGTCGGTCTGATGTTTCCAACATCAATGTCTTCCTTGCCTGTCTTCTGCTTCAGGATTTCGATGAGAGCGGAGAGGGGTAGGGAACGGCTTTTGATATAGTGGCCGTGATCGGTAAACTCAGTTGGAGTTGCTTCTTCCTCGTTGGAATGATGGTGCCCTCGATGGTGGCTATCTTCAAATGCAATGTCCATGCCACGTGATTCCAGAGCACTGTGCACAGTGTGCTTTAAGAAAGATGAGAAGCTGAAATTGGAGCTCGTTTCATCTTCTTCATTGCGTCTGGTGCTCTCGCCTATTTGTTCCTTGGCGTTCTCGATCAGACCGCCACTGTGACATGAGTCAGAGACAATAGTGAGTCGACAGCCACCGGGGAGATCATCCACAAGCTCCCTGAAATCATCGTCTGTGATAAGGTTCATGTCGCAAGGGACAATACACTCATCATAACCTGTGTCGTCGTGCTCGCTGGTTTCCGCCGGGACGCGGGTGCCATGGCCGCTGTAATGGACGAAAAGGTAGTCGCCGGGCCTGGCGGAGCGAATGAGGCTGGCGATGGCGGCACGAATGTTGGCGCCTGTGGGCTGGGTGAAGGATTCGTCGGTGTCGATGAGGACTTTAATGTCACTTTCGTCGAAGCCGAAGCGATCGAGAAGGCAGCGATGCATTCGCAGGACATCGTTCACGCAGCCCTTGAGCTCCGCCTTTGTCCCCGGATAGTTGCATCCGATTAGTACTGCTTTCTTCGTCATGGTGAGTATGCTTTCCGGCGATCTCTGCGTCGGAGAGGACGATGAATCGATTTGGTGGTGGGGGGGGGGCAGGGGGGGCAGGGCGTGGAGGAGGACTCTGGAACTCGATTTAATTTCATGTGTTTTATATCAGAATATATTGGATTGTTTTAACATCAAGTTATTTTGTTTGACCATGGTATTTTATGCCCACTATACAGACCAAAAGGCTAAGTTCCGTCTGTCCTCAAAAAGTATTTAACTGCCTGACTAACAAGTTTATTTGCTCCCCTTAATAGTTTCAACTCAATTCACAGCAACGAATAAACAGATAGTCCTACTTCAAATTCTAAAATTGCAAAATCATTGTAGTTAACAAATCGCAATCTAAAGAATGATGGCTGAAAGGGAACAATAGTGTCACTTTCAAAATAAATATGCAAGACGCAAGAGAGTAGCAATAACATCAAATAAATAAATCTAGTCAAGGACAAATACTCACAGCAATGGAGCAGGCAATATAACCTGGTTTCTCCCTGTAATCTACTCCAACAAAAATGACGATGAAAGCTCCAACATACCAAGGAATAGCAGCCAGAAAGAATCCAATGATAAACCTTCGTGGGAAAATATTTTGAATAATAAATTAAGGCATCAATTGGAACTCAAAATAAACTGCTCAAGATAGAGAAAAAATAAAGAGAGGCATTTACATACATACTACTCAATTCATATGCATTTACATATCTAACACCTAAACTTTATTTTTTACATTTATACCGCTCAATGTTTCATATCACACCAAAATACCCCTTTTTTAACTTAAAAGTTAACGGCGGCATATATGTAAAAATTGAAGTTTGGTTGTTAGATATGTAATTACATATGAAATGACTGGTATGTAATGTAAATCTTCCAAATAAATATGGCAACAGAGCACAGGGTAAGCAACTAATTATAATGTCAAATAATATGCTAAGAAAATAGATAACATATAGCACTTGCAAAACTTATCTAAAAAAATACTTACAAAAACCAGCCAAAGCCAACGCCACAACAAGGAAGTCTTTCAATTTTTGAAGTCGTAATTTGAGCAGCATCACCTTAAAAAAAGGAATGGGAAAGATACATGTTGAAAAATAAAAGTATGCAATGTATTCACAAATTCAGTTTGCAGATTGATCAAGCAACAAGAGCTACAACAGCTAATTAGTACTGGTTTGATGGTAAGTCTTAACAAACAACTACTCCTTGTTAAACCTCCACGAAATGAAAGATTATGTGCATCGAACCCTAAGTTGATTAGAATAGTAGCAATGGTTACAGAGCAGGTTATAGTTCCTCTTGCTAATAACACTTATTCCATATGAATATATATAGATTTTCTTCTTATACAATATTGCATTACATGATCTTAGCTCTTGAGATTTGCTTTGTTAGTTGAGATTAAGTCATGTGGTACAGTCTTTCAAACATGGGGGAAAAAACTGAGGGCGTGGGCGTGATAGTCCACATAAATGTCAAAGTTAATGCGATTAGCACTCCATCCCTTAATAGAGTAGAAGACCAAAATACCCTCAATCAAGAATTGATCTGCCCTAAAGTACACCTTGGAGGCAACATGGCTCATTTTTTTCTATGCAAGATTCGTCAAGATATTAAAGAAATCTTCATCCGAGTTTTTCTAAAAGCCCCTAAGAGGGCAAGTGAAGGGACGCTTTCTTCTGTCATTTTGAGCTATTGCTCCTCTAAAGCTTTCATTCTTTCCTCCGAAAGGAAAAATGCTCCTGACTTTTTTTCTACAACTCATATATGCCTTCAGGCACAAATGACTTGAGAAGTAAAATATATTATCTCAGAAAAAAAATTTCTGGGTTGTTCTGCTGACCTCTTATTTTAATTGACTTTGTGTATGAAAAGGTACCGAGCTATGAGAAGATATATAGTGTTCAGTAAATAAGATATAGAAATACAATTGGAGAAGTTATACAAAATTTCTAGGAGATAGAAAAATCCATTTGAAAAGATTTTAAGATGATTCTAGAGGGAAGCTTGACCGCATAATATAAGTTAGTATTTATGGTTATAAATATTTAAAGTATAAGAAATCAAATCAAAAGATTGTGGACCTGCATTAATGTGGCAGAATTTGAAAAGTGGGAAATTGCTAGTATATTAAGACGAGTTTATAAGAGAAGCAAATTAGAATTATTTAGTTAAGTTGAACTTGATTTGATATGAGATGGCTTGTTCCATTCAAAGCATTGTCATAGAAGGATTAGAAGATCATACAAATAAAACATATATTGATAAGGAATTTGATTGTGAAGTTGAGGATGCACCAAGAATTATTAAGAAAAGAATGTGCCATAATCTTACAAAGAGGGTTGTCTGTAGCTGTAACATTTATTGATTTATATAATAGGCTTTCTACTAAACAAGGGGAAAATAAAATATAAGATAACTAAGGAATAAGAGGAATAGGTATTTTGATTAAGTTAGACGCATTGAAAGAGAAGATGATAGGACCTTGGTTTTAAAGATGATGACATCAAAGCAAAATAACAAAAAAATGATAATTTAGAGAATTAGTAAATGAAAGATGTGAGGAGGAAATTATCTTAATAGAGCATAGCAAACAATATGGTTAAGTATATTATAAAATAATAAAAAAAGTTAACTTAGATTTTTAAAAGATACATAAACGGAATGCCATAGATTCAAATGAGATGCATGCATAGATTTAAAAAATTTTGAAAGATATTATAGTGTGCTTAAAAATACCTTTTTGAGAGAACTTAAATGACTAAATGAGTGTCAATTTTTTAGAAAAAAATATTTTTGTACCAATATTTATAAACAAAGTTGATGCTATGACTGCTAACTATAAAATAATCAACTTATGTCACAAAATGAAGCTACGAGAGAGAGTTCTGAAGTATAAGCTTAGAAAATTTACATCAATTCTAGAGAACTGATTTTATTTAAAGTTAAGAGAATCAAATATAGAAATAAATGCTATGCCAAAATAATTAATGGAGAAGTGCAGAAGAAAAAAAATGATTTTCATATAATTTTTATTCATTTTGAATACATATTATCAAGTACCGCATAAACTAATTAGATGTGATTTAAGATGGAAAGATGAGTATTAAAGATATTCTAACGTTATCAACTAAATGTATGACAAAGCACTGATTGCTTAGAATCATTGCAAAGTAGCCTAAGAGTTTTCATTCTCGTATGTTTACATCAAAGACCAGTAAAGATGAAAGTGCTTGTAAATGATATCAAAGCAAGACCGCTTCATATATGCATTTTGCAGATAATAGAGATTAATTAGTGAAATAACCATTGATTAAAAAAATTTAAAATGTTGGAAGAAATGTTTAGAAGATGAACGTTTTAAACTAGTGTTTAAAAAATTGTGTACGACATACTTTTAAGTGGCATACAACTAATGATTCTTATTTAATATTTTTGGAAGATGAGGGAATAGCTAGGTATAATAGGTTTAAGTATCTTAAATCTATTACAAAAAGAACAACATTAACAACAACAACAACAGAAAGCATTTTATCCAAATAACTCGGGTCGGCAACATGAATAACTTTAATTCTAATAACTTTAGATCATTTTTTATATAACATGCCCAAGTCTTTTTAGATCTACCTCTAACTTTCTTAGCATAAGTTAGATCTATAACATCTACTCTCTTAATTAAATCATCATATGGTCGACGTTTAATGTGACCAACCCTTCTAAAGTGACTTTCTAATCTTGTTTACCACTGGAGCTACTCCAACAATTTCACAAATATACTTATTTCACATTGCCTCTAAGTGAAAAAATAGTTATCCACCTAGCATTCCCATCTTAGCAACACTTAATTTTATGCTTCTCTTTTACGGGCCAACATTATGCTCCATAAAGCATTGCAAGTCTCACCAACATCTTATAAAATTTTTCTTTCAAATCTAAAGGTGCTTTCCTATCAATCTAATAGGTACTTTTTTATCACACAATAGGTCTCATGTAGTCCTCCACTTAAACCATCCAACTTCAATTATACTAATAACATCTCATCTATATCACCATCACTTTGATCAATAGACCCGACATATCTAAAATGTTCACTCCTTTTAATGGATTGATCAACCATTGTTACAACCTGCCTGCTACTAGATCTACTATTAGTAAAGAAATATGTCAGAAGGTCCGCGGTGGTAGAGTTATAAATTTAGCATCTTAGCATTCACTACAGGAGATGCTGTTATTAGCGTCTGATATTTGCGTAGGTTTTTTCCAGCACAAATATTAGTGTCTGATTCGTGGTTGTTAAACGACGAACAATAAATTTTAATATTTGTGGCGGATTTTGCGTCTGAATTCTGTCAAAAAATTTGATGAAAAAATACTCTGAAAATGGCAAAGTTTAGGTGCTAGGTATATATATATATATATATATATATATATATATATATATGTATATATATGTATATGTGTGTGTGTGTGCGTGTGTGTGTGTGAGTGTATATTTTTTTTTCAGCATGCGCCGTCTCCTCCTCCGCTCTGCTAGGGTTTTGCCTCATGGCGAACCCTAGCGTACACGGTACACCACGCGTCTGCTGCTACGGCATCGCACCCCCAGCTTCATCTTGGTCTGTTGAGCATTGTCTCCTTCGTCGCAGCACGAGTCCCCTGCAGTCGTGTCGCCGCTAGTCTGCTCGCGGAGTTCTGTCGCGCTACTTGACTGGTGTCGACGCTTGCTACGCTCGATCCCTGCGTCTCTCTCTGCTGTTCGGTGTCTCCCGTGCCTGCGGGTTTCCCTGTGAAGTCCGTGCGATCCTGCAACAACGGAACTTGCGCACCGACTTGAGCAGTCGCCGATATGGCTTCGGGTCGATCTTACGCCGCCGCCCTTGCCGGCGATAAGCCCCAACAGCGCTTCTTCACGTTCCAACATGTTCCCACAAAGATTTCACGATGCATTCGCGCAAGGAGTTGAAACAGGATTCCTAAAAAAAGCATCCCGTAAAGACGACAAACCTGCCATCTTTCTTACTGAGGAAGAGATCTCCATCCTAGCTGCACCCAGCCGTTTGTTCCTAGTAGGTAAATTCCTCTACGGTAACCCTAAACTCGAACTAATCCGTAAGGAATTTGAGCAGATGAAGCTGAATGGAAGCTGGAAGATTGGAAGACTGGATGGTCGGCACGTTCTCATCCAACTGACGGATGATGGAGATTACACCCAAGTGTTTGCTAGAAGAACACTTCGCATTGACAATCGGGTGATGAAGGTGCTGAAATGAACAGTGGATTTTGATCATCGCACTGAACCTCCCATCATCCCCGTTTGGCTGCGCTTCCCAGATCTGCAGGTACACCTCTACGATCAAGAGCTTCTATTTACCTTCGCAAAGGTCTATGGCACACCACTTCAAACCGACCCGCCCACAGAACATCTGACTCGACCTTCTGAGGCTAGAATACTGATAGAACGGGACATCACGCTACCTTTTCCGAGAGAGTTCTGGATTGGCACACAACATCAAGGATTCTGGCAACTAGCAGAATTAGAACAGGTACCTCTCTACTGTACGTACTGTCGTATGTTTGGACACTCCTCCCATCAGTGTTACCATTTGCATCCGAACCTCAAACCTCCACGTACAAATACTACTGGACCGCACATTTCTGCGTCGGACGTCCCGCTTCCCTCCCCGCCAGAGATATTCACTACTATTGCAGAACAGGTTGAGATGGCTCAACCTGTGGAGGAGCATCTGGCAGTTTCCATTGATAGACAGGTTGAGATCATCGCTCTGCCTTCTTTTACTGGAGCAGCTACATTTCCACATCAGGTACCCACTACTACAGAGGGAGAGCAGACTCCCCACCATGACATGACTGAAGATAGGGAAGAAACTAACACTCATATAATGTTGACAGAAAAGGTGCATACGACTACTCAGGTAGAGCTACTGCCTAGCTTGGTTGTTCAACCTGATCATAGGATAGGACAGTCTCAAGCAGTGGAACCTATCACAGCAATAGCTCTTCCCGATTCAGCTCGAGCCATCGGGTCTACTGAAGAAGAATGACAAGTGTATACCCATGGAGGAAGAAGAAAGCGGGAGGCCCCATCCCCCTTGAAAACATTATGGATGATATTTTGGTTTCCCCTGGCAATGGGGAAGCTCTTCAGAATGCGATTTCTAGCTGCGCTTTCATAACCAGGGGCAAGGGAAAGCCTTGGTGACCTCGTCCTCTTTAGTTGCTAATATTCTTTTGTTGTATCTTTTGTATTGTTCTGTTTGAGCTTTATTGTACATTTTGGTTTTATGAGGTGAGCTCAATTGTTTTGGGCCCTCTCATACTACTTGTTTTGTACCTCTTTTAATTCAATGCAATAGGCTGAGGCCCTTTCTTTAAAATATATATATATATATATTTATTTATTTATAAGAATTGAGTGTTATGTATGAAAAATTCGTAAAAAAAGAAATTTTGGTGTTAGGTATGTATATAAATTAAGGGGATGTTATTAGTAGATTTCACATTGATTTGTTGAAGTAGAGAATGCTTCGAGTATATTGTTATAGTGATGGTGATAAAGGGATGTTATTATTTGTAGAATTTAGAGTTGGTTGGTTGAAGCGGAGGAATGCATGCATCGATCGAATCAATTGTTCAAAGTGAGGGTGGTATAGATAGGGATGCTATTAGATTCAAGTTGGTTGAACTGGAGGAGTGTATCTGGTCTTGTTCACAGTGATGGTGATATAAATTGGAATGTTATTAGTAGAGTTCATGTTAGTTGGTTGAAGTGGAGGAATGCATCTGGTCTATTGTTTAAAAAATAAATCACTCCAAGAAAAAGTGATTTATATATGGTTGACTAAGTAGTGCCGACTTCATCGGATGAAGCGAGATACTTGAAGAAGTTTCTAGAGTCATTTTCTTTGACTAGAATTAGCTCCCACAAACTATTGAACATAATCATTCATTGTACATGCGTGAGGTCGAATAGCCGACCGATTAGTGTAAGGTAAATTTAAAATTAATCAAGTTTATTAGTAAAATGTTATATTATATATATGTGTGTGTGTGGGTGGGTGTTTAATGCAATCTCATATTGAATCAGAAATTTAATATAGGAATTTTGGCTTTGAAGGAGAATTTAGTCGAGTAAGCAAGCAAGGGAGGAGATTGATCTGAAAGCCTATAAGGTAAATGCTAAGCTCTATATTATTATTGGAATTAATAATATAATTAGTTAAATCAAATTATTAAACTTATTTTTATAAGGAAGTGAGGAAGAAAGCTAACAAATCCTTTATATTTGAGGAAGAAGACATATAACTATAAAAGACAAGGTATATTTTAATAAAAAATTAAAATATAATTAAAAAAGTAAAATAAAATTTAATAAAAAAATTAAAATATAATTTTTTTAATTTGGAATTGATATTTAAAAAAATGTTAATATTTAACTACAATTTTGCTTGAAGAGTGATTAAGTCTAGAAGGTCGGGGATTAGGGAATCAGTTTGACAAGTAAGCTAGGCAAGGTGATTAATTATTTTCTTTTATGCATTAAATTAATATTTTATTAAATGAATATTTGATAAATACAATTTAAAAAAGCATTCATTTATCTCTGACATTTTGAAAGTCTGAAATGATATTACAAATGAAAGAAAATAATTGACATGTGAATGCACAATTTAAAGGATTTTAATTGATATGAAATGTTAAGTAAAACATTAAGTCATACTAAATTACTTTCATATGATACTGACAGTGGATGAAAAGTACTCGTACACATTAAATAAAATAGTTAATATGCAACTTCAAGTACAATTTGAGGGTACCTTCGGGCATATTTTTCTAGGATGTTTTCGAGTAAATTTTTAGGGTACTTTCGGGTATGAAGGTAATCTTTTTATGACTATTAAAGATGTTAAAATGATAAATATTTAAAGTGAAATGGGAAATGATAAAAGTTAAAGTGAAAGTTCAAGATTTTATAGAAATGAACTGCATTTTATTTTGGTCATTCATGCATAGCATAAGCATCATAATTTAATGCATATTATGATTATAACTCACTAAGTCAAACTTACAATTGAAATTAATATTTTCTTTTATGAGAATAAAAACTTTAAGTAATATGTATGGTAAGAGAGATTTGGTTTATGATGCGTGCTAGAAATTCGTGACGGTAGAGTAATAGATTATTGTCTTAGCACGGTACGAAGTTTCATCACACACTCAGAAGAGAGAAAACAGTTAGTAATAACACCAGAAGATTTTACTTGAAAAATCCAGAAAGAGAAAAAACTACGAGGTCTTACTTAGGTGAAAAAAGCAACTATAAACTGGATATTATATGTACAGTCACAGGCGGGAAAGGGTTGAACAATCATCGGATTTAAAACGTTAGTTCACAAATGAACTTGTTGTAAGAAGTGGGCGAAGGTCGATAGTGATAGGTGAAGGCCAGCAGGAAGAGGTCACCGTCGGACAAAAGTGATCGATGATGGTCAACCGTGGTCAACGACTGTCGATCGTGGTCGACGACGGCCAATGATGATCAACGGCGGTCGGCGATGGTCGACGGCGGTCAGCGATGGTCGACGGCTGTCGGTGATGATCGATGATGGTCGGCAATGGTCGATGACAATTGATAGTGGTCGACGACAGTCGACAGTGGTCGATTGCAATTGGCGATGGTCTATTGCGGTCGGCGGTGATTGACGACGGTTAGCGATGGTCGACGACAGTCGAAGGTGGCAGAAGTGGTGCTAGACTTCAACTCCATCTCAAATATTCAAGTTCTTTCTTAAGCCTCAAGCTCTCCTGCCCGTATGAGTGTGGTGGAGCTCAATTTATAATGTTATGGGTGAAATTTATGTAGGAATATGAACTACTTTGAGCAGACAGCCCGTAGTGCTTCTATCGATCTAACGACGTTTGATGGACATTTGAGTTCCTTGACAATATTAGAATTGAGAAATATTGGGCTTGGTGGATTCGTCTCATCGAGACGCTCTATGTAACTATAGGCTTACTAGATTCGACATTCGTTTGATCTTCTAAATATGTCTGGAAATTTTCTAAGAGCGGTTTAATAACTTAATTTGAGCTTGATTTGATTGTATTGGACTAATTTTGATATCATTGGGTATGACTCATCGAGCCGGTAAGTTTAATTATAAGTTTACTGAAATAAGAGTTCTAGATGACTTTTTATCAAGATTTAAGCATTTTTTGCTCAAAAAATTATCTCGAAATCCATGTCATGCCTCGAGATTCATGCCAAATGACGAGGCTCTATTGGTGGCGTATCAGTTACCTATCTATTTTCGGGGGGGGGGAGACCATTTTCCTCATCTGAAAATATGAAAATCTAGATAGTATTATTATTGTATACCTTTATTTATAAATAATTATATTATATGTGTGTGTGTGTGTACACACACACACATACATACATACATACATACATACATACATACATACACAAATACATACATGCATATGCTTATATAAGTGTTAATGATTAGTTTAAAAATAAATTAAACATATGTATCATTAAAAAGACTGTTCTCGCTTGCTTAATACTTTGCCCTTTTATGCTTTAATATTTTTCGAATCACTTACTAAGTCGAAGAATTAAAAAAATTTATTTGGCTTGGAAATGCACGGCTGCAGGCAAACGGGCAAACGGGCAACATTCAACATTTACATTCTTACCACTTAATTCTTATGAAGGAAGAAAGGTGAACTATGGATCAGCGAGAATTCAAAATGCGAAATGAAATTCAATTTTTTTTTTTATATTTATAATGAAGAAGTGAGAACGTCAAAAGCTAAAAGCCGGGAGGACAGAATGATTGCAAATTTTATTTTTTTCTCAACAACTGTCTTCCTTTTTTAAAGAAATTTGGAATGTTAAAATGTGAGAATATGAAAAAATCTTCAATTTTTTATTTGAAATGAGGAAGCTGAAAGGTCAAAAAGCTAGAAGCCGAAATGATAGAATGAATGCAGATTTAATTTTTTTAAAATAATTGCCTTTAATGTTGTCTCTTTTTAAGCCTCTAAATAGATATCATAGATGAGACGAAGAATCACAAATTTGGGAAGAAGCAGAAGAAACAAGAGAAAGAGTTAAGAGTGGAGCCTTCTGCAAGTGAAATTTTTCAGAAAAATAAAGTCATCACTGTCCTGAATAGCAAGCGAGAAACGAGATCTTCTTTCACATTGCGGACAAGAGGAAAGTCGTCACCGTCCTGCATAGCAAACAAGCAACAAATCTTCTTTCTAGTTATGACCAAGAGGAACGGGAACTTTTTTCGTGTTGCGGCCAAGAGGAATGTAGTCCCCGTCCTGCGTAGCAAGCGAGCAACGAAACTTCCTTCACGTTGCGACTAAGAGGAAAGTCATCCCGTCCTTCATAGCAAGCGAGCATTGAGATCTTCTTTTGTGTTGCAGTCAAGAAGAATGATGTCCCTGTCCTGCATAGCAGACAAGCAACGTGATCTTCTTTCACATTGCGACAAAGAGGAAAGTCATACATATCCAAGAAATGAGATCTTCTTTTACATTGCGGCCAAGATGAAAGTTGTCCCCATCCTGTGAAACAGGTGAGCAACGTGAACTTCTTTCACGTTGCGGCTAAGAGAAAAGTCATCTCCGTCATGCGTAGAAGGCAAGCAACAAGATCTTCTTTCACATTGTGACGAAGAGAAATGTTATCCCCGTCTTGCGTACCAGGCTAGTAACAAGGTCTTTCTTCGCGTTACGACGCAAAAGAAAGTCATCCCCGTCTTGTATAGCAGGAGATCAATGGAATTCTCTTTCCTGTTGTGGCGCATAAGAAAGTTATTCTCGTACTGCGTAGCAGGTAACCAACGATCTTTTACATCAGTGAGATGAAGAAAGTTATCTCCGTCCCTGCCCAATAAGTGACTCATGGTTTTCTTGCTTGTTGTTGTGCATTTCAGTGGAGATGAAGAAATGCTAGAGATTTCCTATCGCATTTTGATGGAGAGATTTTCATGCTTCTGTAGCAGTGTTATCTCTTATGACCATTGGTCTTTATAGCTTTTTAATCATCTAATGTGACATTTATAAATGATAATGTATTTCATTTTATGTCTTTAACGTTGCTTCTGAGGTTGCTATGGCTTCTCAATCGTACGAAATTATGCAATTACAGTTAGTATACACACTTTATAAAATGAAGAATTGTGTATATTTTGAGTCTCGTGTTTTCCGAGGTTGTGCTCTCTCGGGCTTTTGCCATATAGGAGCATGAAATGAACTGGTACATTTTGAGACTTATAGCCTTCTGAGGTCTTTTATGTAACTGTATCTTCTGAGGCTTAAAGTTTTTTGAGGTCTTTGATTTATATGTGCCTTTTGAGGCTTGTAGCCTTCTGAGGCCTTTGATGTTCATGTGTCTTATAAGACTTTTAGCCTTTTGAGGTCTTTGATGTATATGCGTCTTCTGAGACTTAAAACCTTCGAAGGTATTTGAGTGAAAACCCTGTCAACCATTCGCTCTCGTGGAGTCTTTCTAGTGTGAACTTTGTAAACGACTAGCTTTCCATCAAGACTTTCCCCTTGAGCTCATCTTCTAGAGGCATGGTAGCTTCTCATTAAGTCTTGCCTCCTAGGCCTGACTTTAAGGAGTACCGTAACTTTCCATCGAGTCTTGCCTCTTATTTTCGACTTCCAGGGACATGGTAGCTTCTCATCGAGTCTTGCATATTGTGCTCGACTTCTAGGAGTATTGTATCTTCCCATCGAGTCTTGCCTCTTAGGCTCAACTTCTAGTGATATGGTAACGTCTCATCCCGTCTTAACTCTTGGGCTTAACTTTCAGGAGTATTGTATCTTCCCATCGAGACTTTCCTCTTTTGCTCAACTTCTAGGGGCATGGTAGCTTCTCATCGAGTATTGCTCATTGGGCTTGACTTTCAGGAGTAGCGTATCTTCTCTTCGAGTCTTGCCTCTTGGGCTTGACTTCCAAGTGCATGGATGAGGATCTTGTCTACTACTTGCCCTCAATGGAACTTTCTATTTAAAAAGTTTTCATGAGAAAATTTAAAAATTTCACTGAAATGACTGCTTAAAGCAAGATTAAAATAAAATTAGTAGTTTACAGGATATTCTTTTACTTAAATAAGATATTTTGGAGTTATACTTCTCATTCGATAACTCCGACAAATCTCTTCTGGTTCCCTTCATCATTTTCATTTAAGTAGCGACCCAAGTGATCTTGGCGTATCGGACATTCAATTTCTTCCTTTAATTAAAAATTTCTACTGAATGTCTTTTGCACGATGGAACTGACAATATTGAGTCTGGTCTCCAACGTCTGGGTTTCTCAACGGTCTTGCCCAGTTGATGGTCTCTTCAACTTTGATGGTCGTTAGGATATTGACACGTGACGTGTTTATTGGCGTATATTCTTTTTTTTTTATCGTGGCTCACGATTCCCCTGTGGTCTGAACTTTTTTTGCTGTGAGATTTGATCGGTATCCCCAGTGTTATTCTTGCGCTTGTCGTCGAATCACTCAAATTGTTCCTTAGTGTGCAATGATGGCCTCGTTTGCAGAAATTTGAGCTTCGACACGATGGATGAGATTAGTATAAGAACGCATCGTCTTCCGCATAAGTGATGAATAAAAAGGTCTTGGGTGGAGCCCTCCAAGTATGACTCATCTCAGTAACTCTTGATCCACTCCAGGAACCTGTCTGGCTTCAGTGGAGAACTTCTAGAAGTATTCCTTGAGGGATTCTCCATCATTCTGGCGATCTCCTGATAAGTGAGATGAATCTTTGATGATCCTTCTATTTGCTATGAAATGCTCCATGAATAATCTGACAAGCTCACTGAAGTTGTTGATGGTGCCCCCTTCAAGAAGAGAGTAGATTCATGTGCGAGCTTGACTCTTGAGAGTCGTCGTGAACACTTAACAGAGAAGCACATCAAAAGCTTGGTGAATGTGCATGATGGTCGTACTGGTCGACGTTCTCGTATGAGTTAGTTACCACTTCATTGGCATCAATGTTTGGGAGTTTGAAACCTACTGGGATAGGGTGTCAGAGAACTGTATCAACCAAATGAGAGGATTCTTGGACATTGCGATGAGCAAGGAAGCAATCTTATTTATCTAGAGGAAACTCTTCCCAAATTGAGAGTCGTAGCTCACCTCAGATGATATCAGCAGAAGCGACAATAAGGTGAAGCCGTGTCAGGTGAGCTGCATGAGATTGATGAGTGGAACTTGCAGTGTCGAGAAGATCAGTATTTCGTCGTCGCAAGGGAATAGTGTCATAATTAGGAGAGAAACTAATGACTGGGGTATTTCCTGTTTAATGTTGAATTGGTGGTAAGTTATATTAGGTTACGGTTGTCGCTCCCTGCATAGGAGATTAATGTTTAATGTTGAGACTCCTCCATCCTATGCACTCGAACTTCTAGAGAATGACCCAAGACAGATGCAGAGGCTTGATGAGCTTGGCTTCGTGACTGTCTTCTGGAATGATGGATGTTGGAGTCAGATGCTTTGTTGTTGCAAATGTTGCGTCTGGTGGCCATGCAACAATCCTTACAAGTATTTTTGTGACGAGAATGCTCTATTTCTCACAGATCGCGAAATGTGTGCTAGAAAATTCACGGCGGTAGAATAATTGATTATCGTCGTAGCGTGGTGCAAAGATTCAGCACATGCTCAGAAGAGAGAAAACAACTAGTAATGACACCATAAGTTTTTACATGAAAAACCAAAAAATGGAAAAAACTAAGAGGACTAGCCCAACTAAAGAAATCCACTATAATAGGATATTACATGTACAATCCCTCATCCCATGGGAGGGAAAGGGTTGAACACTCTTCGGATTTACAATATCGGTGCACGAATGAACTTGTTGTAGGAAGTGGGAGGCGGCTGATAGCGATCGATGGAGGCTGGCAGGTAACGGCCGGCGGTGTTTGATGGCGATTAGTAATGAACAACAGCAGTCAAGGATGGTCGGCGTCGGTTAGTGGCGGTCGACGAAGGTTGATGGTGGTCGGCGATGGTTGAGGATGGTCGACGGCGGTCGGCGATGGTCGATAAAGGTTGACAGTGATTGTGGTGCTCAGCGGTGGTCGTCTATGGTAGGAGTGGTACTGAACATCAGTTCCTTCTCAAGACTTCAAGTTCTTTCTCAAGCCTCAAGCTCACATCCCCTCATGAGAGGGGTAAGACACTATTTATAGTGTTTGGATGCAATTAATGTAGGAATATGAATCACTTTGATCGAACGGTCCAAAGAGCTTACTTTGATCATATGGCGTTTGATGAACATTTGTGTTCCTTAACGATATCAGAATTGAACAATCTTGGCTGACTGAATTTGTCTTGTCGAGACACTTGATTCAACTATAACCTTGCTAGATTTAATTCGTTTGATCTTTAAATATGCTCGGAAAACTTTTAAGAGTGGTGTGACCTGAGTTTGATTTAACTCGGATTGGACTAATTTTGATATCATTGGGTCTATCTCATCGAGATAGTCAGTTTGACAATAAGTTTGTTGAATTCGGAGCTCGAGATAAATTTTTATCAATATTTTAACATTTCTTATTCAAAAGATTATCTCGAAATTCATGTTATGCCTTGAGTTCATGTCAGATGATGAGAATTTGTTGATGGAGTATCAATTTACAAGAGGAGGACTACAAGTCATATGTATTAGTTATGACGTGTTGTAGATTATTTTTATTATTTCTTTCAGATATTGATATATTGTTCTGTACTGGTTTGAGATGTTATTTTCTGATTATATTATTGTTTCTGAATCCTTAATCTTATTGCACTATGTGGATTTTAGCGTTTCTTTTATATATTAGAAGATTTTGTAATTTTATGGATAGTTGTTAAATGTTAATACCATTTAATCGTTGTTCCCATCTTAGTTAATTCTAAGGCCCAATCCGTATAAACTATAGAAAACGCTAAACAAGAGATTAACTAAACACAATTCATCTGAATCAGTGATTACTGTATATTTTTCAGAAAGAGTGAAATTACTTTTGCGAACTGTTTTTCTGCTGATAGAAGGGCCTAAGATCAAAATAAAAATTTCATTAATTTCAGGAAAATTTTGGCCCATCATTTATAGCATTTCTCAGCACTCAACCAAATTAACCAAGTATTAGTCCCAATTTCACTCTATTCCACTGGAAGTGATTCCAGAAATTAACCAGCTGCTGCTTGATTACAAAAAATTTTAAAGAAAAGAGAAGTAGGTGAGAAAGGAAAATACCAGGGTCGGTCCCGTAGCCCTGACGGTAGTACGGAAGTCCAGTGGCGTAAGGAACTTGAGCGGGGGGAGGAGGCAAAGATGCACCAGCGCCTGGAGGGTAGATGCCCGACGCATGGTAAGAATATGCAGCGGAGGCACCGGGAGGGTACGTTCCGGCGACTTCGGGAGGGGTCGCCGGAATAGGGAAGGGGATGTGGTCAGGTTTAGGTTGAGAATGTGGGCCCATGGCAACCGCTTCCCTCTTCTTCTCTTCTCCTTCCTCGCTCATCTTTCTCCCTCTTCTGTTCGACGCTCATTCGGAAATAAACTAGCAACTGAATCAGAATAGAAAACCTCGTCTCTCCTCTCTCCTCTCTCTCCAGTTGGTCGTGCGCGATGGCGCGGGAGGTTACATGGCTCTCCATCCTTGCATTTATTATAATCTCGTATTCAAAATCTGAGTGTGACATTTGTATCTTATCACAAAAAATACGGAATACATATACATATATAGATATATATGTATATATATATATATATACATATATATAGATATATATGTATATATATATATATATATATTATATTTTAAGATTTACTTATATAATTTTAAATAGTTAATACGTATATAAATTATGAAAATTAACTTTACGGGCCCTCATCTATCCACATATGTCAAATTATTCGAGGACTCGCACCATTACTGAGCAATCCAGAGATGAAGATTAAATCCAAGTGGCACGAGGGACTTACGGCCTCGAAAGAGGCTGTTAGCACAAATATATATATATATATATATATATATATATATATATATATATATATATATATATATATATATATATATATATATATATATATAGTGTGTCGCTTTCTTGGACTTTTAGTAGTGGCGTCACTGTATTTCACTCGGGTCGGTGGTTCGAGCTCGTCGTGGAACAGAGAGTTGGTGCGTTTAGGCACATGGCGCGAGCTCTATCGTAGGGCCAAGCGCATTCCTTTATATATATATATATATATATATATATATATATATATATATATATATATATATTAAAATGATTGGACATAGGCTATTAGACGAAGCGCTCGATCGATCTCGTGTCTTTAAGAACTTCATTCCGCACATAGACGCGATCGAATCTTTGACTCAAGGGGACTTACAAACTTTGTCAACTAAAGAATCACGGTAGAGACGCATATATATGTATAAAAATCTCTCCTTCACCCCGCCCCACTCTTTTATTTTCTTCTTTGCAATTATTAGCATGTAAACCATTAAGAAAACCAAAATCACAAAATTCCAATAAAAAAAATATATTCGTAGAAAAGTCATATTTGTAATTTTTAAAAATTATATTTCTTACTATATTTTTTTTTACTTTCTAACCACTACTTTGCCCAATGTTGTCTGCCTCAATTAACCTCTGAAATTTTGTCCTCACTAAGATCATAGAGGTGTCAGATGAACTCTCACAACATTCATGAGAAAATATTTATTAGGAGAGCTACAATTTTATTGTCATTTGCCCTCTTCGAATTGCATTAGGTCCCCAATTGATCTGTGAATAAATTCTATAGCTCATTTAATTTTTTAATTTATTAAATATTGAATTTAAAAAACTTAGATTATTAATGCTCTTAAACTGTAATTAAGTATACATAAATGTTAAATTACTGATCTAAAATTTTTATTTCTTTATAAAAAGATTTATTATTTCTTGAAATTGTATTAAAAATAGCTAATATGAAGCACACCCACACGTTTTGCTGCTGTCCTAGGTAAGATATTTCTTAATTTAAGCGGCAACATCATATTTTCACAACACGACATGGACTAAGGTTGCATTTAGGGCAATTGCGGTTTATTAATAAAGTTCGTTGCGGATAATTTGATTGATTGTTTGTTTTTGCGGTTTAAAAATAGTTGTCTTCTGTTGTTTGAACAAATGATCATTTTACCCCTTTGTAGTAATGTTGTTTGAAACATAATTGTTATACTAATATTTAATACAAGAGCTTCACACACCAATACCTCCACAAACACAATACACAACCACTCAACTACTTGGAACGTTAGGGGTTAATATTATGAGTGTTGAATGTAGATCAAATGTAAATCAATGTTAGGCTTTACACATCAATTGTGAAACTTTTTTTAATAAAAAAATGAGACATCATCTTAGTAATATACGAACATATTTTTCAACTATCCAAAATGGGACAAATACCAATAATCTAATATATCATATCAAATCTCCACTCATATATAAGAGCTCTCTATATGAGCCAACTCTCCCTCAAAAGGATGATCTTCATACTCACTTTTCATGCTTCATGAGCTGTTCAATCATAAGCATACATCAAAGTCACATGTTCTTGAAACTTCCTCGACATGATTACAAAAATCACCACTCAAAAGAACCTTAAATTGCATAACCACCCGATCCTAGTCAAATCATCAGCCATAATACCATATTTTTTGGGGTGTGGATCAAAGGAATACTAAAGTTGAATCTTATAAAATTCTGGTAAAAACTATTTTGATTCATAACCTAGTTTGTGTGTGACATAAACAATATGTATTTTACATTAATAATTTTTTTAACTATTTATTGTAGAACGAAGCTAACTCCCTCAAATGTTCATATAACACTGAGAACTAGATACTTCATAACAAATGATTGTAAGACTTTCTTTTCAGCATGCTGTTAAGTATGGTTCATACCAGAAATTTGGAGTCTCTTGGAATGAAGATGTGTCTCCTCGTGAAAATGAGTCTCTTGGAATTTAGTGGGTTGGGGGAAGCGAGGGCGTTTTAGTAATTTATCTGTGGGTTTTTATCTATAAATAGATGTGCAACCCTATGGGTATGAACTGAACTTATAACTTCTCTGAAATAGTTGAATTCACCCTCTGCTTCCGAGAACGTAGACATCTTTGTCGAACCTCGTTAAATCTCTGTATTTTCTTCTAGTTTTGTGTCGATTCTTATTTTGTATCTGCCCTATATTCTACAATAATTGGTATCAGAGCGAAGTTTCACGGCGGAGGAGAAATTTCTACACAAGAAGAAGATTTGGCTTGTAAGGGTTCGGAGTTTAAGGAACTACGGTGTTCGTCGGCTGCGATCAAGTTCGGCAAATTCAAGAAAAGGGATTCGCGAGAGGGATTTCTGTTTCGCGAAAGGCTTCGATTTCGCGGCGTTCACGAACACTTAAGCGGTTTGCGACACCGTTCGGCGATCAAGTGAAGCGGAGGTTTGCGAAAAACAGTTAGCGCGACGTGCAGTTACCGTTCCGCGGATAGTAGGAGTTTCGGATCGTGAAGATCAATGGCAGAGGTCGGTTGCGTGGAACAGCGGGGCTTCCAGGCAGAGTTCGGTTCTTATCGCGAACAGTAGTTTGCGCGCCAGTCTGCGTAGCGGAGGGAGTTCGCGGCTGACAGGTCCAGAGTTCGGCGGCCGTAGTTCGGATTCGGTTTCAGGCGTGAAGGAGCGTGGACGACTAGTTCGCGAATCAGGGGCTGCGTGACAGTTCGGGTTGGACTGGCTTTGCGGTAGTTCAGTCCAGGCACGACAAGAGTGTGCAGTTGCTGCAAACAGGAACAGGCGGAGCGGTCAGGCTTCTCACAGACAGTTCTCGCGATAAGGGAAGGGAATCTGGGAATCTTTTATTTCTATAGGAAGATTATTCCCCCTCAAATTCTTCTGTTCGACAGGGAAAAAAATTGGGTACGTAAACCGTATGCATTGATGCATATGGTAGCCAATCGTAACATGCCACATCGGATAATGGGTCCCGCCACATTTAAAAACAAGCTATTTAACGCGCGTGACCCGAAGACCGGCCCTATATTGTAACCTAAATGTAACCATTTTGTAACCATTTTGTAAACTTCCCGCTGTTTAGCCTTTGTAACCCGTTTGTACTCTTTTTGTAACCTAAATGTAACCCATTTGTAACCTAAATGTAACCAAATTATAAAGGCTAGATGGAGACAGCGAATTGCCGAAATTGTAACTACGATATAACTTGTTTGTAACTATTTTGTACCTTTTATTCTTTATACTCATTTTGTACCCAAATTTATGTAAGTTTTATAACCTAGTGTAAATATATTTGCCTTAGGTTAAAATTTAAAGCACGGTAACATTTCGAAAAAAGCATCGCCCCGCGCCCGTATCGCTCCTTCTTCGCCGGCTCTAGGGTTTTTTCGGATCTCTCCTTCGGCACCGGCGGTAGGTTGGTTTCGGCTCTCTCCTTGCACTGGTACTATGATTCTTTTCGGCTCACCCCTTCTTCGGCACCACCGCAGTATTGTTTCGGCTAACTCCTTCTCCTTCTGGCCGGCACTAGGGATTCAAGGTTTTTGACTCTCTTCAGCACCGGCAGTTGCTAGTGTTGCGGCTATCTCCGTCTTCGGCACGTTCCTATTGTTTCGACTATCACATTCGGCACTAGGGTTTCAGTTAATATGGAAGAAGACATTCCAGAAGTTCAGGAAAAGCCGGCGTCGAAGTTGCAAAAGTTGGATAGTCCAAAAAACAGTGAGAAAAAGAAAAAGCAGAAGAAAATGCGGAAGAATGATCCTCAGAAACCCGAAACTGAAACTGAAACGAGGTAAAAGTTATCTTTCTCTTTTTTTTCTCTCTTAAATATGAGATTTTAGGCAAGCTTGAGGTGAAATGGTATTTACCTTTGTGTTGGGTAATTACATGTGTAACGCACGATTCTTTTACATTTACATATCTAGCACATACATTTAAGTTAGGAAATTACATTTATGTTGGGAAATTACATGTGTAGCACCAGTTACGTAGAAATAGTTGAAATTTTTATTGATGAAATCCTATCTTATGTCTCAAAAAATGCAAAGTCTCCACAATCAAATTATTGATAATTTCATAAATTTGAAAATTATGGGTTGGAGTATTACAATGAATTTTTAAATTTGAGTGAGAATCTGAAATTTGGAAGAAAGAATGTGGTTGATTTGTAAATGGCAATGTCTTGGGTGGTCTGTATGTAATTGCCCCATCTTTAAAATTTAGCTTCAAAATGATATCTAGCATCCAATCATCATCAGTCTATGCTTGCAATGTAGATTATCACTCTCTCCACTTCTCTATATCATCTAGCTTCCAAATTTTTAAGATTATTTGGTGAATTACGAAGTTAACCGCTTTCTTTTGAGTTTCGTTTGATTTTTTGTCCAAAATATTTCACCATCATAATCTAATTATTAATGTTTGTATTTTAGTAGTGAAGGAAATATGAGTTCAATATAGTCATCGGCTGACTACGAGTGCCATTCAAAACGGTGATGTGTATTGTAGGCGCAAGTTGCCCTGCGTTAAGTCGATGCTCATACGGATGAAACAATGGATGAAAATTTTATCAATGCCCACGAAATCAAACGAGAGGTTGATAGTAAATACTTCAAACGGATAGTTGAATCTACAATGGATGATATTTGGTATCTACTTCATGCTCGTAAAGAAAATTAGTTTTTGGACCTAATTTTCCGTTAAAGTTAGTGGTTTTCCTCTATGTGGTCGCTCTTGAATGGCTCCTATGATTTTTGCTTGGTATTGATTTTTGCTTGGTTAAGTGTACACTAATTTAATAATTATTCTACTTTTTAAGTAATGCGAATAGACGTCATCTTTTTAATATATTTTGAAATGTGATAAAGTAGAAAGCCACTCTCATGAGGAGTTTTAATATATTTTTGCTTGGTTTTCCTCTATGTGGTTGCTCTTTTTAATATTATTCTACTTTTTAAGTAATATATTTTGAAAGCCACTCTCATGAGGAGTTTTATCTAGGATGATTGTAATTACATTATTTCCATTACAACATGCATTTTAACTCTGTTGTTTGTTGCTTAATGTAGGTTATATGGCTCGACATCAATGAATTGCGGATGTCGTCCATCCGCCGTTGTTAAAGTACTCGAAAGCATCAAACCTTCGATAGACGAGGCGACATGGAACCAAATTGAAGGGATGAACTTGGGTCACTTTTTTGAGCTCCTGCGTACTCCCGAAAATCATTCGATGACAATGCGATTAATCGAATGTTGGGATCTTGACCGGAGGGCATTCATCTTGGCGAGGAAAAGAGCTGAAATTTGATTCCAACGATGTTGCACTATTACTTGGCATGCCAAATAGGAGCTTACCTGCAATCTGGGAAAATGCACCGCCCGGTAACATGACTGCGAGAGAAATAAAGACAGCATTAGAGAACATCTCAGAAGGGGAGTCTCCTCATCATCTTTTGCAATTGTTAATTAAGTTTCTAATGTCAAATTTACTTTTTCCGTCACAAAATTTCAGAGTTTCAAAAAAAATGTTGTCTATTTGCGATAGAGTAGAAACTTTTAGCTCGTACAATTGGCCAGATACAATATGCCGATTCTTAACGATGCAACTCAATGAATGTGTGATGAAAATAAGGACGCAACAGCCAATGAGATATGTTACTGGCTTTGTCTTCCTCCTAACGGTATGTTTTTCCGCACAATGCATAGCTGATAGCGGCTTAAATAATATGAACCCAAGCTTATATTACTTTTTCCTATTACATGCAGCTTTGGTTTTATGAGCATACTTCTTTGGTCCTCCCAGCTAAGTCTGATGTTAGGCCACGAATGTTGAGGTGGCTGGTTAAGGTGAATTGGAATAACATAAAGATTCAACTAGTCTTCAACAATCTCAGACCCGTCGATGTGATTTAATTATTTGCTTAAACAACATAATGTCTTATCATGCTTACTTGATAATTTCTTTTATTGTAATAACATGCAGGTTCATGACCATTTCATTGAAATAAAGGATAGTGAACGTTGGTTACTTGCACATCCAGGCGAAAAAGAATCCATTCCTACGGTTCCTCTCCCACAAGAGGATACCCAGTCTCAACCACAATCGCCAACCTCCGCTGATGTAACCTCTATAGTGCCCTACCAGAGTGATTATAAGAGACCACATGCAGATACAGACGCGAGAAAATAGCGTGATCATACTTGTCTTGGAAAAAATACATGATACGCTGAAGACCATCACAAGTCTTTTATGGAATTTCAATCCTTGGCCTTGACTCGTCTGACGAATTTGGAAAAGGATATGAGTGATTTAAAAAGTGAAGTACGTGATATTAAGTAAGAAATTAAAAAGCCAGGTGCAGAGACTTCAAGGAAATGGAGCAAGGAGTCTCCAATGTACAGCTTAATTCAAAGAATCAAGGCACGTGAAGGACGAAGAAAGAGAGTTCCTTCTTCCCCGTTCACGGTTTTATTACCATTAGATATTACCATTAGATATTTAGATTTCTTTATTTTGCTTGATAATTTCTTTCATGATAAGCACAAATTTGGAATAAGTGATTTTTTAGAGTAAGTGCAAATTATTATATTTATTTCTAAGGGAAATTTCATTTTAGAAGTTTGTTATAATGTTTATTGTTTTAGATAACTCCTTTCTAAATACTCTTTATATAATGCCAAGTAGCCTTTGTTGGGATGCCAAGTTTGTTAAATAATGCCAAGTTTGTTATAATGTTTATTGTTTTAGATAACGCCATAACCTTCATATTTACACAGCACTGTGATGTTTTAAACCTATGCATGAAAAATCGTTTTACATGACATGAAAGTTTAGGTGCGAGATATGTAAATACATAAAAATTTTGTGCTTTAGATGTGAAACTCAAGCTTCACTACATCTATGTGTGCTTTATTCTGCTTCTGCTCAGCTCTTTTGGGTAAAGTGAAGCAGATCAGAAAATTTTTCAGCTTATGGATATAAGTTCATGCTCTTCCGAATGCATGTATTCAATTTTTTCAGCTGATTGTGGTGCGTTTGTTTGTAGATATATGGAGACAGTTGTTCAAAATAATAAGGTCGATTGGAAAAAAACAATTGAAATGGCAGGAGTCTATGCCATTATTCAGAGCAGTTTTTGGTTATGAGATTTGCAGATACGTCCTGTCACCAATTTAGATTGGTTGAATTTATTGTCTTAAACATATTACCGTATGTACATTCCTAAAAGGTAACTTTCTATGTGCTTTATTTTTTTTTCGTTGATCTGTAGAATATTTGGCTATGAACAAATTAACTCTTGGGTAATCTTTACCTTAATGTGTATGCTAGATTTTAATTAATTCTTACAGAAGCAGCCAAATAAGTTTATTGATGTATTGAGAACAGGTTGTCTGCATGAAGGATTCTTTGAGCAGTGAGCTTGAGCCTTTCTACTGTAGAAGCTGATGCAGAGAGGTGTTTTCTTACAGAGGTATTTTCATTATCTGGAAGTGGTTTGTTTTATGTTCGGCCAGGTGTTTTCTTTTATCGGTTTTGGATTAAAATTGCAGTTTTGTTCATTAAGGAACGAACCTCATTTCTTACCGATGCTACATTAATGAAATAGCAGTGGGTAGCTGTTAGATTTCTCTGGTTTGTGTTTGAATTATCTGCGTGATGTAATTGGTTATCAACAAATTGATGAATTATTTGACCTCTGACCATTTTAAAATTTTCAATTAAACCTGCTGCAACAAATTGATGAATTATTTGACCTCATTTCTTACTGCTGCAATTTTCAATTATCTGCGTGATGCATTAGTTTTCAATTAAACCTGCTGCAAATTTTAAAATGATCGTGGCATGCAGGGTGCAGATTTGTCGCATATTTTCTGCACTAAAGATGCTGCGGCGGTTATAAAATGTTATAGCCCTGAGTTGATTGTTCATCCTGTTCTTGAAGAATCATACAGTTTGAGGTATATTTTTTCTTCATTTGTTGAGCTTTAGCTATTCTTCTTCTTTCTAATTAGGCCAATACTTTTAGAGATGAAGAGAAATCAATGGTTTCTGCTAAGGTGATTGGTGAAGTTAAGACGTGGATGGAAAGGTTTGATTACATTGTTGTTGGTCCTGGTCTTGGAAGGGATCCATTTCTCCTGGTGTGTTTATTTGTTTCAGATTTTCCTTTAGAAGATATATCAATTGTTTAGGTTTTGGGCCATGTACATGTATACCATACGATTCTTATGTATTTACATATCTCACACATTAAGTTTTAGGTGTTGGGTATGCATGTAAAACACGTTAAAATGATTTCAGCTTGATTTACGACAAATATTATGAATGTGCTGGTGTATGTAAATTATTTTGACTTGGAATATCTGCGGTATAGATTTGAGTTGTTACAATTATACCTAGATTTGAGTTGTTACAATTATACCACCCAAAACTTTCATATTATATAAAAATACCACAATTTTATCTTTTAAAAAGTAAAATATACATTTTCATGCATAATTATGGTGGCATATATGTAAAAATTGAAGTTTAGTTGTTAGATATGTAAATATACAGGAATTGAGTGGTATGTATGTAAGTATGTCAATCTTACTTATAATTATTATATTGGTGGTGATTTAGCTTGATGATGCATTGAGCGCTAGGAAATTACCAGATGGTAAGATCAAGATTTGGATACATGTTGCAGATCCTGCTTGTTTAGTTGAGCCTCAGTGCATAGTTGACAGGTTGTTCGATTGTAATTATTAAGCTTTAAAAAGACATTTTTTTAGTGAACAGAATTTATTTAAAATATTCTTACTTTATAGGGAGGCAATGAGAAAAGGAACCTCTATCTTTTTGCCCACTGATACTTTTCCAATGTTCCCTGAAAAACTTGACATGGATGGTATGAGTTTGCAGCAAGGGAAGCTCTGCAAGGCCGTCAGGTAAGTTTACATCTAGTATTTGAATTGACGGATTTCATTAATAAGGTCCTTTCTAATGGAAGGATTTCATCCCAATCTTGTATTTTAATCTATCATAAGAGCAGTACTCAAGGCTTTTTTAATTGTTTCAAAGCTATGTTGTTGTTCTTTTCCCCAATTGAGGTCTGTGTCTCATGTCATTATTTGCATACTAAATTTCCTTCTGAATTTGAAATTTTTATTGTTCCTTTGCTAATATTAACTTTTGTATTTCTGTAATCAGAGGATTACTGAAATCGCAGGTGTGCTCCTTTCGTTGGACCCAAAGCCCGTGCAGGTTTCCATAGTTGAATGAATTCCTTCTCCATGATTAAAAATATCTTGGTTAAATGAAGTTAGGTAGCTACACGTCTATATTAAAAAGTCAAACTGATTTTATTTAGCTAGTTTGATTCAAGTTGTTAAAGTATCAGTTCTAACTTTGGTTATAATTTTGGCAGGTTGCGGTGAAGAAAATGATGAGTTAATATGCTTGGGAGGAATGTATAAATCTTAGCACTTAGTTATTTATGCTTAGTTTTACTATCAAGTCTTGCAAGAGTGGGATGTGTTTTGTTATTTATGCAAGAGTGGGTTGTACGTTGTTATTTATGGACTGGTGAAGATTGACTCATCTTAGCTGTTTTTTTAGTTTAATTTTTCCTATAAACTTTGATTTAAATGCAGACCACTCGATTCTTATGTATTTAAATGTTACAATGGTGTTATCTTTTATGGTATAAGAAAGAATTGGGTGGTATTATATCTATCATATTGTTATTAATTATTATTTTAGTTCAATTACTGGTTGGACATTAATTTGATATTTGATCGGATAATCTACAAGCACCGCAGTTATTGTAGTAACTGTTATCAAATATCATAAAATTAATACGTTTTAATTGAGTACAATTACCAATAATATTTTTTAATAATATTTTATTTATGTTCTGCTCTAAAAAAAATTCGATCATGTATACAAAAAAAAGTTGAAATTTTATTAAATAAGTTATTTGTAATTTTGTTATAAAAAAAATTCGATCTGATAATCTACAAGTTTTCATCAGCGAGTTAAATAAGTTATTTGTATTTTTGTTATTTTTGAAATATGTATTTGAAATAGTATTTTGATTCTCAACAAATCATCACAGATTTTATGAAGCTAAAAAAATTGATTCAGTTTAAGATTCTAGTTTTTGGATCTCCAAAACTGATCCAAAAGTATTACAATCCTAAACTAAAAATCCCTCATATGGTTCATGATAATCCTATTTTTAAGTGTCATACCTAATCTCTGGACTTGCAGTCTCCATTAAGCAGCTTTCTCTCCATGAAATTAAAAACTGATGGGCAATTTTTTTCCATGAAATTAAAAACTTCAATTTCTTACATGATATCGAAGATAGATTCTAAATGAAGATTGATTCTTCTTCCACCTTAACAATGCTTCAAATCACTTACAAACTAAACGGGAAGCTCTCCCAATTATCTGCTCAGCTCAAAGGGTGACTCAAGGAAAGGAAAGATTGGAAATCATCAGAAAATAGCTGAAGGCATGGCAGCAAACCAACAAAACAGAAAAATCATGGGTTTGATGCAAATGGTTGTATCCATAACTGTTGTATACA
This sequence comes from Papilionanthe hookeriana x Papilionanthe teres, assembly GCA_022702705.1. Classification (NCBI taxonomy): domain Eukaryota; kingdom Viridiplantae; phylum Streptophyta; class Magnoliopsida; order Asparagales; family Orchidaceae; genus Papilionanthe; species Papilionanthe hookeriana x Papilionanthe teres. Next base: position 18,335,918 of record CM040431.1, on the reverse strand, counting down.
TTTTTTTTTGCACGTGCAGACCATCTGAGTAGAAGATATTTTTCTGGTATCTTCTTCATGTGAAAAAAGTTCATAACTCGTAAAGCGTGTGCACATAGTACCCCCATCATTTCGAACTTTCTACGAACTTACCTTGAATATGGACATTCGAATTCGTCAAAATTGACAACCCAAGTTTTGTTTGTCCTATGATTATCCAAATTGTTAATGAAGAACTCATTTTCATTGATTGGAGAGGGTTGTAATTGAAGACCGCACGATCCGTGAAAAACTCTGCCTCAAGCATTGCATACATGTTCCTTGAATAAAATGCCGCCGCTCGCCTCGGTATTGGGCCGCTTCACGCTACTGAGAGTAATCACAGATTGATCACACTTAAAATCCTCATCCCTCTCGTTACGCCTCCATGTTCTCATTACATTTTCAATTTCCAGAAACAATCTGTAATAGAACTTGTAGGCTTTGAGGCACCATGACAAATGTTATTGGTTGACTCACTTCTATGTGTCGATAAAATTCTCATTCCAAATACATCCATATTAAACGTTGTAGCCCACTTATGCCTGATCCTGTACATGTCAGCTAGCCACCCATTATCATGTAAATTGCCTGTTTCAATCATGGCCCCCCAAGTATCGTCGAACTCCTCTTCAGACTCGCATTTGGACATACATTTGTAGAAAAGATCATTGATCTATCTTATTGGCCACCCCGCAGTGAACCTTGTGCTCGGTTTCTTGTATATGTGCCATCGACATAATCTATGTCGTGTATTCGGCAAAATTTCCGCTATGGCTCTAGCCATGGCACGATCCCGATCGATGTAGATAGTTATTGGATGATTGTCACCCATTATGCGGATAAAAGTTTTGAAGAGCCATTTAAACGATTCCACCGTCTCATCGACAAAAACCAACTCCAAAGAGAACATTTTGCCAATTATGGTTAACACCGACCACGGGAGCGCAACATAAGTTATATTTATTCAATCTATAACTAGTATAAAAAATAATAACATCTCCAAAGCAGATCATAATCAAGCTCGGCGATCGTTGTCGCTCCAAAAAAAACTCATGAGCCTGCCATTCTCATCAACTTCAAAATCTCACTCAAACATGATATCCTCAGAATGTCTATCTGTGAACAACTGTACTAAAGCATTCACATTACCTTTTTCAATTCTACATCTCCTCTCCTTTTGAATGAAATTGAAGGCATCGAACTTCGTATACTCCAGATTATCTACGCCTCCAACTTCTTTAGCTAGAAAGTTAAACGCATCTATTGGGCGTATCCACGATTGTGTCATCGATCTAAGAACATATGCATTGACTTCATTTATCTTTTCTGTTGGAACGCAACATGTGCTTATCACCACTTTTTCTTAGTGAGTGGTTATGAGATTCGATAAATTTTTTGATCGTCCGATTCCCATCCTCATCAGCTCGCGTATCGAATCATTGCGGGACAACCGAGTTCGTGTTTACGCTCTTTTGTACTTAACGGTTTACGTGATCTTTAGCTCTTTCTTGAAACCGGCTTTTCCACATACGAAGTCCTCGATCTTAATATTCCCGGAGTTTGGCCGGAAAGTAGCGTGCTCCTTACGAACACTCGAATCCGATATGGTGAGCATAAGCCGATACACTTCATAAAGCTTCCTTTTCATTATGAACCTTTGTTTGAAGAAGTATGTTGCTTGTTTGATCGGTACTCGTAGCTCCATTCTCATCAACCTGCAAGCAATGTAATATAATGTAAAGCAAAAGTCAACAAACAAAAACTTCTCTCAGCATTAAAATCTCGCAAAAAATTGTTGCAATTTAGTCTAATAAATACTGTTGTATGAATGATTTACAAATATTTAACCATTTAATCCACAAAATGAATAGTAGTCAACTTTGCACAACTAGAATTTTATCTTTAATTTATAATTGAGCATAATTCCTTTTTCTTTTCTTAAATATGTCATCTTTAAGCTTTTTCTCTGCATGAAAAATAATGTCAGATTGTCATAAAAATAAATACTGCAAGAATGAACCTCTAGATCTGGAAATATTTTCTCCCAAATTAAAATATAAGGGAAATTTTAATGCAGCCAAACTTTAACATGTCTAACAGCTAAACTTTCTTATTTATTTTTATAGCATGCAAAACTTTAACATCACATATAAAATATAGTTATTACTTTTTCTCATGCATAGATTTATGACGATAAAATATTATAAATATACATATCAAACTTTAGGTGTTAGATATGTAAATACATATGAATAGTGTGGCATGTATGCAAATTTCCCTAGAAAGAATATCTGTCCATGCATCAAAAAAGAAAGGCGACGAACAAAAAAAAAAAAGGTTGAAACACACCTGCAGTTCGCGCTCTTCTTTGTTCTCGAGAGAACATGCGTCACCTCCTTCACCTTTATACATAAAATGCTCCTTCGTATCTCTGTAGTCCATGAAAAACCACTAGATCGCTCGAGAAACGAGGAAGAAGCGAGTCAAATGAGCTAAACCCAATAAAACAAGTAACTCTAGTCGCTAAATACCACCATTCGCGGGCTCCATTTTTATATTTAGTATTTGGTTACATTTAGGTTACAACGGGTTACATTTAAGTTACAACTCACAAAAATATAGAGCGCGCAAACCAAGTGGGGTTACAAATAGGTTACAAAAAGGGTATAGACGTTATAAAGGCTAAACGAGCGGGAAGGGAACAAAATAATTATGAAACGGGTTACGTCGGAGTTACAATTTCGGCAATTCGCGGTCTCCGTCTAGCCTTTATAATTTGGTTACATTTAAGTTACAGCGGGTTACATTTAGGTTACAAAAAGGGTACAACGGGTTACAAAGGCTAAACAGCGGGAAGGTTACAAAATGGTTACAAAATGGTTACAAAATTGTTACATTTAGGTTACAATATCGGGCCGGGTTTTCAGGTCACACGCGCTAAATAGCTTGTTTTTAAATGTGGCGGGACCCATTATCCGATGTTGCATGTTACGATTGGCTACCATATGCATCAATGCATACGGTTTACGTACCCAATTTTTTTCCGTTCGACAGGCATTAATTCTCCCCAAAAGAGGGAGAATTTGAGGCATTTTAATTCCTGTTTGTTGCGGAGGGAATTTTGAGAATTTTTAAGTGTTTTGGTCAATTTGAGTGGTTTGGGATGATTTGAAATGCTTTTTGAAGAGAATTTAAGAATTTGGGCAATTTTGAGAATTCTGGTCAAAATTTTGGGTTTATAGGTATTTTGATAATTTTGGGAAAGTTGGGCTAAAAGGCCAAATCTAGGAATTTTGGTGAAATTGGGATCAATTAAGGATGCTAATCATGATTTTACTCTATTTGAGCTATAAACCAAAGAGAAGTCCTATTTTGGATCCTCCATTTGTTGGTCTTAGTCAAACCCTAGCCTAGGGCTAAGGGCTTGGGGGACCACCCACATGAGTTTCCAAAAGAAGTGGGGACACCAAGTCAAACATGTTTGGTTTTAGGGATTGAGGTAGTGAGTGTAAGTGAAGGATCCAAGTGTGTGTGTGTAAGCTTGCCCAAGACCAGATCACCCAGGGTTGACCCCAAGGCCTGACCATCTTGTGGGAACTCCATTTGAGCTCCCTCATATTTGGCTCCCACCTACTAAGTACTAGAGGTTAGGACAAATCATGTAGAACTCCAAGAGAAACAAAGAAGTATTTTAATTTCTGATGAGGTAAGACTCCATCACTAGTTCTCTAGGATAGTCAACAGGAAAGTCCTATGACTAGATTCGAGGTTCCTAAAGAAAGACTAAACCTCAATAAAAAAGAGGTCAACACCTCCCGAAAATTGCTCTGCCACTGCGGACTTCAGACTTCCTTGCTGACGTCACGTCAGCCATATAGCTACAAGAGATAATTCTACAGGTGCCCGCGGAGAATCACAGAGAACTGTGACTTCTTCTGGTGGGCAGATAAGCTCAAAGAATCAATCACCGAGTGATCAAGAGTGCAAAGTATTCTTGGAGGGCGACCTAACTACTGACATATGTAGTCTCCATTTTAAAATTAATATTATCATATTATTAAATGCTATTTTAATAATCGTTTTCCTTATTTTATAATCATGATACTCAATATAAAATGAGATGTATATCTTATCTTTTATATTGTTCTAAGTGGATTTTTGCTTCTCAAGTATGAATATATTGCTATGACAGTGCTGTTGCAAATAACATTAATGCATAGAGGCAGAATAGTCATCTGTCTAGAAACACCTGCAAAACAATTATTTTCTAACAAAGACAAACCAAACAATCAGCTAGCTTATCTTCAACAATTTCGCTACACACTAGCTTTTACGAGGGCATTGTTTATCAACAGCTAATTAATAAGCTACAACTGCCTCAAACAAACCCTATAAAGAGTAGCCGTTGTGCGGAGCAATCGTTGGACCTTCGACACAATGTCTTTGAGATGCATCGTGGCATGTCATTCGAAATGATTCTTAGGATGTTCTGTGACTGCGATGTTGTTTGTTACTTTGCACGGTGCTTTGTTGCTATATAACACAACCCTTGAGTCAACATGGAGCTTCGTTGTAACGAGTAAAGGGCTACTAATGGTGGTCGATAGTGGATGACAGATGGTGGAGATGGTGTTCGATGAATATTTGACTATCTTAATGATGTCAGAATTGAGCGATCTTGGAATCGTTTGATTTGTCTCGCTGAGACGCTCCATCTGATTATAAGCTTGTCCGATTTAGACTCCATTTAACCTCCCAATTAGGCAGTAAAAGCTTCCAAAAGTGACTTAAAGGCTTGAGTTGAGCTTAATTTGACTCAGAACGGACTAACTTTAGTATAATTGTGTTCGTCTTATCGAGTCGGTCAGTTTGACTATAAGTTTGTTGAAATCAAAGTTCTGGATAATATTTAATTGAACTTTGAATGCTCTTTGCTAAAAAAATATATTGAGTTTCGTGCCACATTAAGATTAGTGCCCGATGATGAAAACTTGTTAATGAAGGATGTTTATATGTATGTATTTGTAAATAATATGACTATAGATTGAGAATTTCTTGTCCTAACATCGCACAAAAAAGGTACACACAATCAAATTAAGTTCAACATGCAGATTTTTTATATGAAAAACATAGAAATAAAAAAAATATGTATGATGATTAAGACAAAAATTAATTGATAAATGTGTCATTGATAAAAGGTGGCAATCAGAAGATGATGATCGGGCCATGGCTTTGGTAATGAAACTCGAGCAATGATGATCAGACAACTATAATCTAAAAATAATGATCAAATAATGATGATTAGGCAATAACGATTATTAGTGATAGCATCAAAATCATTCATTGGATAAGACTTACAAAATTTCCATACATCTAAGATTTCTCAAATTTCATGTTTCATCATTTGAAGAATATATTTAAATTATCTTGAATTAACATTTTATTATTTTGATTAAAATCTATGAACTGTTTATTAGATTGTCTATGTTAATTCTTTCGAGCATAGATTACCTTTTAAATTAAAAGAACTTAAACTCATTAGATTTCTCTCAGTAAAACAATATATAGATTATAAACAAACAAGATTTAAATATCATTTAGTCCCTTACATTATATCATGAGATTTCTAACCACAGTTCTCATTTGAACCCAAATCAGAATACATATAGTATTGTTGGGCCCATCTCATCAGAACATATGCTTTGACTAGAAATTTGTTAAATTTAGACTTTAAATTATTTTGAATTTATTTTTTAAATATTTTATTCAAAATTGCATGAAAATTTCAAAACCAATATGCTATAGCACAATAACCAGAACAGTTACAAGTTAAGCTGTAATCCTTCAAACATAGTAGATCACGTGGAAGAAAGAAAACTAAACAAAATTATATTCATTATACATTATTTTTTTTTTCAAATTAATGAATTAAAAACATAATTATTTATTGTATATCAACAAATAAATCAATTCAAAATAATCTGACCTCAATTCTCCGTCCCAAATTCAGGCTCCAGCTCCTGATCATTTCTACAACTTTTTCTTCTTCAACTCTACCCACCCAACATCTCAACGGAGCTGCATCCTGCTTCCTTCCTTATTATGTCTACCCCCTCCGCATCCAAATCCATAACTTCTCTAGCTTCTGCCCATCTCCCTGCAAAGGCATAGCTGCTCGACAGAAGAATATTATCACTTGGGTGTTCCTCACCCATGGCCACCAAAGCTTCTCTGGCCAGCTTCCCTATCCCTACTTCTCCATGAACCCTAGATGCAGCAAGCAAAGCACGCCAAGCCATCGCATCTCCTCCATCAGGCAGGCTTTTTACCAGCTCATAAGCTTCTCGCAGCAATCCAGCCCTGCCCAGCAAGTCAATAACGCATCCATAATGCTTAATCCCAGGACTTACCCTGTATTCAAAAACAATTCTCTTGAAGTAATCTTTTCCTAAGCTCACAAATCCCCCATGGCTGCAAGCAGAGAGAACAGCAAGTAAGGTCACCTCATTAGGCCTCATCCCACTCTCCTCCATTTCATCAAACAGCTGCAGAGCTTCCTCTGACCTGCCATGAACTGCAAATCCCATAATCATGGCTGTCCATGCCTTCACATCTCTATCCTTCATTTGCTTGAAAACTGAAACTGCTTCCTCCAGACATCCATTCTTCGCATACATATCAACCAGAGCGGTCCCCAGAGAAGCTTGGATTTCCATCTTCTCCTCCTTTGCGTAGTCATGGATATGCCGCCCAACACCTAAAGCACCAGAGGAAGCACAGGATGAAAGTAGTCCTAGAAGCGTGGCCGCATTTGATTTAACTCCATTGCCCTTCATCTTCTGCAACAGAAGCAAGCAGTCGTCTAAGGAATCTTTTTTAGCGTACCCATCTATGATGCAATTATAGAGGACAACATCTCTGCGCGTCATTTCATCGAACGTCTGTCGTGCGGGTTCCATCATTCCGTTCTTCGCATACATTGTTGCGACGGCAGTCGCCACCTTAGGCTCAGAGGTAAGCCCAGTTTTGACGCAGTAGCCATGGAGGGAATCGCCATTGGAATTACTTTCTATAAATGCTGAGAAAGCGCTGACAATGGTGGCTGGACCGACTTCCATGCTAAAATCAAGCATATTTCTTAGAAAGGCGAGAACTTTCGCTGGCTGTGAGGTCCGGAGATAGCCTCCCATCAGAGCATTGAAAGAAACAGCGTCTTTTACATGAGGCAATTCATCAAACAGTTGGTGTGCAGCGGCTAGCTTCCCACACGCACAGTAAAAATGTAAAAGCGTATTCCTTAGATTGAGGAAGTAATCAAAACCGGCCTTGGCTACCAAACAATGCAGTTGTTCACCGGCAGCGATGGCCAGTTTGCGACCACAGACCTTGAGGGCGGTAATGAAGGAGAACTGGTCGAGCGAGAGGCCTCCGGCTCTAATTGAGCTGAAGATGGAAAAGGTTTCATGGAGGTCTGGGTCGGGGGCGAGAGAGTGAGCTCGGAGAATGGAGTTGAAGGAGAAGAGGGTCGGCGAAGGGAGGAGGCGGAAGAGAGAGAAGGCGTGGTCGGCATCGAGAAGGGTGGCAGAAGCGAGGAGTTTGGCGGAGGGGAAGGGGAGGAGGTCGATGCCAGTTTTGATCATGGCGCCATGAATTCGATGGAGATCTGAGACGGCGGTGCAGGAGCGGAGGAGCTTGGTGACGTGACGAGGCCCATGACGGGGAGCGCAGGAAGAGAAGAGGAGGAACGCTTGCCTGCGTTGCGTCGAAGCCAACGACATCAACCATTTGTGTTGGAGCGATTGAAGCGGTAGAATCCTGAATGATGAATAACGTTTAAAATTAGATTTTAAGGACCAGTTATAAATTAAAGGGGGCATTTACATACATAGCACACAATTCCTATTTCGCACCTAAACTTTCATGCATATAATATTTAAATCATTAATATCATATCTAAATTAGCAGTATTATCACTTTTTTAAGTTGAAATAAACATTTTCATGCATAAATTTAAAATACCAAGTGCATATAGCAAAAATGCCAGCTCGAGTCTCAGAGGGAACAAACGGATAGGAATGAAGTCTCGGGCAACCAAAGTTCCTAGCCAAATAGCGAGATGCGAACTAACTAAGCAGTCGATCGACTACACAACAAAACCGACCGACGGACAGACATATGAACTGACGAACATCTCACTTAATCGATTGGATGCCATTTCTCAATTGACCGGCCCCCTCAGCGGAAGAAATCTCACATATACGATGGATCGACATGGCCAATCGAAACAAAAACAACAGTGGTCAATAAATATTATATTTCTTTCGTATTATAATGTACTTTTTCCATAGAAACATCGACTTAGTCATTTTGGGTAATAATTATAATGTTCCCCCTCTTTTGCGTAATTATATTTTAGACCCTTATAAGTAGAAGAGGAGAACAAAAATGAAGGGACACATTTTCTCTTTCCCTCTCTATCAACTCGATCTTTCTCTCTTCTTATTTTAGCTCTAACTCTCGAGGCGTGTATATAGAAAGATAAGTTAGGATTCAATATCCTAAAAGGTTGTGTGATGGGCGTGGACATGTTGCAGACGAGAAGCAAAGCACACTACGAAGGAGGATCGCAATAGAGAGACGCAACACCAATGGAGTTCAAAAGGAAAACAATGCACCAAGAGATTCAAAAGTAGGTCTAGTAGTTGTGAAAGTGATAGGCCAATTTGAGGCTCTCTGAGAAGTGATTACTTGAAGGAATGATCAACCACCTCTTTTGGAGGTGGAGTTTCCTCGAGCTTGCCTCAAAGGGTTCCCCCTTGAGAACCCTCATTGGGCAAGAAGATGCCCAACCTGTTGATAACACTGGGTCTAAGCTGATGATCTGGCATTGAGTAAAGCGAGTTGCGCCTATTTAGTCACCCCCGCATAGTACTTTCACTCGACAAATCATAGAGGCAGTACCTTAAATGTTAAGGATTCCTCATTTAGATCTTTACAAGGGGAAGAACGATCTAATCGATCATCTGGCTTTTTTTTAATCATCGGTTGGAGTGTTGCAGATCAACGACACAATGAAGTGTCAACTTTTCTTAACAACACTTAAGGAGTCAGCCCTTCTGTGGTTTCTCATTCTGCTAGTTAGTGTTATTCCAACCTTCACTGAGTTTAAGAAACTCTTCGTGGCACACTTCACCAATGTGTAGAAGCTAAGGAAGAATTCTCAGGCCCTGTTGCAAATAAAGTAAAGACATAACGAAAGTTTGCATGCTTATAACACTCGATTCCAAAAGAAGCTGATGAAAATGAAAGACTTGGAACCTCTTATTGCCCATACTGCTCTCCCGCAAGGAGTTAGAGATGAGAGATTAAAGTACAACTTTAACTTGGTCGACTAAAGTCATTCGCCGAGCTATTAAAGATGGCTAACATTTACATTGCTACCAAGGATGCTCTTATGGACCCCTCTAATGACAAAACAGAATCGTCTGATTTTCAGTTGAAGAAGAGGAGGGCACAGGACGAAGAACATAACACGAAGGATAGCTAAATCTGTGTCTTTCATTCAAACTATAACAACAAAAAACGACATCGTGATGTCCGAGGCAATGGTAAGGACAACCAGGGTTCAGAATCGATATTCTGACAAGCGACAGTCTCTATAATATGAGCGAACGCTCTTTTATCAAGAGATGCAAGGTTTAAACCCACTAAATGTTTTGATGGTTGAGTTAGTTGAAGCCACTCAAAGCAAGGAATATTTCAAGAGAGCTCATCTAATGAAGCCAGACCTACCCTTTGAAATATGCATACATATTATGATTATTATTGTGATCACATGCATAACACAGAAAAGTGTTGTCATCTCCAGAACTTGGTGGAGGAATTGATCAATGTAGGGAAGCTCAAAGAGTTTGCTGCTGTCGAAGGACATACTCGATGACAGGGAAAGGCCCCAGTTGAGGAGTGTCAGATGGCCCTTTGTGGAAAAATGAATTTCACATCGCTTGAATTATTTTGACTATCTTTGGGGGAGTTTGAGAGTCATCTTGTCAGCCCAGCCAGAAGATCAATCAATCGGGAGAGGTATGCTCTGATCCCTCTAATAAGTGTAAGCATCCCCCATTGTTTTCACAGATGCAGATCTTTTACCGAAAAGAGACCCGTTAACGATGCAATTGTCGATATTGCATTAAGAAACAATTGTTAGGTGGGTAGTATCCTGGTCGACACTAGAATTTTAGTGAAAGACCTTTTCAAAATGGTGTTTGACAGGATTAGGCTCAAAGCTGACTGGTGGACAACATCGGTTGACCCATTCTTTAGCTTCTTTGGCGAGTGGAAGGAAGCTTTGGGTGTTGTTGCTTTGGATGTCTCGTGGGATGAGTGAGAGCAACAAATCAAAAGCATGGAGGACTTCCTGATGATGGAGTCACTACCAACTTACGATATTATCTTAAGCCAGCTATTATTGAAGAGTTACAGGACGGTAACTTCAACCTATCATGTGGCCGTGAAGTTTCCTGACTATAAGGAGATTATCAAGATCAGAGGGAACTTGGAGCAATCAAGGAGCTACTACCTTTGAGCGGTCACCTGTGCACGAGTCACTCTACATTTAGACTCAAAGGGAAGGGGGTCTCGAAAACAATGAGACCATCCTTGAAGTACCTACTTTTGACGAAGGAGAACCTGATAAGGTTTTTTTATCAGTGAAAGATTAGATATGGAGAGAAAAAATCTTACTGATCCAGACTGTTCACGAGCTTCAAGACATCCTTGCTAGGATAGCAGCAGAGATGCCTGGAATATGAGCTGATGTTACCTATCACTGATTGAATATCGGCCCAACAGCTCGACTGGTGCAATAAAAAGATCCAATAGATTGCTAGAACTTTTACCGAGCCAATAACAGTCGAGGTGAAAAGCTAAAGGAGGTTGGCTATATCTGGGAGGTCCAATATCTAACTTGGCTCTCTAACGTGGTCACGGTCTAGAAGGCCAATGAGAAGTGAAAAATGTGCATCGACTTCACAAACTTTAATGCTACTTGCCCGAAGGACAATTACCCATTGCCAAAAATTAACACACCGGTGGATACAACGGTCGGGTACTCATGATGAGTTTTCTTGACAGCTTCTCTGGTTACCACCAGATCAAGTTGCATCTAGCTAACGTAGAAAAAACATCTTTTATTACTACTCAAGGTGTTTTTTTTTCGACATAATGCCTTTTGGAATTAAAAATGTTAGGGCAACATTTCAGCTGCTCATATATGTAATCATTACGAATGAGAAAGGGAAAACCATTGAGGTGTATATAAATGGTGTCGTAGTTAAAAGTAAATTGGTTGAATAACACATAAAAGACTTAAGAGAAACGTTCAAAACACTCCAAAATTTAATATAAAGTTATACCCCTCGAAATGTACTTTTGGAGCATCAACTGGTAAATTCTTAGGGTTTTTTTTTTAACTTCCAAAGGAATAAAACCCACACTGAAAAAGTACAAGAGATTTTGGATATTCCATTCCCCCCGAAGTACCAAATAAGTCCAAAAGTTGACCAATTTAATAGCAGCTCAGCCGGTTTATGTCAAGGTCGAGTGAAAAATGTGCATCATTTTCAGGGTGCTAAAAAAATTAACTTTCTGAGTGAATGCGCAAATGTAAAGAGCCGTTTAAAACTTTAGAGGATTCTTTGGCATTACCATCATTACTTCAAAGTCCAAGGCCAGGGGAGAAACTATCATTGTATCTTGGAGTTGGGCAAGAGAGTGTCAAATTGGTACTGGTCACAAAAGATCCAAGGAAATAATTTTTTATATATTTTACTTATCGGATACTCAGAGGCGCTGAAATTAGGTACCCAATTATGGAAAAGCTAACATTTAACTTGATTATTTTTGCTGGAAGACTCCAACCATAATTTCAAATGCAACTGATTCGGGTCATAATCGATCATCCATTAAAATCTATACTCATGCAACCAAAGCATTTCGATCTATTATTGAAATGGGCAATGGCTCTTGGTGAGTATGATATTACTTACATTCTTGGGACAACCATAAAAGCAATAGCAATCACTAGTTTCTTGACTGATTTTTCTGAGATGGATGAATTGAGCAAGGGAAATCCTATCAACGAAAGGATGTGGATCTTGCACATTAACGGAGCTTCTAAATAGGCGAAGGCTAGGCCAAGACTAGCTTTAAGAAGCTCGACCGGAGAACATCTTTATCAATCGTTATTGATGGAGTTTGATGTTACAAATAATTATTTTCTCGGTTCATTTTAAGACTCAGAGTCACCAGCTTGTCTATTTATATGTGATCATATAATTCCGTTATTCGAACAAATCTCCCTCCCCGATCATATAAATGATTCAAAGAGGAGATGAATCGAAATGAAGTATATACGCCAACAAATAGGCAAACAAATAGCAAGAAACAATTGAAAGGCTTAAATATGAGTAATCCTCGTGTACTGGGTTGAGAGTATACATTTGAACTGGCTCGGATTGAAGTACCTCAAAACACAACATCCACGAAAAAAATCCCTACATAAGCCACCTGTAACCAAAACTAATAAGAACATTTTTTGTTTTGGGGTCAAGAGTTTCTCAGAGGAAAGTATTCCTCTATTTAAGTACATCCTGGGGTATACCTTGGAATACTCTCAATAAAAGGAGTTTTGTTTATATTATCATTAACTTGGATAACAAACGATTAAAGGATGGTTATTCTACATGATAATGGTCCGATGCTTTCAAAGCTCTTACTAAGCCACAGAGTAGAGAATGAGTTTCTCACATCCTAAATGAGTAGCAGCTTAAAGACATCTGAACCTACAAAATAACCAAAATCATCTCGATTGAGATATCTCTTTACATTATACCTCATTGGGCCATAAGGGCAGAGGGTGGATTACTGTATCCTAAACGGGTTGCGGCTCATCAGTAATCAGACTGTTAAGATGTTATCAATGAAGTAAAAGGAGCGACATAGCCCAAAGGAGCTCAGCAAGAGGAAAGGTAGAGTAATCCTAAAAGGTATAAGCTAGGTTGGGGTACCACGAACCCATCATCCAAATCTACTAGGTCCTTAAGTCCACTCTATCAAGGAGGTAGCCAACCAGTCCAGTTTCCCGGTCAGCAATCCATGGATCCATGGGAATCTCAGTAGCCTTAAGGTCAAAAGAAGGAAACTCTAGTCCTATGACCTTCAAGGTGGAGCTTAAAAGGTGAAACTTTATCTGTTAAAGTGGCACAGATGCCTTAAGAAAGAAAGGAAAGAATTAGTTTAGTCACAATGTTGTAAACACTCTCAACAAAAGGAATTACAATAGTCTAGGTTGGGAGCCTTTTAACACCCAAAGAAAAGACGACCACATATGTATAAAAACTTATGCTTAGTCAATTGGGTTGAAGAAGCACAGAGACTTCTCCTCTGTACATGCAAATATGATCGTAGTTATCTACCATAGTCCTAAGTGCGGAGGCCCTATTATATGACTTGAGTGATAACCATGCATGCAACCCATTTAAAATCCAACAAAGGACATGCAAGGAAGTAAAAATTTAAATTTTAAAGTCCTAAATATTCTAATCCTAAAATTTTCATTGTCTTGAATATTTTATTAGGATTTTGTAGCAAATTTAGAATTTTAAATCCTATAGAGCCTAGATTGCATTCATGATTCCCAGACACACCACAGAAATACATAATGAAATCCATTTCAAGCATTCAAACATGCTATAAAGTAGGAAAAACAAGCCAAATCAAAATAATAAGAGATAGAAGTGGTTGGGCCAACAACATATCCCAGAAAAGAGAAAAAGTCGTTGGACTTCGCATATACATGGCGGTCTCAAATCTATACATATTTATCAAATGCAAAATTAAGATACGAGACACGAGCTTCAACTTGTGGGCACCCGCCACATGGTTCCTGTGTTAATATGCCTCGAAACCTGTGCCCATTTCTTATTTATTCTATAGGACTCTCCTATGGACTCTAAAAAGTAAATAGGAAAATAAAAAGGACTTGACCTGCAAGAGAATATGTTAGTGGGAATGCCAACAATGATGCAACATATAACAAGCTGCGTGTTTTCATCCGGGGAGCTAAATGGTATCTGCAAGCAAAATGTTATTAGAAATCATTACATGCTCCACTTCGAGTAGTACTTGTGTGTGTATGCATATATATAGACACGACTCCCTATACAAGAACATTCTAATAAACAACCATGCATAACAAGCCACAAGCACACCAAAAGCACAAAACAAGAAAGACGCCTGACTAGGACATTTAAACTGGTAAAGAATAATAATCAGACATAAAAAAGACTACCTAACATTCAATCTTAGCCTAGCAAAGCAATAAAATGGAAATTATCGTAACCAACATCTAAGTGCACAGGTTAAAATCTCTGGTTATCGTATAACTTTAACGAAGTTGTTGCACCATCCCTGTCCTAAATATGCAAGGGTTCTAAAGCATGTCATAAGAAAAGGGCTGACATTTTAAAAAAGGTAGACTTACCTTTGAACTAACATATATAATTTTAAAATAGGTGGATATAGTAGAAAAACTATCCATTATTTTATATTTTTAAATAACTGACCGCTAGTAGCAGATCCAGAGCAAATAAAGTGACATGTTTCAAAAACCTTAAATCTTTAGCACAGTCATATTGTTTATTTCTAATGATACAGAAATATGCATTGCTCACTGAGCATCCTCTCAGGCAATGCTCGTTTGAGTATTAGAGTAAAAAAATGGGCCACTCTCTTAATAAGTAGGATAACCCAACAAGACAAATTGGAAAACACACAATCATGTAAGAAGCCCACATTGTGATTGTTTGATAGAAGCACAAAACAATGAAACTAAGCGCCCAAAAGAGTGAAGCACACATCATGCAAATCTCTAAATGTAACATGAAACACACGAACAAGATGTAGCAGTAAAACAGGCTACCCATGGAAAGAAATTATACAGTTTCTCAATAGGTTCTCAAGGATGTACAGGTTAATACCGCTCAACAAGCTGAGACTGACACTCAGGCTCCATGGGTGTGGTGCTTAGACCCCAGGGGTGTGGCGGCTACTTTTTTATCTTTTTGGAAAAATATTATTTTTGAGTTATTTTGGGCACGTAGGTGCTCAGACTGATGCCTAGGCACCAGAAAATGATGCTAGACTTCCAGGGGCTCAATTTTAAATAATTAGGAAGGCATTTTGGGCCTTAGGCGCCCAGGGTGGGCACCTAAGTGCCGGTCTAGCCACAAAACCCTAATTTACGTTAATAGCGCTTAATGAAAGATTTCCTCGATCCATAAGCTACGGAAGACTCCATATGAGTGAAATGTAGCTCCATATCTTCAAAACTAAGTATTTTGATAGGTAATTCACTGAGGAAATCACCATTTATAGTCCCTCTATGCCATGGTGCTGGTGGGGTGTCCCAAACCCTAACTTTTCTACAACACACTTGGGAGGACTCCAAGACTTCCCTTGGCCACAGAAGGCTCCAGATGGACGTGCAGTGACTTATAAACACTAGAATGGGAGTTGAATATGTTTCAAGTTCTGAATTAGTTCTTTCAATGATAGGTTCTCTTGAGTAAGGCTAAATCACCTCTAACCCTAGCTTCATGCCCCGAGTAACTGCTAGAGAATCCTGGATAGCTATCTAAAACTACGAGGTGTTATGGATGAACCGTAAACTATCGAGTCACATAGGTGGACACCCTACATTTTTGTAAACAAAAAATGATGCCAACAATGGATCCCTTACAAGTGTACTGCGCTGCTGAGGCTCAATGCACTTGTTGGAAGTACCCAAAAGGAAAATCTTTCTTGGTAGCTGAGGTGACTGTCGGCATATTTTTAGGTTGTGTTGTATTTTGAAAAAGGGGGGGGGGTCGCCTACAGAAGTTGTCGGCAAACTTTAGATTTTAAATTTAATTTAAATATATATAATTTAAAAAGTAGTATTTTGGTTTTAAAAATAGTTTTAAGTTTAAAAATTTTAAGATATGAAATCAAACAGATCCCACATCTCAAATAGTTTATATAAACGAGCACCACACCACAAACCGTGTATCTATCCCAAAGAATAGACACTACTTGCTTGATGATGGGGCTCGATTAAATAAACTAGAAGATTTGTGACACTCGTTTGGTCTGTGAACCAATTTTATAAGCTGACAAGTTCCCCTGCTTAATATAAAGGAATTAAGCGGGGTTTATATTACCTGGGTTCTTAAAGTTCCCTATAAGGGCAAGCCCTTATAGTTAATTACATCTTACGTGACGGGAATCACTTAAGAATACTCTCGATAATGATTAGTGGTTTTGCTCTCAAGAATTTTAAAGTTTAAGGTTTTCAAACAATTGGATTTTGGAAATTTTAATAGGAAATAGATCAAATTTGGAACAATTATTTTAGGAGCCTAAAGGAAGAGAAGTAGGGGATATCACGGACCCGAAGTGAACTTCGGTGACTTCCCGACTATCCTATTGTTTGGCTTCAATTTGAGGGTTTATTTAATGTTTCGATCCTGACAATTTTAGTTAATTAGGAATTATAATTGTATGATATAATCACACGAATAGCCTCAAAGATGTGAGGGTTTATGTCATACCAAACGACTACCTCAGAGTCCTAAGACCGGTTAGGGCTTAATTTACATAATATGATTATGCAAATGCCTAACAAAAAGTTGAGGGCTTATGTTGCACTAGGCAAACTACCTCGAAATCCTATCGCTTGGTTATTTAATTCAAAGAAAGGTTTTGCTGAAGTAGACACAAGTTTTGCTGATGAAGATGACCGTGCTGCCCACTGTGCTCCAATCTCCTTGTTGTTGCAGAGGTTTAGTTTTAGAAAGTGGCAATCAAGAGATGAGAGAAGTGTTTTGGTTTAGAAATGTTGAAAATTGAGATGGTTTAATGTTTTAATTAAAATAAATCTTAAAGTTGATTAAGCAGAACCGATTAAGATCCCATGGTTCCGTCATCCCGACACCGCTATTTTCATCGGATTCACTTAGTCCAAATGAATTTGCTAAACTCAATTGAATGAGTTCCACACTTTCACTTAGACCGTGGGAAATCTCGTTAGCAACACGTGGGTTACATCATCCGAGGGATTCCCGATCATCCAACGAGACGTTTTAATTTAGTTGTAGTTGTACTTTTATTTTTGTTGGTGATTAAGTTTTGAGTTGTTTAAACATGATGGGTTCGATCATTTTCATGCATTTATAAGTACAGGAAAGTAAAACATTTAATAAATTGCTAAATGTAAATCGCAATAAACTTAAATGCGTACCTTGTGGGCATTCTCGTCATTTTCACCTATACTTGAAACAAATGGTAGTGCAAATACCTAGGTAAGACTAAGGGAAGGTTGTGGTTGTCTACCAAAATCCTAATCCTATTTCTAGTCATTTCCTATGACGTTTAGTTTCTCGTGTTTTGTTAAGGATGATTTTCTTCACCAAAGAACAATGAAATCTCACTGTTCTTTTAAAACATCCCATCAAGTTAGAGAAGTGCTCGGAACTTAATTCTGAACATCTTCTTACACATTTTGGGGATTATTTTGAGTTCAGTTAGTTTCATTGTGGTGATGAATCGATCACCCAGATTACTCTTGCTCAGTGAATTAGGATGTTTGATTATCCTGTAAGTGAAGTGACATTTCACTTGATGTTTCATTTGAGAGTTATGATAATAAAAGCCTTCAGGGGCAAATTAGTTAAGGGATTTAACCATTAAGATTGAATTGTTGTTTCAAAACAGTTTAACTTAGTTATAAAATTTCAAGTTGGTCTTTCAGAGTTTTAAAGTCGTTTAAAGAGGTGTTTATACCATTTAATTCCATTAAGTTTCGATAATTCAAATTTGTTTTAAAAATTTTTAGATTTATTTGATTATTACATTTTAATTGTAACTTGTTTTTTAGATTAATTAATTTTTAACCTTTCAAATTTGCAATGATTTCAAATTAACTTTAGTGTTTCAGGTTCATTTTAATTTAAATAAGCTAATGTTTTCAATATTAATTTAATTAAAGATTGCTTTCTCTTTAATTAATTTCAACCATCATTATTAGAATTAATTAAGAGCTGAATTAATTCAATTAGGGATTTTAAATTAAAGAATTGATATCCTCTCAAGTCGTATCCCCAATTTTAATAATCCAAAATTTAATTATTCTTTCAAAATTTAAATGGCATAATTAATTAAGATTTCATTTTTTATGTTGTAGGTGATCAATAGGTTTCTACCTCTTAATTTTCCAAGTTTCAATCATCCAAGAGAAAGATTAAGATCAAATATTTTACCCTCCCTTTGATTAAGCCTAAAATATTAATTAGGGTTAAAATTCTTTAATTACCTTTATGCCCTCTTAAACATATTCATCTCATAACTCATTAATTTAAGCTCAAATGAACTTGAAATTTTTATTTCACTTCACCCACATGTCAATTAATACATTAGATGAGAAAATGTGATTTTTCTATTTTTAATTTAATTTATATAATTATTTAATGAAAATTAAGAATTTTTGATGAAAATTTAACAACATGACCAAGACAAAGTTTCTGTCTTTAGGAAAATTATGAGAGGTTCCCACTACCAAAGGACCACTTGGACCAATTTTAGTGATTTTTTGAATTATATTTTATTTATTATAATTATTTTAAGTTTTTTATTATTATTAATTATAAAATGAAATTAAAGTTTAAAATTAAATTTTATATTTTTCTTATATTTCTCTGACCTCAATGAACTCAGAGAAACAAATTTTATATTTTTCTAATTTTTCTTTGAATTTTTAGAATTATTTTAGTGGGAAAGGTAAATAAATCCATTTTTAATATTAAAAATTACATTAAGCCTTTAAAATTTAATATCTTTGTTTTGGGACTTAGGAAAAATATTTGGTTGGTTCTTAAATGATTAAGGAGCAAAATGTAACATTTTTGTGAATTTTATTATTTTTGTGATTTTTATTATTTTTTAATTATTAAAATATTCAAAAATAGGTTAAAAATGAAAATTTTAGAAAAATTCCAATTTTAATTTTCATAGACTTCTCTGATCCCAGAGAGGCCTCAAAATAAATTTGGTGAATTTTTGAAATATATTTTTGGTTTTATGAATTTTTAAATTTTAAAAGTGGTTATGTTACTTAGAAAATTCATTTAGTGGGTTAAAACATTTTCAATTGATTCCAAATGTTATATGGGGCTTCCTCTGGCCACAAAGATCAGTGGAGAAAAGATTTCAAGTCAATTTTATTTTTAATTTACCCTAATTAATTCAAGTTTGGTTTTAGGTTAAGTGAACCATTAGGATTATTTATGTTGTTTTAAGCCATGAAATAATTATCCCAAGTCCCTCTGGTCATAGGGAACCTATCCTAATGTTTTTAGAATTTTCCAAATAGTATGCTAATTACTAGAATTAAAATGCCAAAACAAGCATAAAAATTTGGAAAATAGATAACTTGTCATAGGGATGACCTCTGGCCTTGAAAAATTCAGAGAATGTTCCCAAGAGTAGTGGCTACAAAAGCCCTATGGTCTCATGCCATGGTGAATTGTATACATGAATGGAGAATTAAAATACTCAAATCAGTGTTAAATTAATTAAAAATAAAATACTCAACAAAATAGATCAATTCTTTTTCCACATTATTCTCCTCTGTTCAATGAGTAAGAGAGTATTTTTAGTTTATTTTTGTGATTTTTCTACACAAAGATATGCATTTTGAAGTTCTTGGCATTTAAATAATTCAAAAATTACCCTATTTATCTACTTAAACACGTCGGCACCATGTCATCCTCGTCCGGGTTGAAGCTCCACGCGGCGCGCTCCTGTTTGACGCCGCCATCTGACTCGACAGCCACGAGGCCCGCGGTTCCGTCCCATTGCTCCATCCGGCTTGATCTTCACCGTTCATCCAATACATGCGCGAATGGATGACATCCGTTCATCGTCTACGACTGGTGCATCCCGAGAGCCTTCCAACTTCTAACCCTAAGATCTCACTCTATACTCAACCAAATTACATGATCTTGGGCTCTATTAACTCGTCTCAACAAGGCGCACACATCTATATGGCTATGATGCTTTGAAATTGATTTAAACAAAATGGAGAATCGAAACAAGCTCTCGGGAAGGAGGAGTTCAATACCTTGGCTCTGAGAAGTGAAGCTTCAATCAGAGGGGCTTGGCACGTTTGTTGGAGTCTGAGGAAGCTAGGGATGAAGCCTGGAGCTGTGGTGAAATGCCAAGACCTGACTTCCACCAAGACCGATTTCAAGCTCTAGCCGATAGAAGGAATGGCTGGCCTGGTGAGGGGGCTTTCACTGGGAGACTTCTTCTCTACCTCTGGTGAAGGTGTGGGAAGAGTTAATTGGGTTTTTATGGAGTTTTGGTGAGTGTTTTGTTTCCGGCCTAATTTTGGACTGAGAAATTAAGCTCAACCAGTGGGGTTCAGGGCAAGAGAGCAGTGGGTTTCTTCTTCTCTAGGCTGGGAGAAGTTCTGGGAGTGCATTGGGGAGGCTATGTTGAGAAAAATTTCAATACCCTTCTCATGTCCGAGAAGAGGTGTTTAAATGTCCAGGGCCATTCAGCTGGGTTTGGGTTCAATTGATGGGTGAATTCAGTTGCTTAGGTGGAGGGCAGTGGAGCTCTAAAGTTTAATTTGGCTGAGGTGGCCAATTTGGTAAGTTTGGGTGTGTATAGGCTAGTGGTGGCTCTCGATTTTGACGCCCTCCGGCGACTAAGCTGGCCGGAAAGGACAGGGGAGCTGGCCCCTGAGGTGAGGTGAGTCAGGGAGAGGTTTAATGGTGATTAACAGTTGTGGGGAGGATTTGGGGTGAGGCAAAAGAGGATTTATCCTCTTAAGGGAAGAGATCCCTTAAAATGGGGGACCCTTGGTCCATGGATCACTTAGCTTGGGCTAGGTGGATCTTGGGTGGTTCCTAGGGTTCAAATGGTGGCTGTGGAAGATTTGGTTTAGCCACATTTGGTTCAATTTGGTTTGGTTAGGCCATAAGTTCAATTTGGCTCACTTGGGTTTAGGTTAGTCTAACTTAAGTTTGGGTTTAATTTAGGTCCAAGTGTCTTGAGCAACATTGTAGAAATGATTTCCATGAAGAACTTTCATGAAGACGTGGAAAGGCTTTGAGTTTAATTGATAGGTCAATTAGGTGGATTTAGGGATTTTGGTTATTTTGGGTAAGGTTGGATCAAGTTGGGCCCAAGTTGGTTTAAGGTGGGGTTTAGACCCAATTGAAAGTTTCAAATGGTCTAGGGGAATGTATTGAAGAGTTCCCAACATTAACTGGGAAGAAATTTTGGGATTAGGCCAATCAAATTGGTAGGTTTAGGGCATGAATTCACTTTAGGTTAAAATGGGGTATTTTTGTTTTTCAAATGGATTTTAGGTTAAGCTTAGGCTCAAATTGGGGCAATTGAAGGTTTCATGGGTTTCATGGGAGTTCTGTGGAAGGTTTAGGATTGAAATTTGGGGAGAAAAAGTTGACATAAGGTTAATTGGGGAATTTTGGATTAATTGGGCAAAATTGGGGATTTAGGTTTCAAATGCAATTGAACTCAAATGTGAATCAATTTGGACTTGGATTTAGTTTAGATTGGTAGTGGAGATGTTGAATTAGATTTGGAATTGAAATTGGTCAAGATTGAGGTCAAATGGGTTGATTTGGTTTGATATTGGGTCCATTTAGGTTAAAACTGGGTCAAATTGGGGATTTTAATAAAAGTGGGTTATTTTTGCAAAATTGGCCTATGGTGTAGTTGAACAAAATGAAAATGTGAATATTTGGAATTTTATGGAATTTTCTAGGAATTTTTGGAATTGTTGGAATTTTGTGGAATTTTGGTGGTTGTGGGGGTAATTTGGGTAATTTTTTGATAAGTTTGAGGACCCAATGTTAAAACTAGAAATTTTGGCAAAAGTTGAACTTGGGTATGATTGAGGGAGTGGAATAGCTTAGAGTGAGCCATGGACCAATAAATGTCCATTTTGAACATCTCATAGGTTGTTCTTAACCCTCTTAGCCAAGGGCTAGGGGTTTGGAATTAACCACATGAGTGCTCCAATGAACCAGGAGTCAAGATTGGGTAAGGATGGTTCAGAGTTTATGATGGGTGTAGGAGTGTAGTGTGTGCAAACCATACCTCACCAAGACCAGGCCACCCAGGGTAGTCCTAAGGCTTGAACATCCTATAGGAATTCATCTTTGTCTTCCTACACATTGGTCTCAACCTTCCATGTGACTTGGAGGTTAATGACCATCTATGTAGCATTCCAAAGAGAATCAAGATTTGGTTTGAATTTCTAAAAAGTGGGTTCCATCTCTAGTCTTCTAGGATAGTCAAGGAGAAGTCCTATGACTATATCTTAAGCACTAAGAGGAAAGAAAAGACCTCACAAAAAATAAGGTCAACAGTGACATCCTAAGAGAAGATAAAAAAAGGAAAAATCAATCAAGCCTGATATACTAGACATGGTATGGCTGAGGGGGGAGGCTAGCCCACCAAAACCAGCTAACAACAAAGAAACTTAACTAATCCATATTTCCTGAACGTGGCCGAGTTTGTGGCTAGCCATCCTAAGCTAAACCAAACTAGTCCAGATTTAATGGACATAGATGAGGATGTGGCTAACCAAATGAGGCTAGCTAACTACAAAGAAACCCAACCTATCCAGATTTTTTGGACACAATTGGGGCAATGACTAGCCAGTCGGCCCCAGGATACTAAGCCAGACCAGATATATTGTATATGCTATGACCAATGGTACAATTTGTGGTCGAAATTAGCTAACCATGAAGAAACCCAACCAGTCCAAATCACCTGGGCATGGCTGAGGGTGTGGATAGCTGGATAGCCAATAAAAACTAGCTACCCAAGAAGGAGCTCAGCCAGTCCAAATTTTTGGGGCATGGCTGAGGAAAATCTTGCTTAACCTCACTTGTAATGGAAAATCAATCTATTTGACCTATCTTTCAAAATTCCAGAATGATGAGGGCCTCTACCTGACCTCAGTCGAAACAGTGGAGGGGAAGGCTTGATCATCTCATGTGACCTATGTTGGCCGCAAAAGATGGTTTTCGGAGTAGTTTTAATTTATGTAAATATATATTTTTTAGGAAAATATCATTTTAATTTTAAAATATGAAATCAAACCGATTTCATATATACAATAGTTTAAATAATCAAGAACTTCACCGCAAGCAATGTATCTATCCTGAAGAATGGATACATGCTTGGAGGTGTGGCTTTGATCAAATAAAATAAAGAATCCATGACATTCATTTTGTCTGTGACCCACTGAAAATATGTTAAGATTTTCATGCCTATTTTATATTGATTTTGATGATATTACACTTTAAAGAAGGATATTTTTGATGATTTGTTGCATATATGATGATTTATGAAAATTGGAGCGAAAATATGCAAAAAGGAGCAAATTTGGAGTAAAAAGAATAAAAAATATGAAAATTTGATCTAGGGCGCCGACGGCGAGATCGACGCCACTGACGGTGGAATTTTCCCGAGAGTTTAGAAAAATAATACAAAGAAGCCCGTCGACGGCAAGATCGAGGCCGCAGACAGCGGGCCTTATGAAAGAGAGTCCAAGGCTAAGTATTCTAGAAGGCTGCCCACGGCGAGCTTGAGGCCGCCCATGGCGGGGAAGTCGGTTCTCTCACAAGGTGCATTGAATGTGGACGATTTTTGAAGGGGTGCTTAGAAAACTCTTGGAAACTCTTCAACTACTTTAAAAGAAACAATTTGGGGCCAAAAAAAGGGTCCACTAGCGTCCATCTATGTCCACCAAGTGTCCATCTAGTCCATTAGAGAGTCAAGTGTGTGTGTCTAGTGAGTCCAAAGAGTCCAAAGAGTGTTAGTTGGTGTCTTGTTTTCCTTAAAGTTTTAGATAGTGAGTTTAAATTAGTGATATTTGTGAGGGATTCTTCGAGAGATTGTAAGAGTGGAAGGGAAGTGAGAGATTTCTTCCTCATTGCCGTTTCAAAGGAGAATTCTACGTACTGTAAAGAAAGAAAGAGATTCAGAGGAACTTCAAGGAGTTTGCTTGGGAGGAATTTAAGATAAGTTGTATTTACTTATTTTAGTTTGTAGAACTTTGCTTTTATATATGAAATCCAAGTATTATCGTATCCTCTCCATGAAATCTGAATAGTTTTTCTGTCTTTCTCCTTGTTTTGATATTTTTGTGAAATGATAATTTGAATTAGTGTGCTAAGAAAATTTTAAAGAAGTTGTGATAATATTTCACTTAAATCTTAATTTACTTTCAATCTGGCCAATTGATTAGTTAAAATATGTTGAGTTTAACAACTAAAGTGAAGATTACATCCGAGATTCAGGGAGGTCAAAGTCCTTGAAAGTAGGGTGCAAATAAATAGGAAAATAATATTCATCGGGCGTAGAATTGGAGATTTTAGAGTGACAGACTAAAATCCTCAATTCGCTCCTATCGTTTGGGTACTGAAGTGTAGATGTTAGCCCTCAGGCGAGGGGAACGTGGGAGCTTAGAAGTGAAAGCCGGTATCCTCCCAGCCTAGCCGAAGATTCAGTAACTAAGCATAAGATTAGTCAATGCTCTTTATGCTTGGACCAAAGGGTAAAGAATAGGTATGCTCCTATTTGACACAACACAGTTTTAAACTAATTCTAATTATCCATTCACTTAAATTTCTTAACAAAGGAGAAGGATTCTTGCTTATATATTTGAACTTCACTTTATTAGTAGAATTATTTATCTGTTAGTAGAACTAGTTTATTAAAATTTAATCTTTTTTTCGATTGCATATTAGTTACAGATAGGCAATTTCGATCTTCAAGTTGTGATTCTGAATTGGTTTCTATAATTCTAGTTTGTAGCCTCTAAAATATTCCCCGTGGGATCGATATCCAGGACTCTACTAGAGCCTTATATTACTTGAGCGATACATATACTTGCGTTGAAGAGTAACTCTGCTGTTATAGAATATATTATATACTTGTTTAATTATGCCAAATTTATTATTTAGAGCTTACATTCACTTGATACCAATCATGTGAATAGCCTGGAAGATAGAAGGATTTATGTCATACCAGATGACAACATCGGAAACTAAGATGAGTTAGGGCTTATATTTCATGAAGTGCAAATGCCTAAAGAGATAATGTGAGGGTTTTATGTTGCACTAGGCAAGCTTCCTCGAAGTCCTATGGCTTATTTTTTAATTCTAAGAAGTTTTTCTGTTGAAGATGGCAGTGCTGCCAACGGTGCATGCTCCAAGCTCCTCGTCGTAGTAGGTTTAGTTGTAGAAGTGTCAAATTTAAGAGGTTAAGAGAAGTGTCATGTTTTGTAAAGGATTTAAATTGAGGTGTCTTAATGTTTAATTAGGGGAATATTTAAGTTGAGTATAACGACACCGGTTAGGATCCCACGGTTGCCTCATTCCTGAACCACTATTTTCTTTGGATTCACTTAGTCCAAATGAATTTACTAAACTCAACTAAATGAGTTCCATACTTTCATTTAGACTGTGAGAAATCTTGTTAGTAGCCGTAGGTTGCATCCATCGAGGTATACCCGATCATCCAATTGATACGTTTTAATTTAATTTCACTTGTGATTTTTTTTGTGATTAAATTTTGAGTTGTCTTATATTTTGATTTTGTGGTGGCAAATTTTATCTTGTTTGTTTTAATTTCTTGATTTTTGGTTTTGTTTTTGCAGCTATCCTAAAAGTTTTGGTTTTCATGCAGGGTGACATTGTTGTTTAGCATGCAAGCTTATAAGCAAGAAAAGTAAAGTAAAGGAGATACAAAAAAGAAGATACATTGAACTATAAAAGCGTACCTGTCGAGTCTTCTCGTTCCTCAACCTGATACTTTAGTATTTTTTTTTTGCAGGAAAGTAAAAGCTTATAGATAGGTTCATCACAGACCTACAAAATCCTATGTCATAACTTGGTGGGTCCTATTTATTCATTCGAAAGATGCTTTCTAATATGATAGGTTCAGTTGCCCTACAAGGTGTCTAGAAGACTTGCGAAAATGTCCAGGGAATCCCTAAATATTTCACAATCTTTTGGAACTTTCCTGAGTTTATTTAAACTTATCTTACTAAATGATTCATCTATTTCATACCCTCATGCTTAATTAGTTGATGTTTTAATTATCCTAAAAGGTGGGATAAATATGACTTGGTATTTCATTTATGAATTATTTAAGTGGGGCCTTTAGAGGCAAATCGATTTATAGATTCTAACTAATTTTGATGAGCTTGTAGTGTTTCAAATGTGTTTAACATTAATTTTTTTCTCTTTTCTAAACTTCATTAGTCAAATTTCAATTAAGCCCAGTCTCACTACTAAGGCCTCAAGACTTAAGTGGGTATATTTATAACTTTTTAGAAAAGTTAAGTTATATGAATATGATTCTTATTGATGTGTTGTATCATTATTTTATCATTAACTAGGAGTGTTGAATCAGTGAGTTATCAACTTCCAAAGTCAACCCCTAACCTTAAGGATCATTTAATTCATCATTTTTTTTCAAGTTAAAACAAATAAGGAAATTAAAAATTTATCCTTAAGTGTGACAAAATGAGATGAGTTTCTACCATTTATCCCTTTGTGTTTCAATCATCCAAACATTTTAGTTAAGATCATTAGTTGCCCTTGAATCCTTTTAAATCAAGCCTAAATGTTAACTAAGGCTAAATCTTCAAAATTGCACTTTTGACCCAAAAAGCTTTATCACCTCATAATTCATTAAATTTAATTCAAATGACTTAAAAATTTTTCTATTACCCCACTTATGGGTCAATTAAAACATCAGAAGAGAAGATGTGCTTTTACTTAATTTAATTTGATTTGTAGAATTATTTTTATACAAAGTAGAAATTTTGAAAGAAAATTCAATAACAAACTCAAAAACACATTATTTATTTCTAAAAAAACTACTAGAGGTTCACCTAGACTAGAGGATCACTTGGGCCAAATTTCATGATTTTTTGAATTTTAATTTAGTTATTATAATTATTTTAATTTTTGGAGTATTAATTAAAAATTAAATATTAATTAGGTAGAAAATTAAGTTTTATATTTTTCTTAAGTATCTATAAGATCAAGGAACCTAGAGAAATAAATTTTATATTTTTATGATTTATATTTTAATTATTAGAATTATTTAAATGAGAAATTAGGAAAAATCCATTTCTAAGCTTTAGAAATTATTTTTAACCCTTTAAAATTTAATATCTTTACTTAGAGAGCTAGAGAAATTATTCCCATTGTTCCTAATAGATTAGGAGGTAATTTAGAACATTTCCATTAATTTTATTAATTTTGTGTTTTTTATGAATTTTTAATTATTTAAACATTTAAAATATCTTTAAAAATGAAAATTTTATTTTAATCCCAATTTTATTCTTCTTATGTATCTCTGATCATAAGGAACTCCCAAAACCAATTTGGTATTTTTTGAGTTGTGCTTTCATTATTAAAACTATTTTAATGCCAAAAATGCTAGTTAACTTAGAAAATTCAATTAAGTGGCCAAATTAATTTCAAATATCTTTAATTTTTTATGGGAATTCCTCTGATCATAAAACAGAGTGGGGAACAAAAATCAAGTTATTTTTAATCATATTTCATCCAAATTAATTTTCTTTTAGTTGGAGGTATTAATGACAATTATGGTTATATTTTTTGAATTAAGCAAAGTTGTATTTTTCCTATGGTCCTCCGGTCACAAGAAACCTACCAAAATATTTTTATATTCTTTTGATAATAATTTTAGTTTTTATAATTATTTTATTAATACGGACAAAATAAACCTAAAAAATAGGGATCTCCTCATAGCGATCCCCCTGACCTTGGAAAAATCAGGGACCCAGGACAGAGGGAACAAAAGCCTCAAATTTCAAGCCATAGTGAAATGTGTATGCAAATGGAGACTTAAAATTCTAAATACTGTATCTAATTAATTAAAAATAAATTATACATCATATAAATTTAAAACCATTTCCACATTGTTCTCATCTATTCACTGAGCATGAGTGTATTTTTCTTCTATTTTCATGATTTTGTTACACCGAGTTATGGATTTTTAAAGGTGGACTGACTTAAATAAATCAAAATATATTTAATTACCTGCTTATCCGACTCAGCGTCACGACAGCTTATGGCAAGTCGAAGCGCTACGTGATACCCCGACCTTTACTTATGCAAGAATTTTTGAATTTATATTTAAATATTTATAATAATTTTTATAAAAGTCACAATTTCAAACACAAGTATACGTATCGTTTCAAGTAATACAGAGCTCTATTGGTGTCCTGGTTATCGATCTCACAGGAAAGATTAAGTGAAAATTAATTTAAGAAATATATTAGATTATTCAAATTAAAAGTAATTATTATTTTTATTTCTTTTCAAAATTCAGATTTTTAAGTTTAATTTAATTTCTACTAAATGTAAGTAAGCAGTAATAAACTAAACTGTTAATGCAAGTATAAATAAAACAACTTTCTCTTTTTTCAACTAATCCAAGACTATTCAGAATAATTATCATTCGTTAAGAACTTGAAATTATGGTATTGCACCGAATAAAAGTATTCTTATTCTTTACCTTCGCTCGATAGTATAAAGAACATTGGTTAATCTATAGATCGGTTCAGGATGTATTATTAGTAGAACGGGTTAATCTAGGCTCACACTTCTAGATGTCCAGGGGTGGCTATGGTCGGCTCTACTAGTGATCCGTTCCCTTTCTATAAACCAAATTATTAGAATTTAGTCTGTCACTCTAAAAACTAATCAATTTTACGCCCAATAAACAATATCTCCTTATTTATTTGCACTTCACCTTAAATAACCTGCATATAGCCTTTGATTACCCAATAATTCATGTGATACCAACTAGTAAAGAACTCATCTCCGGATAGGTCTCAGAATTCTTCAACAGGTTTTTTCAATTTAAATGACCAGTTTAAAAAGTAAATTAAGATCAGGTATTAATATCATCACAATTTTTATAAAATTTAATTTTAAGTTCTCCAACGAAATTAAATTATCTTATTATTTCTTCATAGTTGAAAGGAGAAAGAAAACTAACTACTCATAACACATTGAATTCACACAACAAAACATATTTATAAAACCTTGAACCAAGTTACAAATACTTATCTGAAATGTTCCTTCAAGTGATCCGCTGACTCCAACTGACTCCAATGCAAAATGAAAGACTTTAACAGCACCAACACTTACAAACTCACATTTACTACTCAAGGAATTGAGTAGTAACACTCAAAATAACTAAAATAAACTCACTAATTACTTAAGAGGGTGGCTCCCTAAAATTATTTTCAAGCGTGAGAGAACTCTAGAGTTCTTCGGGGCTAGGTGGATGGAGAGAGAGGGCTCTTTTTCTATAGAAATGTCTCCTATTTGTAGAGCTTCGAAAATGACCAGGGGTTGCTTAAGGCACCTCTTTAAAATTTGTCCAAATATAATGTATCTTCAAGAAAGTAACTGTGGTGCCTAAGCACCGGAATCTGGCGCCTAGGCACCAGAGTCCGTGACCAAGTCTTCGCATCCCTTCACTTTGGATCGCACCTCTTCGCGATTAAAACTGGTTTCCTGTGTCCAGATGCATTGTATCACATGTCCTATGTATTAGGAGTAACTTCTAGTCTTCTAGAAGGTCTGATAACAGCATAACACAGTCAAAATAACTGCCCAAAGTTGTCAAAAATTCTTCAGTGCTTCAGTATCGAACTGGCGCTTAGGCGTCGAATTCTGGCGCCTAGGCGCCAGACCTAAAATTTTGGCAACTTTGCTTTTTAGCTCTATTTTTACTCCATTTTACTCCTTTTTCCTTCTTGAACTCTTTTTTATCACCTACATCCAAAAACATAAAAATATCTTTCATTAAAACATAATATCCTTAAGAATTGAATCATTAATAAGACATAAAAATAGGTATTTCTAAGTGGATCACAACACGAGGTACTTTGGTTGGTCACCACCATCTGAGTTAGCGAGCGCTTTATGTATAGATCCTCTGTCTGATGCAATCCCAGCCATCCAAGCGTTACACGCGCAATCCAACGACTCCTGTTCTTCATCCCAAACTGGTTCTTCCCGTAAGCCGTCACCTTCTAACCCTATGATCTTGAGTTAGACTCAACTAAATCGCTTGGGGTTTGTTTCTATAGACTCATTTAAACTAGATGAACCTATCTATACGGCTAATCTAGCCTAAAATAAACCCAATGTGCATGGAGAACCAAAATAAGCTCAGGAGGGTGAGAGAGTTCAATACCTTTGTCTGAGAGGGGATGCCTCGATCAGATGGTTGTAGCAACTTCAATTGGTCCTAATAAACCTCTAGATGAAGCATCTTGCCCTAGTGAAATGTTTGGACCAGATTTCGACCAAGGCCAATTTCAGGTGTTGATCAAAGTATGGGTTATAGGCTCTCTGTGATGGGGCTTTGATGGGGAAACTTCTTTTTTTAGAGATGTGAAGGTGTGGGCAAAGTTAATTTGATTTTGGTTCAGTGTAGAGTGGTAATTGAATGTGTCCTGGTTTCGACAAGGTTTTGAGCTTCAAAATTGAGCTCAGGCGGTGGGGGGAAATGGCAGGGAAGTGGTTGGGATGAGCTTAGGGAGGTTGGAATTCGCTCTGGAAATAATTTGGCAGAGTTTCCCCTAAGTTTTGTGCAAACACCTCTTTGTAGTCAAGGATGGTGGTTTAAATAGAGGAGCTTAGAGGGGCTGCCATGGCTGGGATTTGGGTAAGTTTAAGTGCTTAGGTGGATGGAAACAAGGAGCAATTAACCAATCAGGGTGTGACAGCTTGGATGGGTCAATTTGGATTTTGTCCATGGGAGGTGGCTCTCGGTATTGCCTCCTCCGGCGACTAGGCAGGCTGGCCAGGCCTGGAGAGGTGGCTAGAGGTCTGGTGGTCAGGTGGGCAAGCCATAAGTGGGGTGAGCTTAAGTGGTTAAGTGCTCATTGCAAATCTCTTTAAGTTCTATCAATTTAAGGGAGAGGGTCCCCTAAATCATGGAACTTTTGGTCCATGGCTCAACTATATTGAGCTAGGTGGATCTAGCTCAGTCCTAGGGGTCTAACGGCTGGCTCTGGTTAATTTGGTTAATTTGGCTCATGGGTTCAATTTTGGTAATTTGGGTTCAATTTGGGCTAGGTTGGGTTCAAGCTTAGTTTAAGCCCAATTGATTATTCAATAATGTGTATATGATTGTTATAAAGTGTTTGGGAGGAGATTGGAGTGGTTTTGAATTGGTTTGTAGGGTTAATTTGGCTTGATTATGGGTATTTGGTCAATTTTGGGTATGTTGGGTTAGCTTGGGCTTGGGTTAGGCTAGAGTTGGGTCATGGCTTAATTGATGGTTTAAAATGGTCTATGGGGATGTCTGTTGACCTCAATTTTGAGGTCTTTCCTTTTCCTTCCCCAAGCCCAAAATATAGCTTTAAGATTTTCTGGTTGACTCTCTTAGAGGACTAGACCGGGACCTACGCCATTTAGGAATTCAAGCCATTTCTTTGCACCTTGAAGTTTCATATGGACGGTTCTAAATCCTCGACGTCTACTTGACTAGATTGGTAACCTTATGTAACTGTTTCCCGCCTAAGTGAATACAATTATCTCCCTTCTTTTTAAACCCAAATGATTTTGTTCTTCTTGATTGTTACCATCACCGCCGATAGCTTCTCCTATAAGTGTTCTCTTTGTTTTCT
The DNA here is from genome assembly GCA_022702705.1 of Papilionanthe hookeriana x Papilionanthe teres. NCBI lineage: Eukaryota > Viridiplantae > Streptophyta > Magnoliopsida > Asparagales > Orchidaceae > Papilionanthe > Papilionanthe hookeriana x Papilionanthe teres. Next base: position 18,304,060 of record CM040431.1, on the reverse strand, counting down.
TCGGCTATAAATAGCCATGTGAGAGGAATTTGAGGGGCAACTTGCTTTGGTGTGAAGTTGGCTTTCTCCTTGAGTTACTGGTAAGCGATTCTTTTCTTGATTCAAAATTTTTTTTGTTCATCCACTTGTTTTAAGACTCACCAATTCTGTAAGTAAAAAAAATTCTCTCCTTATTTCCTTGATTGTGTGAAGAAATATTTGGCTTCAATAGAATTTCCCCATTATTCTTAATCTGGTTACGGAGCTTTTTTCTTATACATGCCTTAATTTCTTATGAATTATGAAAGGATTTTTCATGTTTTCTAGCAGAATGAGTTTATAAAATTTGCTTCGCCTTATTAGAAATTTTGATTTCTTCTGTTGAGAAGCTAGATTGATGGATACAGGATACTTACTGAGCAAGATTAATTTGTTATTGAGACTATTTTAATCATTGAGTTCATATACTTTCATTGCTAAGGATAGAGAAGGTACTGATTCAAAAAGTTTATTGCAGTAATGGCCTGACTTATTTTTGATCTCAAATTGATTTATAGTTTAGAAGAGGCATATGAGTATTATCCCTTGAAATCTTTGAGGTGATTAAATTTATATCATGGATGAATTAGTGAAGAATGTTGGTTCAGTTATGTGAATCGTGATTTATCGACTTGGATCAACAGAGTATTGCTACATTCTTTTATCTATTTAAATGTTTGAGTAATATGAAGAAAGATTTCATTTCTTTATTATGGGAAGGGCATAGTACTTAAGCTTTTATTCTAGTTCATTTTAATTTCTTGATTCATGATTAGCTGAAAGAGTTATTTGCACTCTGTTAATTATTTAAAGAATTGAGATTAATTGTTTTTTTTTAAACAAATTTATATATTAGTTCATTCATTTATTCAGTCCATGCTCAGTTATTTAGTAATATTGCATCTTCTCTTATATATAAGAATCACTTATGTCTATCTACAGGCCTATTTGACCCTATATCATCAAATATTTAACTATTTCTTACATAAAATCACAAAGAAGGGATTCATATAACGTTTGACAATAGATTGGGTATTTGCAGTGAATGAACCTTACCTGTTCTTCCTCTTTCATCTATGGAGAGTTTAATAACTTACTCCATCTGAGATTTTTTTCTTTCGATCATTTGAAATGGATTTGGAATAAATTGAATGCACATTTGATTATGATTATTATTATTATTTTTTACTTGTCTACACAATGGAGTTATTACCTGTACCTTAAGGATGCGATCACGGGTCGTGGCTTGGAGCTATTCATGATACATATCATATAGATGAAAATTATATGATATATATTTATTGATCCACATTGTACCTTTGGGATCAATTTAGTAATTGTTGAAGTTAAATCTTAAACATTAAAAGTGGAAGAATGGAATTTAAATGTTCATACTTCTTGGGAATCCATTCTTTATAAACCTTTAAGTTTTCTTAGTGAATTGTTTAAGTTGTCTAACACCCTGTTGAAATTCAAGGAATAAAAATTTCTTTTAGCAATCTAATATCCATCTATGTTGTTCAAAATGGAAGTATATGAATGAATGTTTTGTACACCTTCGTATATATTATTGGTAAATCTCATATTTGCAACAAGGTATTTATATTTCCAAAAATGAGACCTTATATTATTGGATTTTGGTGGGCCATTACGTATCATTTGATTAGTTGCAAGTTTATATCAAATACACTTTTCTATGCTACCTGAAATGGATGCATAAATTATTGTCATTACCATCATTTATGATTCTCCCCCGGGTGATAGTTAACCAGATCCTGTAATTATGTCTTATTTAGCTTCTATTTTGACGGGAAAGAGTCGCCATTGATACTAAGTATTTCTTTTTATTTTTTTTTTGAAGGGATCACTAATTTTATAAACTTGATAAGTAATTTTCATCAATACACATATATAACACCCCATATTTCAATTTTAATACTTCTGACACCTCACTAATGTATGAATTTTTTTAAAAAAGTTTCTGGTGAAGTTTTTTTTATTGTACCATGAAAAGAGTTGATGAAATGAATGAAGAAGTGAAATTTTTGTGGTGGAATTATCTTTACCTCGGCTTGCTGAAGCTTAACTTTCAAACTTTAGAATTATGGAATGGTTTGCTTTGCTTTAGATTGAAGCTAAGCATTTAGGGTTCTTCTTTACTTTGGCTTGCTACAATTGAACTTTGGGATTTTAAAATTTTGAAGATGCTTCGCTATGATTTGTTAAAACTGAAATATGAAATTTTGGGCAATGTATTTTGCTCTGATTTGCTGAAATTGAAATATGGAATTCTGGAAGTCTCCTTTGCTTTAGCCTGCTAAAATCGAAATGTGGATATCTGTGTTTTCTCTATTTTAACCTACTGATGTTCTTTGGAAATTTAGGTGTTGTCTTCCTAATATGTTGGAATTTTTTTTTCTTTTCTCTGTCTTAACTCATTGAAATAGAACTTTGGAAATTTGAAAGTTGACATTAGGGTGACTTGTGTGAGGCCAAATCTTGAAAATTAAAAAAAAAGAAAAAAAAAATTATTTACTTTTATCAGCATAAATAATATCTTAGGAATATGTTTGTTTTCTTTATTTTGAATTTTACCTTCTTCTTTGGGTTGAATAACAAAACTTTATTTATTTGTGATGCATATGGAATTTCAAAGTGAGTGTATAAATTGGAAATGCGGGGTAAAGACAATGATGCACAAACTTCTATATCATGCTTTTATAGCTGAAAACTAAAATCAGTAATCAATTATAGATGCTCATTTTGTCCTTTGAGTAGGTAGTTTTATCCCTACCCTTAAAAAAAAAATTCGTAAATCATTAACAGATACTACAGTAATAGATACTACACTATAATAGATACTACACGACAATAGGTATTACACGACAACAGAAACTGCACAACAACAAGACACTACATCTGCATAATAATAGATACTATACTTGCACACTTGCACAATAAATGTCATATTTACATATCAGATATTACACATTAAATATCACACACCACACATCAAATGTCACATATCAAACACAACAAACACACTAAACACATCAAATACATCACAATAAATAACATAACAAACACATCAAATACAACACATTAAGCATTACACCATACACTAAATATCACATACAAAATATTGTACAATAGATACTACATATTAGATACTACACATTAAAACATTGTACATCTAACACTACACAATACACATTACACTTTAAGCATTATACATCAATCAAACAATGCACCACAAGCATTACATATCAGACACTATACACTAGATATTACACAACAGATGCCACATATAAATATACCACACCTTCAATCCAAGATTCAGATATTACATGCAGATACCACATTTCTAAAGTTCAGATACTACTCAAAAAATTATTTATCAATCAAGTGGTAGGGATTAGAACTGCCCACTCTAGGAGGATTTGTTGGTGACTTTAATTGATATTGATATAAAGACTTCAACATTTCGGGTTTCCCCTAGGATCGTGATAAAAAAAAGGAAGTCTAGAATGAGCCTATTCTTAAATAAAATTCTTATTTCCCCACTTTGATTTTTCATATGCTTATCACTAAACTTAACCATTAATGAACAGACACTTGTAATTCTTAGTTTGCTTTCGGGGCATCGACAACATTAGCCAGGTACACAGTTTCTTTCTTTACTTTACTACACAGCTCTTTTATTTTCTTTATTATATATTGTTGTACAGTTCTTTTCTTTTTATTGTTATATATACATTGATAGTCATGCTTTTAGTTACTACTTCTCTTATATATTTACAAATAACCCTAGGATAGGCCATTTAAGGCACGATTTTTCCTGTATTACACATATTTGTTTTAGTTACTCCTTCTCTTGCATATTCATACATACCTTTATGATAGGTCGTTCGAGGCATAGTTTTCTCTTTTCTTTCTTCCCTCTCTCTCCTTTTCTCGGGACGAGACGACGATGCGGTCAAATGACGATTCATTTTTGGACAACGGTCGAGATCACAACGAAAGATATAAAAAAAGATCTTAAGTTGGATTTTCATAGATTTAAATAACACCTATAGGGCGCTGAGGTCGTCGTTTGATACGATGTAAATCCTCACACTATCTTTTAGGACTTAGTACGGTTGTATATTGTACGATATAAGTCCTAAATTGTTAAGATTTCGAGGTAGTCGTTTAGCACGACATAAATCCTTATATTTTCTCGGGCTATTTGCATATGCAGGTAGATATATGCCCCGAATCATCTAAATAATTTGCAGGATTGAAACACTCAATATAACTTCAATTTAAAAAAATTAAAGCCCGATCCTCAGATAGTTTGAGATGTCACTGAAGTTTCTTCAGTATCTTCAACATCTCCCACTCTTCATTCCATTGGATTCTGAGAATAATTGTTCCACATTGAGCCTTTCCCTTTTAACTTTCCTACAAACAATCGAGGAAACTTAAACGTTTATATTCTTGAAGATGAACCCATAATCTTAATCGAGAGTTTTCTTAGGTGATTTCAGTTGCCTAGTTGTCATTAACTATAGGGGCTTTCCATATAGGGAATTAAGAACCAAGATTAATATAAATCCTATTTAATCGGTGTATTAAATTGGGGAACTTGTCAGCTATAAAATTCGTAGATCAAAATAGAGTCATAAACTTTTAAGTTTAGATAGTTAAGCCTACTAACAAATGATGCACTTATCTTTCGAGATGATATATCACTTGTGGTATCGCTCTCAGCTGTCTAAGCTATTTGATATATGAGATCTATTTGGTCTCGCTATTTTCAAAATTAAAAAAATATATACACCTTCATTTTCAAAATTAAAACTACATTACATATTACATTAAATTTAAATTTTAAAATCTTATTTTTCAAAAATTAAAATTATAAAAATGGCCGACAGTTTCTAGCGACTCCGTTGGGGACTAATTCTTCTCTCAATTTTAGTTATGATATTTTGACTTCATACATCGATATTACACCCATGTCCCTAGTGGGTCAGACTATCATTCTTTCATTGATGTGCTTTGCTCATTTCTTCCTTGAGCAGGTATTGTCAACTCTTGTTGATTCTAGAACCACTGTTTAATCATTCGTAAACAGAGAGGTTCTAGAATCTCTAGAGTCTAGTATTGGATGGAAACCCAATAGGTGGGATAAGATACAAGTGAGTCATAAAGGTGAATTCGTTATGTGGGTGATTACTTTCAAACCTCATATCGGGTCCTATACTTTCTATTATTACTTTTCCTTGACTTAATTTGTTTCAACCAATTAAAGTTTTCTATAATAAAATTTGAAATTCACATAAAAGGTTTGTTCGGATAAGTCTCGAAAGAGATACCCAGTTAATAATATTTGTCCTTAATGGGGTGTAAAGTGGAGCTGATATTCTGAACTCTTTTCAAATGTCAGAAAATGTCTTCACCGAAATTGATCTTCTCTTTTACTACTGGAATGGATATGGTTATTAGCAAGAATCAGTTGCATGGTAAGACAGTTATTAAGTTCGGCCAAGGATTTGATGAAGCTGAAATCAAATTTGTAAATATCCTAGTTGCTGTGACAAAATCTGAGGAAAAAAAGTCAGTGGAGCCCATTGTAGAATTCAACCTGAGATCTGTTGATGAACTTCCTCCTCTGAAGCGAGTGTTGGTTGATAAAGATCCTGCTGTTGCTGTGAAATCTGTTACTAGAACTATTGGGGTTAGTCCCAAGACTAGTTTTCGCTACTCCTACTGATTTGGTTGTTGTTGCACCTACAGTTACTTCAACATTAGCCAAAGAAAAGGGTGTCCTAGTGACTAATGAACCAATAATTGAGAAAAGTTTGCCTTTCACTTCCTTCCCCTCTGTTTTTGAAATTGAATCTAGTTCGAAGTCTGCACCTTTGACTAGAACACAGAGGAGAAACAAGAACAGGAAAATAGCTAAAATCAAGAATTGGAAGCTACCAAGATTGCTGCTCCTGTGGAGATTCCGAGTGGAGAAATTGGACTACCTGAGACCTCACCTCTTCTTCGAGGTAGCAGGTTTCATCCGTTGTCAGTTGCCCCCACTGAGGAAGATGTTTCAAAGATTACCGCTGCACTACCGTTACCATTTCACTGTCTAAATGAGAAAAGAAAAAGACCGACTCCTTTTTCTGAAGTTTGTTGAGTATTTTAAAGGTTATCTCAGGAAGAGCATTGCTCGGTTGCTGAAATATTAAAAAGAATGGGGTGTGCTGTTTCACCACATATACGAGCTAAAATTTAAAAAAAAATAAATCAGTTCCTTACCATCATGATTCTGATCAGAGAAAGGAGGCGTTTCAACCCTGTATTCCTGCTAAGTTTCATTTGGGAAAGCGCATAGTTAGTTCTACCATTCATACTAACACCACCACCACCCACCAGAAATCAATGAAACATCAGTCTATAAAATCTCATTTTGGACTGAGAGTAGTTTCTCCTGTTGCGTCATAAGACACTTTGTTTCGAGAAGAGATACCACTTAATGGTGAAAGGTTGTCTACTAGTGTATCTGGTTCTTATATTAGGGAGCACACCACTTCTAGAAGTGTTAATGCATTTAGTAAATCACTTGACTCTATGGCATCAAAGCTGAAGAAAACGGTGTGGCAAACTAAAGCTACTGAACCAATACCTATAGAGAAGCCAAAGGTGGATGACGATAAGAATGATTTCGATCCTGAAAAGGTGTTTAGTACTACAGAAACTGTTGCAGAAGGAGTCATTTATCAGACACCTCGTATTGATTTAAAGAATAAATTAGAATCAATTGAAGTTAAATTGGAAAGGTTAAGAAAAGATATTCGGTAGTTGTCCGAGGAAAAGAAAGAAGAATCAAATTATGAAGAAAACTTGGCAGATTATATGGATGAAGATTTTGCTGAAATAAATGTTGTCGAAACTAGAGCATCCTCAACTATACAAGAGGCTCTGATACTAGTTGAAGAAAACATTACTGAAACATTGCAAGGAATTATTCGATATAAAGATGAATTAATTGAACGGATGGAAAGAAAAATGGAAGAAATGATGGCTGTTAAAATGACCTTACAGAGCCAACCTCAGACCCCAAAGGTGGTTCCTGTTGAGGTAAATCAACCATAAATAATTTAGATCATCAATAATAATAAAGAGTCAACTTCCAATAATAATGAAGAACAACTTAGAAAAGATCCTGCTCTAAGTTCATTGCCAGAGAAGGATATCAAAAATTTGATAGAACAACAGGTGAGAGAAGCCTTGGCACAATCTAAAAGCGGAACATCAATTCTAAAGGGTAGACCCTATCCTGAAGAATTTGATACCGTACAATATCCCAAAGGCTTCGTACCACCTTTGTTCAAAACTTTTGATGGAACAGGGAATCCTCGACAACATGTGGCTCATTTTCGGGCTAGTTGTTGTAACACAGGAGGAAGCGATGCGCTATTGTTTCAACAATTTGTGAGTAGTCTTTCGGGGGTTGCATTTGACTGGTATGCAGAGCTACCAAATGGTTATGTTAAGACATTTACAGAATTAGAAAATCTCTTCGTTAAACGGTTTGCTGGAGCTCATCACCACATCACCGTTGGTGATCTAGTGGTTGAGAAACAAAAACTGAACGAAACTTTAGTAGAATATATTATGCGATGGAGAAATTTGAGCATGAAATGTGAGCCCCAGCTCCAAGAACAACATGAAATTGAAATCTTATTAAAGAGTATTCACGGACCAATAGCATTCCTTCTTAAAGGTTACACAATTAAGACATTTAAAAAGTTCCTCAGTAAAGCTGCAAGTCTACAAGAAGAGGTGAAACAACTCGATTTTATTGAAAATTCTGAGAAGCAGAAACTAGTAAAAGCCTTTGAGAAAAGTATGGGATTGTTGCAACTATTGATAAAGGCAAACAAACAATACAGATAAAGGTAGAGCAGCCTCAACAGACTCATTGACTTCTGCAACAATATAATTTGCAGTCCTCACAACAGAGATCTTCCCCGACAAATGATAAACCAACTCTGTCTATATCAGAAAGACTAAGAAAGGTATACCCCTTCAAAGATGAAGCAGTTGGAAAGATGTTTCAAAATATGTTCAAGAAAGCTGAGTTCAAATTACCTGAACCTAAGAAACCTAAAGAAATTGATAAGAAAGATCATCCACTATATTGTCCATATCACAGAATGACCGGGCATACTATAGAAAATTGCTTTGTTTTCAAGAACTGGTTAGAGTATAATCTCACGAAAGGGAACATAACGATCCCAAAAGAGTATATGGGATAACCTGGAAAAGGTTTAATCAATACAATTTCAGTTGATCCTATTGTTCCAATTGATCCATATACAACCGACGATGGATGGGGTACAGTATGGACCAAATCATCAAGGAAAATATTGAACCAGCTCCAAAAAGCTTCAGCACAAGTCGTAATATGAGATCCAGAACCTACTAAACCGGTATTATTGATTGCAACCTAAAATGAATCTCAAAAGAAGAATAAGAAAGTTATAGAAGAGGAGAAAATTGAAGAGCCAAAGCAAAAGATAAGAGTTGCTAGTCCTAGATTTGTTGTTACGGATTTGACGAAGAAATCCCTCAAACCGTTAACTTTGTATGATTTCTTCTTTGCTCCTCCAGGGGCACGTAATACGATGAAATTTGATTTTGGCTATGTTCTGACTGTTTCTGCTGATAATACAACTGACGATAACCAATTTAATTCTGATAATAATTTCAATCATAATAGTAATTCTCAAATCGTACAAAGTCTCGATACATGCAATGGTAATTCTGAGAAAATGGATGGCAACAATGATGACAGAAAGTGACGCACCTGTCTTTGAATTCCAAGGGTCACTAATTGCGATAGAATTAGAACTTTCACTCGTAAGAAGTTTCAGAAGAGTCAGCTACTTCATTTCCTGAATACATAGCTTCTGAATTAATTCCAGACTTATAAGAGATAACAGAGGTAAATTTGAGAAGCGAAAAAGTATTGCCCTCGAGAGTGGGTCCAAAGGATAAGCAAAACAAGCAGTTATTCAGAATGATCTAATTCCACCAATCGATGAAACACCTGTTCAAAGGGAAGATGAAGAACCAAGCAATAAAGTTGATTATAATGTGCTAGCCCATTTTAGGAAGTTACCTGCTAAGTTGAGCATATACGATGCTCTGATTTTATCAAAGGAAATGAGAGAGGCTCTAGTAAAAGCTCTGCTTGATCCAGACATTTGTTTAGCTCAGCTCGTTGGTAGCTCCTTAGATGAGGTTTGTTCATTGAAGGAACAGACAAGAATAACCTTTACAGATGATGATTTGCTGTTTGGTACTATCGATCACAATCGTCCACTGTATATTTTGGTCAATATTGGTAATTCCATGCTCTCTAAAGTATTAGTGGATCTGGGAGCATCCATTAATATAATGAATCTGCAAACTTTAGCCTACTTAGATATTGACGCAAGATAGTTAACAGCTGACAGGATGATGCTAAGAGGCTTTAATCAGAAAGGTAAAAGAGCTCTAGGATCAATCACTTTATTGTTGAGAATTGGTGAATTGGTGACAACTGCAAAATTTCATATCATCGACTCTGAAACTTCATTTAATGCTCTTTTTGGCCGACCTTGGATTCATGAAAACAGATTGGTTCCTTCATCACTACATCAAAACATAAAGTATTGTCAGGAAGGACCAGAATATTGCATAAAAGGATATTTACAACCATTTTCAATTCACGAAGTGGGTATTCATGAAGATGCTGCTTATTACACTCCCCCGAAAAAGACTATTTTCTCTCGAGATGTTGCAAATAAAGCAGAAAATCCAGAAAGTATACAAGAACGAAATAACTCGGGGTTGATTCAACAATCTCGCATCACCCCTTTACAATAAGAGGGTGAGAGTTCCGTCAGAACTCGCATCCGAGGTTGAGGATGGGGACGAGGTCGAGGAAGGAATTATAAGATTGTTGAATCAAAGAATCCAATAATCAACATTGGTTTAGAGAACAGCTCAGAAGATGAGAAGATCAAGAAGGACGCAATGATGATTAACCTGAGGAAACCACAGTTCCAAATCAGTTTGGAAGATAAAGAGAAATGTGAATATAACTCAATGTACGATCGAATTAAACGCTACGTACAAACTGTGACCCTTACCCCGATCTATACTCATAAGTTTGAGGGTTTGACGGTCAAGGAAGTACATAGTACTGGTATAAAACCAATTAAGTTTCATCATGGTTCCACATCTTCTAGTTCTGAAACTAATGTAAAACTAGAAGATAATCTTTCTTTAGAATTAATGGAATTTCCTGTTGAATGGTATTCTCCTTATGTTCAAAATCTTGCTCAACGTGGTATGGTGACTAAATAGTGGTCAAAAGATCAGTTACATTATTTTGAAGAACTTTGGAATAATAATAATCTAATTTTCAATTCTAAACAGGGTCTTGGGTTCTGCACAGTAGGACCAGTCGATGATATGAAATTTTGTTCAGTTGTTATTGATGAACAAATTGAAGAATGTTTTGAGGCTTTGAATAATTTTTAAGATCTTATAATCGAGGATGCCCCACCAGAATTTGACGAGGAGATAAAATCAATAATGGATGAGTTAAAAGAGGTTAACTTAAGGACTGAAAAGGAACCAAGGACAACCTTTATTAGCTATCTGCTTGATGAAGAAGAATCTACATACATGATTAGGTTATTGAAAGAATTTAAAAATTGTTTTGCCTGGAATTATGAGGAAATGTGAGGATTAGCACTATAAACTGCAGTACATAAATTGGGTCTAGATCCTGCTGCAATTCCAGTTAAACAAACTCAAAGAAGGATGCGTCTAGATATTGAACAACAAGTTATAGCTGAAGTTAAAAAGTTGATAGAAGCTAAATTTATATGAGAAGAGCAATATCCTACGTGGTTGGCCAGTATAGTACCAGTTAAAAAGAAGAGTGGTCAATTTTGAATTTGTGTGGACTTCAGAGATTTTAATAAAGCTTGTCCAAAAGACAAATTCCCACTTCCAATTCCAGAATTGATGGTGGATATCGCATCATCTCATGCAATTATCTCTTTTATGGATGGGTTGTCAGGATATAATCAGATTAAGATGGCTCCGGAAGATGAAAATTTTAGAGCTTTCAGAACGCCAATTGGAGTGTAATGCTATACAATAATGCCTTTTGGGTTGAAAAATGTAGGAGCGACATATTAGCGTGCAATGACGAGAATTTTTTACGATCTCATTCACAATCAAGTGGAATGTTATGTGGATGATTTGGTCATCAAAAGTAAACAAAAATAAGATCATTTGTATGATTTCAGAATTATTTTCGAGCGATTACGATAATTTAACCTTAAAATGAATTCCCTGAAGTGCACATTCGATGTAACTTCAGAGAAATTTTTAGGGTTTGTTGTTCGCCACCGCGGGATTGAAATTGATCCTGAGAAAATTAAAGCAATCTTGGAGATGCCACCCCCTAAGAACTTAAAGCAATTATGATCTTTTCAATTGAGGCAGGCGTATCTAAGATGCTTTATTTCCAATTTATAGGTAGGTGTCAGCCTTTCTCTGCACTGACCAAGAAAGATGCTAAGTTTACTTGGGACGATAAATTTCAAAATGCATTTGAAAGTTTTAAACAATACCTAATGACACCTCCTGTACCGGCAGCCCCAATTCTAGGTAGAACTTTGATACTTTATACAGTGGCTTTAGACGACTCCCTCGGAGCCCTACTGGCCCAGGTCAATGATGAGGGTAAGGAAAATGCTTTATGTTACCTAAGTCATCGTCTAATATCAGCGGAGGTAAAGTATCCTTTTATTGAGAAGCATTATCTGGCTTTAATTTTTGCAGTTCATAAACTTCAGCACTACATGCTTTCTCACAAGGTCAACTTGATTTCAAAATTTAATCTGTTGTAATATTTAATGACCAATCGACGCTTTCTGGTAGGTTAGCAAGGTGTGCCATGATACTATTGTAATTTTACATTACTTTCATTCCACTCTAGGCTGTAAAGGGGCAAAATTTAGCAGATTTCTTTGTAGCACATCCATTACCAGTTGATTCTCCTTTAAATGATGATCTACCGGATGAACAAATAATGAATTTAGAAGACTCCAATATCCGACACTGGGAATTTTATTTTGATGGAGCCTCTTCAGCACAAAGAAATAAAGAGTTGCAAACGATAGTACCTGTTAAAGCTGGAATTGGACTAATATTCATTACGCCAGAACAAGGAATATTGAAATATTCTTACCATTTAACAGAGCCATGTACAAATAATGAAGCAGAGTATGAAGCTCTAATAATAGGATTACAATTGGCAATATTAATGGTATAACTGACATTAAAATTTATGTAGATTCACAATGTATTATTCAACAAGTTGCTGGGCAATATAAAATTTTGAAACCCAGGTTGGAACAGTACCATCGTTATACAATGAAGTTACAGGAACAAATTTCTTTGTGACACTATACAAAATTCCAAGGAAAGAAAATGCTCTTGCAGATGCTTTAGCCAGACTTGCCAAGGAATTTGCATGTCCACAAGAAGATTCTACTGAAAAAATAGTTCGACGACTTCAAGTTTTGTCTCAAATTGATATAGATACTTTGAATAAATTAAACAAGGAAGAAATAGCAGTAGCAGTTACTGAAGTTGCATAAGATTGGCGCCAACCCTTTATAGAGTACTTACAGACTAGAAAATTATTTGATGATAAGTCAACAACTTATCAGATAAAGAAAAGAGCATTATCTTATGCTTTAATAGATAATGTTCTTTACTGAATATCTTTTAATTAAATGTGGTTGAGATGCTTAAACAGTGCAAAAGCTCAAGAAATCGTTAAAGAGGTGCATTCAGGACTTTGTGGCGCTCATCAGTCAGGTCCTAAGAAAAAAATGAAAATAAAAAAACTAGGATATTACTGGCCTGCGATGATGACCGACTGTATAAAAATCGCCAAAAGTTGTCACCAGTACACGGAGTGGTCTTACATCAACCCCCTAATGTGCTACACCCGACAGTCGCATCATGACCGTTTGAGTGTTGGGGCACAGATGTGGTGGGTCCTATAGATCCTCCATCTTCAAAAAGACATTGATTTATCCTCGCAGCTACAAATTATTTTTCAAAATGGGCAGAAGCTGTACCGCTCAGAGAAGTGAAACCGCACCAAGTGTTACAGTTCTTCAAAAATCAAGTTGTTCATCGTTTTGGCGTACCACGCAAGATAATTTCGGATAATGGGTCCGCATTCAAGAGTACAAAAATTAATAATTTTGTTAGAAGGCTTGGAATAGATTGACGCTATTCTACAATATATTACCCACGAGCAAAAGGCTTACCCGAAGCTTTTAATAAAACTCTCGTCCAAATTTTAAATAAAATTTTAAATGAAAATAAAAGGAATTGGCATGAGCAGTTGTTAGAAGCCTTATGGGCCTAACGAATGACATTTAGAACTTGATGCACAAAAAATATATGCTGTTTTTATTATATAATTTTACTCATTTTTTTGGTGATATTGCACTTTAAAGAAATATATTTTTCATGATTTGTAGCAGGTATGATGATTTTCAGTGTTTGGAGCGAAAAGAAGCGAAAATGAACGAATTCAGAGAAAAAGGGAGCAAAAAGGAGGACAACAGCTTCTGGCGCCACCGACGCCAGAATGGGCGCCGCCGACATCATTTTCCCGAGAGCTCAGAAGAAATTTGGACGATAGAGCGCCGCCGGCGCCCAATGTCGGTGGATTTCAAATTTGAAGAGTTTTGGTGACTTTTTAAAAGGATGCCTAAGGAACTCTAGAGACTTCGTTTCTAACTTATAAGTAACTATTTTTGGATGAAAATGGAGAGAGTCTAGTGTGTGTTCTGGAGTTATAGTATGGTTCTAGTGAGGGAGAGTGTGTGTTGAGTGTTAGGGCTTAGAAGAGAAGAGTGTAGAAGTGAGAATTTGAGACAGATTCTTCTCTAAGGATTGAAGGAGAATGAGTAAAGTGAGAGATTGCTTCTTCCTTTCCATTCTAAAGAGGGAATTGAGTGTTGCAAAGAAGATAGAAAAGGATTCAAAGGAACTTCAAAGGAGTGCATTGGGGAAGAGAAAGAGATAAGTTGTATTTTCTTTTGTGGTTTGTATGACTTTTTTTTATATGTAAAATCCATGTTTATTGTGTCTTCTCTATGAATTCTGAGTAGTCTCCTTTGTCTTTCTTCTTGCATAGAGATGTGATGATGTGATGATGTGGATTTGAAATGGTTTTAAAGTTTTGAAGAAATTGTGATGGTTTTTCATTTTGAACTTAATTTACTTTTTGATATGGCTAATTGAATTGTTAAAATCTGTTGTTAAACATTAACTCTGAAAGGATTTAGTGTCCTACAATAACAATGAAGAATCCATTCAATGTCCATGGATGAATTGTGTAGTTCATGGGAATTAAGTGCAAATAAATAGGGAAATGAGTTTTGATGGACTTCAAATTGGAGGTTTCAGGGTGACAGGCTGAGAACCCTAATTTGGTCCTAAGATTAGTAACTAAACTCGAAGGTTAGCCTTCAGGTGAAGGGTGAGTGGGAGCTTCATAGTGATAGCCGGTATCCTCCCAGCCTAGCCTTAGATTTAGTGACTAAACTTAGGATATGTCAATGTTCTTTTCATGCTTGGAAGAGGGGGTACTCTTTTGAGGGTAAAGAAACATTTATGCTCCTATTTGGCACAATACCATAAATAATCATTCTATATCATCCACACATCATATACTCGTTGCAAGAGAAAATATACATTTCTTATATATCAAAATCTTTCAAATACATGGCTTAGTGTGTGCCTGTTAGTTAATTCTATTTTAAAGATATTAGAAGTAATTGTAGTTTGCTTAATTGTTACTGTTTTCTGCATCTTATTAGTAGAAGTAAACATTAAACTTTAATTGCAATTTGAGTATTGGATTTCAGTACTACATTATATATTGTAAGAATCGTACCTCCTTGTGGGATCGATAACCAGGACTCCATTAGAGCCTGTATTACTTGAAACAATATGTATACTTGTATTGAATGTTTGGACTTTACAAAATCATAATAAATATATATAAATTTGAGTTCATACGTTCTTGCAATATTAAAAGTCCACCGCATCAAGTTTTTGGCGCCGTTACCGGGGAAGGTATAAACAGTATCTGTTGATAATATAGTAGCTGAAAAACCTTTACTTTGTAGTGTGTAATTGTGTGTTTGTTTACTTTTTAAAGTATTTGTGTGATTTTATATGCGTCGTAGTGGATCTATAGGTTTAGTACCTTACGATTTGTAGTTAGAGCGTACTGTTAGAAAAATTAGAAAACAACAAAAATAAACTGATAATCCTTGCGAAATGACAAATATTCAAGATAATCAGAGAAATGATATTGGAAATTTGCCAAGGCCTTTAAGAGATTATGCTAACCCAAATACAGATAAAATTCACATAACTATTCAAAATCCTGATGTTGCTGCTAATTCTTTTGAACTTAAATATGTTATTATCCAAATGGTACAAAATAATCAATTTGGAGGAACACTAATGAGAATCCAAATTTACATCGCACTAGTTTTCTAGAACCGTGTGCTACTTTTAAATATGACGGAGTGTCGAGTGATGCTGTCAGACTTAGACATTTTCCTTTTTCATTAAGGGATAAAGCTAAGGCGTGGTTAAATTCATTAGCATTTGGATCTATTTGAATTTGGGGAGAATTGTCTCAAAAGTTTCTATCAAAATACTTCCCTTCATCAAAGACTGCTAAGCTAAGAAATGATGTCACATCTTTTGGTCAGTTTGAAGGGGAATCAATATATGAAGCTTGGGAAAGATTTAAAGATCTTCTTAGGAAGTACCCATATCATGCTTTACCAGATTGGTTAATAATTCAAATATTTTATAATGGATTAGTGGGATCATTGAGGTCGATTATAGATGCTGCTGCTGGTGGATCGTTAATGTCAAAACCTTTTGATGAAGCATACACATTAATAGAAGAAATGACTACTAATAATTTTTAATGGCCCTCTGAACGGGTAAATCCTAAAAGAGTAGCTAGTGTTCATGATTCAGATTTGATGATTATGATAGTTTCTCAAATTGCAGCCCTTTCTAAGAAAATAGATTAATATGGAATGAATTATTCTCAACAACCCCAAGTGCTAAAGGAAAATTCATTGGGACAGATAACAAAATCTCAAACACCTTATGAGACTTTGAATGCTATTAATAGACCCAACAATCCTTATTCGAATTATTATAATCCTGGTTGGAAGAATCACCCAAATTTTAACTGCAATAATAGTAATGCCAATGTTAACCCATATTGGGGGAACAGTTCTATAAATCCAGTTGGAAATTTGAACAATCAAGGAAATACCAATTTTAGACCCTCTTATCCTCTTGGATTCAATAGTAACCCGCAATTTAAGGATAAGAAGTTGTATACTGAAGAAATGATTCTGAATATGGAAAATCAATTACAAGCTCAAGGAGTTGCGATGAAAAATATTGAAAATCAATTGGGGCATATTTTCACTGTACTTAATAATAGACCTTTTGGAACGCTTCAAAGTAATGTTGAGATCAATCCAAAAGATCAAAACAAGGAACAACTTAAGGCTATTCAATTAAGGAGTGGAAAGGAATTGGAGACAAGAGTGCAAAAAGAAGTTGAAATAGAAAAGGAGAAGGTGAATATTGAAAAAGGTTCAAACAAGATTTATCTAGACTTGGATTATCCTCTTGAACCAATGAAGATTACTGTTGAAAAACCACCGCCTCCATTTCCTCAAAGATTGAAGCAACAAAACAGGGATAACAGATTTGGAAATTTTTTTGAGATTCTTAAGAAATTAATGATAAATATTCCTTTTGTTGAAGCATTAGAACAGATGCCTGACTATGTCAAGTTTATGAAGGATATTCTCAAAAGGAAAGAAAGTTCACAGATCATGAAACTGTTGCACTTAGCGGAGAGTGTAGTGCAATTATTCAGAAAAAAGCTTCCGAAAAAACTTTAAGATCCTGGTAGTTTCACTATCCCGTGTGCTATAGGTGAAAATTTTTTCGGAAGAGCCTTATGTGATCTAAGAGCTAGTATTAATCTTATGCCTTTATCAACTTTAAAAAGGTTGGGAATAGGAGAAATTTCTCCTACATCTGTGACTCTTCAGTTGGCCGATCGTTCCATTACTTACCCTAAAGGAGTGGTGGAAGATGTGTTAGTGAAAGTGGATAAATTTATCTTTCCTGTGGTTATTGTACTTGATATGGAGGAAGATAAAGAAATTTCAATCATTTTGGGAAGACCATTTCTTGCTACTGGAAGAGCAGTGATTGATGTTCAAAAAAGAGAATTAACTATGAGAGTTAATGATCAAGTGGTGACCTTTAATATTTTGAAATCTATGATGTATCCCTCAATGGAAGATAATGAATGTTTTAAAATGAAGGTCTGTGAATATTTGAGAAATGATCATTTTGAAAATATATTTGAAAAATAAGTAGAGTATGAAAATATGTTTGAAGAAGGAATTGAAAATGAAGAAAATTCAGATAGTAAGAAGAATGAAGATTTGGAGTATGTTCAGGAGAGATTTGAAGTATTAGACACTATGGAAGGTGGAAATAAAAGAATAATTTCATCTATAATAAAACCTCCTGAACTTGAGATGAAAATTCTCCCTAATCATTTGAAATATATGTTTTTAGGAGAATCATCTACACTGCCAGTTATTGTATCTTCGGAGTTAAACGATTATCAAGAATAGAAGTTGTTGGAAATTTTAAAAAGATACAAGAAAACTTTTGGATGGACTTTAGCAGATATTAAAAGAATCAGTCCTTCGATTTGTATGCACATAATTTTATTAGATGAAGAACATAAACCGAGAATTGATCCGCAGAGGAGATTGAATCCAATAATGAAAGAAGTAGTTAAGAAGGAGATTTTAAAATGACTGGATGCTAGAAATATTTATCCTATTTCGGATAGTGCTTAGGTGAGTCCAATGAATTGTGTATCAAAAAAGGGAGGAGTGACTGTTGAAGTGAATGAATGTAATGAAATTATACCCACAAGACAAATTAATGGATGGCGAATTTGTATTGACTATAGGAAATTAAATGTAACCACCTGAAAAGATTACTTTCCTCTTCCTTTTATCGATCAAATGCTGGATAGACTTGTTGGACACGAGTATTACTGCTTTCTGGATGGATATACTAGTTACCATCAAATAACTATTGCTCCCGAGGATCAAGAAAAGAAAACATTTACTAGCCACCTTTTGGACTGTGTAATGCACCTGCAACGTTTTAGAGATGTATGATGTCTATCTTCAGCAGTATGATATATAATGAAATAGAAGTTTTCATGGATGATTTCTCTGTATTCGAGACTTAATTTGAAATTTGTTTGGAAAACTTAGCAAAAGTTTTGGAGCTTTGTGAGAAAACAAATTTAGTTTTGAATTGGGAGAAATGTCAATTTATGGTTGCAGGAGGAATTGTGCTTGGGCATAAAATTTCTGAATATGGTATGGAGGTAGACACTGCTAAAATTAGAGTGATTGAGAGATTGCCACCACCCACTATCATGAGAGAGGTGAGGAGTTTCTTAGGACACACTGGATTTTACAGGCGATATATTAAAGATTTTTCTAAAATTACTAAACCTCTGTGCCAACTTCTAGACAATGAGAGCAAGTTTGATTTTAATTATGAATGTTTGAGTGCTTTTGAATTATTGAAATAGTAATTAATCACTACACCTATAATTGTTTCACCAGATTGGGAGAAACAATTTGAACTCATGTGTGATGCCAGTGATTATGCGATCAGAGTAGCATTGGGGCAAAGGCATGATAAAGTTTTCAAAGTCATTTACTATGCTAGTAAAACTCTTAACGAAGCTCAAATTAATTATACCACTACTGAAAGAGAGTTACTAGATATAGTATTTGCTTTTGAAAAGTTTAGACCTTATTTAATTGGAGCTAAAAGTATTGTGCATACATACCATTCAGCTATCAAATATTTAATGCAAAAGAAGGATGCGAAACCTAGACTGATTAGATGGATACTTCTTCTGCAAGCATTTGATTTTGTGATAGTTGATAGGAAGGGATCTGATAATCAAATAGCTGGTCATTTGTCGAGATTAGAGTATGATAAATTATCTGAATTTGAGAAAGAAGTTACAGAAACTTTCCCTGATGAACAACTTTATATTATTATGGGATGAAATTTGCCTTGGTATGCTGATATTGTGAATTATATTATGAGTGATATTGTACCACCTGATTTAACAAGACAACAACAAAAGAAGTTTAAATATGATGCAAGATTTTATTTTTGGGATGAGCCCTATCTATATAAATAGTGTAAGGATCTAATTATTAGGAGATGTGTGCCACAAGAAGAAACAAATTTAATTATTTAACGATGTCATGATTCTGAATTTGGAGGTCATGTCGATGTTGACAAAACTACTTTTAAGATTTTACAATCTGGATTTTATTGGCCTACTTTTTTTAAGGATGTATACAAATATATTAAATCATGTGATCGATGTCAGAGAGTAGGTAATATCTCTAGAAGAAATGAAATGCCTCTAAATTATAATTTGGAAGTTGAAATTTTTTATATATGGGGATTAGATTTTATGGGACCATTTACTCCTTCATTTGGGAATTTATATATATTGGTTGTAGTTGATTATGTCTCGAAATGGATTGAAGCTATTGTTTTACCTAGATGTTGTGCTCGGAGTGTATCAAAATTTTTAAAGAAAAATATATTTACGAGATATGGAATGCCGAGAATGATTATAACTGATGGTGGATCCCATTTCAGGAATAATCAAATTAAGAGATTGATTGAGAAATATAATATTATTCATAGAATCTCTACTGCTTATCATCCCTAGACTAGTGGTTTAGCAGAAGTGTCTAATCGTGATATTAAAAGAATTTTGGAGAAAACTATGGATAATCACAAATTAGATTGATCTGCTCAGTTAGATACTGCATTATGGGCTTATAGGACTGCTTTTAAGACCCCTATTGGAATGTCTTCTTATAGACTAGTGTTTTGTAAGACTTTCCATTTACTGGTTGAATTGGAGCATAAAGCATATTGGGCGATAAAAGAGTTGAATTTTAATTTGAAAAATGCTGGAAAAAAGAGATTTATGTAATTGAATGAATTGGAAGAAATTAGAAATGCATCTTATCATAATGACAATATCTATAAAGAGAGAATGAAATTGTGGCATAATCGGAAGATATTCAAAAAGAAATTGGAAATTGGGCAGAAAGTTTTGTTATACAACACAAGATTGAAGTTATTTCCTGGAAATCTCAAGTCTAGATGGTTGGGACCTTTTACAGTTCTAAAAGTTCATTCTTTTGGAGCTATTGATATTAAGGATCCTGATATTGGAAAGATTTTCAAGGTTAATGGGCATCGATTAAAGCCTTACTTTGACGGGTTTCAACCTAAATTCAAAGAGGTTTTAATGTTGAGCCATCTTGATTAACTGAATGGTTTGTCAGGCTGACGATGTTAAACCAAGCACTTTATGGGAGGCAACTCATATGTATCTTTGTGGTGTGTTTGCTTGTCTGTTGTAGTTGTGCTTTTTAGATAGTTATTTTGAATCCTAATCACTCCTAAATACTTTTAAAATTGATAAATATTGGATCTAATTGAGATATTGGAATATTTTGAGCCAAACGAAGTTCGGTTAGATTTTTGACTACTGGCGCCTCCGGCACCCAATTACAGAGAGGTTTTGCTGAATTTCGGGTTTGAGCGCAGCCAGTGCCCAAAACCTGTTGACACTTTTTAGAGTTTCAAAATGCGTTTTTTGGCGGTTTTGAGCAGGATCTTCATCCTTATAACTCCCTAAACTCCATTTTAGACTTCCAAACTCTAGAAAAACGAAAACTAACATTCCCAATTTGCATCTCATGGATTCCTACTCCATAGAAACCCTCGATCTTGCATTTTTAACCGACAAAAGTTTATCAGTTTCGAGGTGCAACGATTGTTCAACAAAGTGATGATGAAGAGGAGGATTATCAAGGAAAGAGGCTTTATAAATCAAGGTATGGATAATCCTACAACAAAAGTTGAAGAGATAATTAAGGAAAGACGTTGGGAAGTGCTATGTTACACTACCGCTGCCATAGTCAATCCGGTTGTAAAGGAATTCTATGCAAATCTTTACAGGATCAACCAAGGATTCGTCTTTATGCGAGGTAGGTTTGTACAATTCACTCCTGTGAGAATTAATGATCTCTTTATGATTGAGAATGAACCTATTTTCCACTATTCCAATTTTAATGCCACAAGTGATAATATGAATGATGTGTATCGTTATTTGATGGATGAAAATGAAGATCGGGAAGTTAGAGAAAATGAATATATTAGTTTCCCTTCTGCATCTTAAATCCGGTGTCAAAGCAGTGGCATTACTTTATTTCAGCAAAGTTATTTCCAACTTTGAAGATTAGCAAAGTAACCAAGGAAAGTGTCATTTTGAATTTATGTATTCAAACTGGAAGGTCGATTGATATTGGTAATATAATTGTGAAATCAGTTTTGGGATTGATAGTTCATGGATCTAAATATGGGCTTGTACACCCGTCCACCATATTTCTGTTGTGTAGTCAATCACAAGTTCCATATGAGAGTTGGAAAAATGTTCTTCTTCCTTGGAGGCCTAATGATCCAATTAATCTTTATGACTACCAAACAGTAGGAGATGAAGGTGATATGAATCTGCTTGCTGATTAACTAACTCAGACTTCACAACTGATTCAGCCTTATTTTCATGAAAGTTCCAGAATGATACTGAAGAGGATCAAGCAGTTGGAAAAAGAGGTACAGAATGTTATGAATGTCATCAATAATATTTTTGATTTATTTGATCACATAGATTGGAGGATGAATGAACAATTTGATCACACTGGTCAGATTGAGATGGGCTTGATTAATCTGATGAAGAAGAATGCTGTGATTGCTGAGGATTCATCTGATGAATTCCCATTTCGTCCCTTTTACAATTTGTTCGTGCATCAGCAATCTATTGGAGATGTTAGAGAGGAAGATAGTTCCGAGACCGATGTGGAGTGATTACTGGATTCTACTTATGTATGATGTGTGTTTACTTTACTTTACTTAATTCTGTTTGGTGTGTTTAGTATTTACTTTGCTTTGCTTTGTAAATTGAATTTGGATTTTCTATGCTTAATTTCATTGTGTGTGCTTAGATTTTAGTGTTTGCTTATCATAGCGTACTTGCAACACTAAAAATCTAAAAGTTGGTTTAATTTGATGAACATATTAGTGTTTATGAGGTAATGTGGATTTTATATATAGAAGTATGTTTTATGTTGTTTGTGTAAGAATTGTGTTAGTTATTGCTTCTGTGATGGAATAGATACTTAATGAAATGTTAAATATAGTTGTGGTGGACGAAACGATTGAAATTACAAAAAAATTTTCAGACCCAAAAAAATTTTTGGAATGGGCGCTGCCGGTGCCCGAATACAGAAAAAGGCCAAAAACCCTTTATTTCGTGATTTTGACGTTGGGACCTACAATTTTTTCCATTGTTTTCGTCTTCCTCGTCCATTTTCGTGATTTTGAAGACCTAAGGCTTGTTAGATCTGTGATTTCAAGTGATTTCAAGGCTTTTCGAGACCGGATCTACACTTCTCTTGGTAAGAGCTTCACTTTGAGTTAAAATTTTTTTATTTTCACCATGGAAATCTCTCACATTGCTTAGATTGAAATTTTTGGATTTTTGAAGAAATTTTGAGATTTCATATGATGAAATTTGCTCTTACTTGTTTAGAATAGTATTTGGAGTTTGTTACATTGTGGATTTGGAAATAATTGGAATTTTCTTGCAAATTTTTAGAAATTCACATGGCTCCAAGGATGAGTAAAGGGAAGAGAAAAGTGGATTTTGATGAAGAAAAATTTGTTAATGTTAAAGCGCAATTTCTCTTTAGTTCTTACTTTTACAATAAGAAGTGTATTCAAGATCGAGCTTTTGATAATCCTGGTGGATCTGTAGAACAGTCAATTACTGAGCGAAACTGGAAGATTTTTTATTATTTTACTGCTAAAGCTGTTATGATTGTTGTTAGAGAGTTCTATTCAAATGTGCCATGGACTGAGACTGAGTATGTGTTAGTTAGAGGAGAAATGATTGAATTTACTCCTCAGCATATCAATGCATTTTATCAGACTCGGGAACCATTTGTTTGTGAATATGAAACTTTTGATACCTGAGAGGCAAATATGAAGGAAGTGATTGCTTTGCTGACATACAGAAGAGGGGAATGGAAAGTAAGTCAAAAACAGATGATTAACTTCCCTGCTTCCAAGTTAAATGTTGCATCCAAAGTTTGGCACTATTTCAACTCTGCAAGACTGTTACCTTCTTATCACCACAGTAAAGTTACAAGGGATATAACAATTCTGACCTATTGTATTCAGAAGATGAAGAAAATTTATATTGAAGTTATTGCCTTCAAGAACATTCAGACTATTGCTAGAGGTGAGACACTGGAGGATTAGGACATCCTGCCTTAGTTCATGCCCTGTGTGTTCAGTCTGGAGTAGAGTTCAGCAGTTATGAAGAGATAGCTATACCACTGAGACTGATTACAAAGACTATTATTCGTACTTATGAATCTCATGTGGGAGCCCGAGATGAGAGTAGGAGTACTGATATTCCTACTACGAGTTATGACATTCCATCTACATCTGAGCCCCCTACTTTATCTGATATTATGAAGCAGCTGAGATTACAGAGTGCTAGTGTGGATAAACTCCAAGGTAGGATGGATGTGTTTGAGGCCAGAAGTGATGTGAATGAAGATTTTATGAGAAGAAGAGTTGAGTTTTATATTGCCTATCATGATGCTCAGGTCAGATTCAAGAGGGGGGAGACTGATGTGATATTCCCTACCTACCCCAGCTATACACTGTATAGACCTGATCATGCTGACCCTGCTAATGAACCTGGTGATGAAGATTGGTAGATTGTTTGTTTCTATTTCTGTTTTTCTTGTTGTATGTTGTGTTGTATTATTGTGATGTAGTAGTTATTTGCTTTTTATGTGATGAGTAAACCTGTTGATGTACTGTTATGTTGTAATGAAAAATTAAAATTGTTAAATGAATTGTGTAGTGTTGTGATAGTTTATTTAGTAATTGTGGTGTTTTGTTGGATGTTTAGATGTTTAAAGTTAATATCTCTTTACCCTGGAAATGTTTAAAATTTTTATATATATTATTGTTACTAACTGTTTCATGCCTGCTAGTTGTAAATTTTGACTAATACCAGATAGCTGTTGAAGATTTCAAGTTCCCAACACGAAAATGTTAGTTTCTTTTACTCTTTACTGTTTCAATTTTTCTTGAAAAATTTAAGTTTGGGGGAGGGTAGAAAAATATTAACTTTTATTTGTTCTCAATTATTATATTTTCAAAAATTATTAGCATAACTTATGGCAGTTGAATCTCACTTTAGATAACTAAAACTTTTTATTTCAATTGAATATTATGGAAGGATTGGATGAAAGTTTTTAGTAATAAAGGTTAATTTTATAGAGGTAAGATATTTGCTATGAAAGGATTTGATTATAGTTAACTATTTAAAGTGAAGAAAATTGTATTTTTGAAATGTTAAGAGACTTAAAGTATTATGTGTTAAGAAGAAATTGTGACTTTATGATGAATAATAAAGCTCATACCTAATTATAAAGTAAGGAGATGTTTCAAGTTTGAATTTTAGAAAGAGGAGAGTGAAGTTCAAAATCATTAAAGACTATCCAGATATAGTAATACTCATTAAAAAAAAGAGAAAAATGAAAGAAAAGAATGATTGAAAAGCAATCCCAAAAAGAAAAGAAAGAAAAAGAGAAAGAAAGAAAAATATTTATGAGGAGAAGCTTGAGGAGATGCCTAATCAAAAAATGACTTCACTTGATTCACCCTAAAGGGAGAACTTGATTTCATTTCTGAATTTATATTTAAATTATTTGCCTACATTCTGATGAAGTTTGCATGAACTCCTTTTTCACATAGTCTTTCAAGTCACTCTTAATGTAACAAATTATGGTTTATCTTGAAATAAATAGAAGACTAGAACCTTTAGACTTGATTGCTGAATATATTTATACCTGTAGTGTTGACCTGAGTTACTTAATTTCTTTCTAAAAGTCTAACCAATATATTCCTTTGAATGAAAAATTTTAGTGTCTTACAGGTGAAAAGTGCATTGCCTTGAGTTATATTTTTATGTAGTAAAAGGATTACTTGAGGACAAGTAATAGTTATGTTTGGGGGATTTTGATGCACCAAAAATATATGTTGTTTTTGCTATATAATTTTACCCATTTTTTGTGATATTGCTCTTTAAAGAAAGGTATTTTTTATGATTTGTTGCAGGTATGATGATTTTAGGTGATTAGAGTGAAAAGAAGCAAAAATGAACGAATTCAGAGCAAAAAGGAGGAAAACAGCTTCTAGCTCTACTGACGCCAGAATGGGCGCCGCCGGCTCCATTTTCCCGAGAGCTCAGAAGAAATTTGGACGACAGAGCGCTGCCGGCGCCCTATCAGGGGCCGGCGGCGGCCAATATCGGTGGATTTCAAATTTGAAGAGTTTTGGCGACTTTTTGAAGGGATGCCTAAGGAAACTCTTAAGATTTCATTTCTAACTTATAAGTAACTATTTTTTGATAAAAATTGAGAGAGTCTAGTGTGTGTTCTGGAGTTCTAGTGTGGTTCTAATGTGGGAGAGTGTGTGTTGAGTGCTAGGGCTTAGAAGAGAAGAGTGTAGAAGTGAGAATTTGAGAGAGATTCTTCTCTAAGGAGTGAAAGAGAAGGGTAAAGAGAAATTGCTTCTTCCTTTCCATTCTAAAGAGGGAATTGGGTGCTGCAAAGAAGATAGATCAAGATTTAAAGGAACTTCAAGGGAATTGCATTGGCGAAGAGAAATAGATAAGTTGTATTTTCTTTTGTGGTTTGTATGACTTTTCTTTTATATATAAAATCCATGTTTTATTGTGTCTTCTCTATGAATTCTGAGTAGTCTCCTTTGTCTTTCTTCTTTCATAGAGATGTGATGATGTGATGATGTGGATTTGAAGTGCTTTAAAGTATTGAAGCAATTGTGATGGTTTTTCATTTCAAACTTAATTTACTTTTCGATCTGGCCAATTGAATTGTTAAAATCTGTTGTTAAACATTAACTCTAAAAAGATTTCGTGTTCTACAACAATAATGAAGAATCCATTCAATGTCCATGGATGAATTGCGTAGTTCATGGGAATTGAGTGCAAATAAATAGGGAAATGTGTTTTGATAGACTTCAAATTGGAGATTTCAGGGTGACAGGCTGGGATCCCTAATTTGGTCCTAAGATTAGTAACTAAACTCGAAGGTTAGCCTTCAGGTGAAGGGTGAGTGGGAGCTCCGTAGTGACAGTCGGTATCCTCCCAGCCTAGCCTTAGATTTAGTGACTAAACTAAGGATATGTCAATGTTCTTTTCATGCTTGGAAGAGGGGGTACTCTTTTGAGGGTAAAGAAATATTTATGCTCCTATTTGACACAATACCATAAATAATCATTCTATATCATCCACACATCATATACTCTTTGAAAGAGGAAAGATACCTTTCTTATATATCAAAACCTTTCAAATACATAGCTTAGTGTGTGTCTGTTAGTTAATTCTGTTTTAAAGATATTAGAATTAATTGTAGTTTGCTTAAGTGTTACTGTTTTCTGCATCTTGTTAGTAGAAGTAAATATTAAACCTTAATTGCAATTTGAGTATTAGATTTCAGTATTACATTATCTATTGTAAGAATCGTGCCTTCCCTATGAGATAGATACCCAGGACTTCATTAGAGCCCTGTATTACTTGATACGGTACGTATACTTGCGTTGAATGTTTGGACTTTACAAAATCATTATAAATGTATATAAATTTGAGTTCATATGTTCTTGCAATATTAAAAATCTGCTGCATCAGAACTCCAACTCTATCCACTCCTTATGCTCTTGTGTATGGGTCCGAAGCTGTTCTCCCTTTAGAGGTTCAACTCCCGTCCCTCAGAGTTGCTGTTACCAACAAGATTACCACCGAAGAAAATGCTAAACTACGTTTGGAAGAGTTTGAAAGCTTGGAAGAAAGGCGATTGTTAGCGCAACAAAATTTAGAATTGTACCAAGCTAAAAGGATTCAAGCACATGACAAACTGATCCGCCCCAGGACTTTCAAGGTTGGTGACCTCGTACCTTTTATCAGGAGGCCTATTCTTGCACACTGCAAGATAGGTGGAAAATTCAAACCAACTTGGGCATGACCATTTGTGGTGGAGAAAGTTTACTCTAGAGGATCATACTAGTTAGTGGACTATCAAGGAGAAAGACTTAAGCTCCCTACTAATGGATGATACTTGAAAAAATATTATGCGTCATGATGTTTCAAAAAAGCAAACTTTAGAATTAGAGTTTTGTTGTTAGAAGCACTGACATTTCAATTGTAACTGGGTCTGAACTTAAATTTGAGATAAAATGATTGAATAAAAGTTTCAATTTCTAGTAACATGTGTATATAATTTGAAATGTTATGTGATTACTCTTTCTTCTTTCACATAAATCTCAATCTTCATAATAAACTTTAAGTTTATAAATATATATATATATATATATAAGTTGAAACAAGTATATTTATATTTAAATGGTAAGAAATTCTTTCATGAAATTTCAAATTAATACATACTGTTCTTACTTTGCCCGGCCTGCATGCTGATTGTTTTCATGTGTTTGTGCAGGAAAATGTCAAAAGGAAGGCTGATTTTTTCCTTCAAGAATGGAATGGGTTTTGCTCTTAATAAAGATGAGATTGAAAAAGGAGCAATAATAGAATTTGACTTGAATTTCGAGTAGATAAATCTGGAATATGAAAGCTTTGCCTTGACTATAATAAATCAAGTGAAATTTCACGGTCAGAAGCCCGTATTAAAGTTCAGACACAAAGTTCAACGTCCTCTTGAGAGAAGAAAAAATAAATGAAGCTGAGTCAAGTGGCATTGCAATTAATAGAATTAGATCGATGGTGATGACATCGGGAAATGAGCTTGTTGGTGCTACCCCTACCGACGATCAGGTGGAAGGTAAAGCAATACTCACTCGTACTCAGAAGAGGAACATGAACTAATTAAAATAACAAGGCGAGGACGAGGTTGTCATTGAGCAGATGGCAGTCACATTAAAAGAGAAGGTTTCAAGCCAACCCGTTGGAGTAATCTTGCCAAAACCCGAGAAAGCTGCAATCGAAGTTGTTTCTCAGAGAAACAAAATTAAAGAAGAGAATATGGAAATTGTGCCTTATGTGCCATAATATGTTGACAAGCCACGAAGACTATAGATTATCCCAGAATTGAAATAGAAATGTATCAAAACATGATTAAACAGAACTTTGAACATTTTCAAAGACATTAAGGCAAGTATATCAACATATTGAAAGGGCTAGAGGAAAAGAACCTACTCTGAGCCCAGAAGTGGAAGCGTGGAAAAGGGCGAGGCACGATACAGTACGGATGTTGCTATAACTTCGCTACAGATAATTAGGGAAATCCACTAGCATAATTCGTCACGATGAAGTTGATCCTCTACCTTCTTTTATCAAGAAGATGATAAAGCGAATGGTGGCCTAGCGCGTCATGCTTACTGAATGTATCCCGAATAGTTGTACTATTAATATATATGAAGAGGGCGATTGCATTCCCCCATACGTTGATCATCATGATTTCATGAGACCATTCTGCACGGTCTCATTCATTAATAAGTGCATTATTATGTTTGGGATGGAAATTCGGATCATTGGAGATGGAGAATTCCAGGGACCTGTCGAGATTCCTCTACCTGTTGGTTCAGTGTTAATTCAAAAAGGGAATGGGGCCAACGTGGCTAAGCATTGCATTCCTGGCGTACCATATCAAAGATTTTCAATCATTCTCAGGAGAATGAATGAAGATAAAATGCCATTCTATTTCAGACCTGATCTAGAAATAGAGAACCTTCAACCATACGAACTATAAGTCATTTAAAGACCTCACACCTCTTTATATTTAGGAAGGATCTTTTCTTGCTTCTCCGACAATATATTGTAGGTTAGACTAGTCTTTATATGGCTTATTGTTCAAATGCAAGACAAATGATAGTAGATGTTCTGACAAATGATACACAGATTGAATTTGATTACATATTCAGAGTCATTGTAAAGGGAGACATAGGAGTATACGGATTGTTTGCCTATGATTGTGGAGACATTCTTCGCATTTTATATTTAAGTTTGACTAATATTACATTCAACATCAACTGACATTTAGATTTTAAGTGTATATATTGTGATCTCTTCTAGCAGTTATGAATGCAAATTTGGATAATTGATTGAGAAAAAACCAATAAATTTGGTTTATCACAATTCTGAAATGGCTAATAACCAAGAACAATAAGTGAGATGAGATATATAATTAATAGCACCTAAAAAAATGAATGAAAATAAGCAAATATATATAGTAAAGTATTTTGAGATAATAAAATCTTAAAATAATAAAAAAAGAGAGTTTTTGTTTCATACTCCTGCCGATTTCCATATTTTCACATATTTCACTAATGTTGCACTCACTTTTCTTATATTTCTTACATTTACATCCTTTGGGATAGGCTCGTGCCTACTTCTTTCTTAGTACACATATACATTCTTTGGGTATGTTCAATCCTAATCTTTTCTCATCACTTGGGATATGTTCAATCCTAATCTTTTCCATTCACTTTTTCGAGGACAGGAGCCATATTTTCAAATCCTACTCGGAGTTATTTGTCCAGGATCTCACTTTTTCGGGGACAGGAGCCATATTTCTGAGTCATACCTAGAGTTATATGTCCGGAATCTTATCTTTTTCGGGACATGAGTTATATTTCCTAGTCCTACCCGAAGTTATATATATCTGGGATCTCACCTTTTTGGGGACAAGAGTTATTTTTCTGAGTCATATCTGGAGTTATATGTTTGAGATCTCACCATTTTCGGGGATGGGAGCTATATTTACGAGTCCTACCAGACGTTATATGTCCGGGATCTCACCTTTCGGGGACAGGAGCCATATTTTTGAGTTCTACCCGGAGTTATATCTCCGGGATCTCACCTTTTTAGGGACAAAAGCTATATTTCCGAGTCCTACCCAGAGTTATATGTCCAGGATCTCATCTTTTGGGGATAGGAGTTATATTTTCGAGTCCTACCCGGAGTTATATGTTCGAGATTTCACCTTTTGGGGATAGGAGCTATATTTCCGAGTCCTACCTAGAGTTCTATTTTTGGGATTTCACCTTTTTTGGGGATATGAGTTATATTTCTGAGTTCTACCCAGAGTTATATATCCAGGATTTCACCTTATGGGGACAGGGGTTATATTTCCAAGT
Source organism: Papilionanthe hookeriana x Papilionanthe teres (assembly GCA_022702705.1). Lineage (NCBI taxonomy): Eukaryota > Viridiplantae > Streptophyta > Magnoliopsida > Asparagales > Orchidaceae > Papilionanthe > Papilionanthe hookeriana x Papilionanthe teres. The sequence continues at coordinate 18,273,439 of CM040431.1, read as the reverse complement.
CCTACCCGGAGTTATATTTCCATGATTTCACCTTCTTTGGGAATCAGAGTTATATTTCTGAATCCTTTTCCTGCACATTCTTCAAAATCATATATTCTTTTAAATCTTCGCTCTGCATATATTATTGCATGTGAAATTTCAAATTCACAATAAAAATTGAAAATACACCTGTTGATCCCCAGAGGGAACTTAACTTCACTTCAATTTTAACTCAATCTTTGATTTATCTCAAATACGGTTATTTAGACATTCTTTTGCGATGTGGTTGATCGTTTCGGTCAACGCCAATAGGCGCGACGTGCTTGTACAACACACCACACCTATTGGGGTTCATTTGTTAACTTTAATTTTGAGGCCTTTATTTTTCCTTCCCCAAGCTCAAAATCTAGCTTTAAGATTTCTTGTTTGACTCTCTTAGAGGACTAGACTGGGACCTACGCCGTTTAGGAATTCAAGCCATTTCTTTACACCGTGAAGTTTCATATGGACTGTTCTAAATCATCGATGTCTAGTTGAGTCGATTAAACTGACATATCAAAATTCTTGTTGAGTTCCTATAGGGATATTGAAAGCCATAGGTGGACCCCGCGGAGTGCAACATTCGATTTTTTATCGCGATGTGCAACGTTTGAATTTCGCGAAGGTAAAAATATTTGGCTATGGTCCTCATTTAAGTGAAGACCGGTCAGTAATTTGCTCGTTTAATGGCCCCGACCGGTCTATAATAATTTAATTTGTTGCGTAGCGCAAATTAAATTTAAATTGACGCGACTGTCGGTGAATTTGTCCGTATGACCCCGGATGACGAAAAGGACTGTGTCAATGCATCCAAGACATCAAATTTAGCTGGAAATGACATATATATTGATAGGGGTTTAGATCGGATCGAGTTAGGCGTTAATTGACGAATTTAAATAATAAAAAAGTGGTATTTTCTTATTTAAAAATAGTTTCTTAATAAAAAAAAACTCACGCATGTTTTTATTCCTATTGGGCTGAAGTCCTGGCCTTCCCCATTCGCTACGTTCAACCGAAACTCTAGCCGGTCACCTCTCTCCGATCCGGTCATTTTTTTTCCTAATCAAGCCTCACCGCCGGTCATCCCTTTCAGTAAACTTCTGTAACTTTTTTCCCGCCTAAGTGAATATGATTACCTCCCTTCTTCTTGAACCCGAAAGATTTTATTCTTCTTGATTGTTACCATCACCGCTGGTAGCTTCTCCTACAAGTGTTCTCTTTGTTTTCTTTGGCTATAAATAGCCTTGTGAGAGGAATTTTAGCGATTTCTTTTCTTGATTCAAAATTTTTTTTGTTTGTCTGCTTGCTTTGAGACTCACCAATTCTGTAAGTAAAAAAATTCTCTCATTATTTCCTTGATTGCATGAAGAAATATTTGGCTTCAATAGAATTTCCCCATCCTTCTTAATCTGGTTACAGAGCCTTTTTCTTATTCTTGCCTTAATTTCTTATGAATTATGAAAGGATTTTTCATGTTTTCTAGCAGAACGAGTTTATAAAATTTGCTTCGCCTTATTAGAAATTTTGGTTTCTTCTGTTGAGAAGCTAGATTGATGGATACAGGATACTTATTGAGCAAGATTGGTTTGTTATTGAAACTATTTTAATCATTGAGTACATATAATTTCATTGCAAAGGATAGAGAAGGTACTGATTCAAAAAGTTTATTGCAGTAATGGCTTAACTTATTTTTGATCTCAAAGTGATTTATAGTTTAGAAGAGAAATATATGAGTATTATCCCTTGAAATCTTTGAGTTGATTAAATTTATATCATGGATGAATTAGTGAAAAACGTTAGTTCAGTTATGTGAATCGTGATTTATCGACTTGGATCAACAGAGTATTGCTACATTTTTTTATCTATTTAAATGTTTGAGTAATATGAAGAAAGATTCATTTCTTTATTACGGGAAGGGCATAGTACTTAAGCTTTTATTCTAGTTCATTTTAATTTCTTTATTCATGATTAGCTGAAAGAGTTATTTGCTCTCTGTTGATTATTTAAAGAATTGAGATTAATTGTTTTTTTTAACAAATTTATATATTGGTTCATTCATTTATTCAGTCCATGCTCAGGTATTTAGTTCCATTGCATCTTCCCTTATATATAAGAATCACTTATGTCTATCTACAGGCCTATTTGACCCTATATCATCAGATATTTAACTATTTCTTACATAAAATCAAAAAGAAGGGATTCATATATCTTACATGTTCTTCCTCTTTCTTCTATGGAGAGTTCAATAATTTACTCCATTTGAGATTTTTTTCTTTCGATCATTTGAAATGGGTTTGGAATAAATTGAATGCACATTTGATTATTATTATTATTATTATTATTATTTTACTTGTCTACACAATGGAGTTATTACCTGTACCTTAAGGATGCGATCACGGGTCGCGGCTTGGAGCTATTCATGATACATATCATATAGATGAAAATTATATGATATATATTTATTGATCCACATTGTATTTTTGGGATCAATTCAGTAATTGTTGAAGTTAAATCTTAAACATTAAAAGTGCATGAATGGAATTTAAATGTTCATACTTCTTGGGAATCCATTCTTTATGAACCTTTAAGTTTTCTTAGTGAACTGTTTAAGTTGTCTAACACCCTGTTGAAATTCATGGAATAAAAATGTCTTTTAGCAATCTAATATCCGTCTATGTTGTTCAAAATGGAAGTATATGAATGAATGTGTTTTGTACACCTTCATATATATTATTGGTAAATCTCATATTTGCAACAAGGTATTTATATTGCCAAAAATTTGAATATATCAAATACACTTTTCTATGCTACCTGAAATGGATGTATAAATTATCATCATTACCATCATTTATGATTCTCCCCCGGGTGATAGTTAAACAGATCCTATAATTATGTCTTATTTAGCTCCTTTGTTGATGGGAAAGAGTTGCCATTGATACTAAGTATTTCTTTTTCTTTTTTTTTTTGAGGGATTCACTAATTTTATAAACTTGATAAGTAATTTTCATCAATACACATATATAACACCCCATATTTCAATTTTAATACTTCTGACACCTCACTAATGTATGAATTTTTTAAAAAAAAGTTTCAGGTGAAGTTTTTTTTATTGTACCTTGAAAAGAGCTGATGAAATGAATGAGGAAGTGAAATTTTTGTGGTGGAATTATCTTTACCTTGGCTTCCTGAAGCTTAACTTTCAAACTTTAGAATTATGGAATGATTTGCTTTGCTTTACATTGAAGCTAAGCATTTAGGGATCTTCTTTACTTTGGCTTGCTATAATTGAACTTTGGGATTTTAAAATTTTAAAGGTGCTTTGCTATGATTTGTTAAAACTGAAATATGAAATTTTGGGTTGATTTGCTGAAATTGAAATATGGAATTCTGGAAGTCCCCTTTGCGTTGGCCTGCTAAAATCGAAATGTGGAAATCAGTGTTTTCTCTATTTTAACCTACTAATGTTCTTTGGAAATTTAGGTGTTGTCTTCCTAATATGTTGGAATTTTTTTTCCTTTTCTCTGTCTTAACTCATTGAAATGGAACTTTGGAAATTTGAAAGTTGATATTAGGGTGACTTGTGTGAGGCCGAATTACGAAAATTAAAAAAAAAAAGAAAAAAAATACCTTATTTACTTCTATTAGCTTAACTGATACCTTAGGAATATGTTTGTTTGCTTTATTCTGAATTTTACCTTCTTCTTTGGGTTGAATAACAAACTTTATTTATTTGTGATTCATATGAAATTTCAAAGTAGGTGTATAAATTGAAAATGCGGGGTATAGATAATGATGCACAAACTTCTATATCATACTTTTATAGCTGAAAACTAAAATTAGTAATTATAGATGCCAATTTTGTCCTTTGAGTAGGTAGTTTTATCCCTGCCCTTAAAAATTTTTTTCGTAAATCATTAACAGATACTATAGTAATAGAGACTACACGACAATAGATACTACACGACTACAGATACTACACAATGACAAACCACTACACCTGCATAATAATAGATATTATACTTGCACACTTCCACAATAAATGTCATATTTACATATCAAATATTACAAATTAAATTTCACACACCACACATCAAATGTCACATACCAAACACAACAAACACACTAAACACATCAAATACATCACAACATATAACATAACAAACACATCAAATACAACACATTAAGCATTACACCATACACAAAATATCACATACCAAATATTGTACACCAGATACTACATATTAGATACTACACATTAAAATATTGTACATCAAACACTACACAATATACATTACACTTTAAACATTATACATCAATCAAATAATGCACAAAAAATATTACATATCAGACACTATACACCAGATATTACACAACAGATGCCACATCTAAATATACCACACCTTTAATCCAAGATTCAGATATTACATGCAGATACTACATTTCTAAAGTTCAGATACTACTCACAAATTCATTTATCGATCAAGTGGTAGGGATTAGGACTGCCCACTCTAGGATGATTTGCTGGTGACTTATTTGATATTGATATAAAGACTTCAACATTTCAGGTTGCCTGTGGTATCGTGATAAAAAAAAAGGAAGTCTAGATTGAGCCTATCCTCAAATAGAATTTTTATTCCCCCACTTTGATTTTTCACATGCTTATCACTAAACTTAACCATTAATGAATAGACACTTGTAATTATTAGTTTGCTTTCGGTGCTTTGACAACATTAGCCAGGTACACAGTTTCTTCTTTACTTTACTACACAGTTCTTTTATTTTCTTTATTGTATATTGTTGTACAGTTCTCTTCTTTTTATTGTTACATATACACTGATAGTCAGTCTTTTAGTTACTACTTCTCTTATATATTTACAAATAACCTTAGGATATACCATTTAAGACACGATTTTTCCTGTATTACACATATTTATTTTAGTTACTGCTTCTCTTGCATATTCATACATACCCCTAGGATAGGCCATTCGAGGCATGATTTTCTCTTTTCTTTCTTTACTCTCTCTCCTTTTCTCGGGATGAGACGACGATGCAGTCAAATAATGATTCATCTCCGAACAGCGGTCGAGACGACAACGAAAGATATAAAAAAGATCTTAAGTTGGATTTTCATAGATTTAAATAACACTTATAGGGCACTTATGTCGTCGTTTGATTTGATATAAATCCTCACACTATCTTTTAGGACTTAGTACGATTTTATATTGTACGATATAAGTCCTAAACTGTTAGGATTTTGAGGTAGTCGTTTAGCACGACATAAATCCTCCTATTTTCTTGGGGTATTTGAATATGCATGTAGATATAAGCCCCGAATCATCTAAATAATTTGCAGGATTGAAACACTCAATAAAACTTCAATTTCAAAAAATAAAGCCCGATCCTAGGATAGTTTGAGATGTCACTGAAGTTTCTTTAATATCTTCAACATCTCTTACTCTTCATTCCGTTGGATTCTGAGAATAATTGTTCCACATTGAGCCTTTCCCTTTTAACTTTCCTACAAGCAATCGTGGAAACTTAAACGTTTATATTCTTGAAGAAGAAACCCATAATCTTAATCAAGAGTTTTCTTAGGTGATTTCAGTTGCCTAAGAAGTAATTAACTATAGGGGCTTTCCCTTATAGGGAATTAAGAACCTAGATTAATATAAACCATATTTAATCCGTGTATTAAATAGGGGAACTTGTCGGCTATAAAATTTGCAGACCAAAATAGAGTTATAAACTTTTAAGTTTAGTTAGTTAAGTCTACTAACAAATGATACGCTTATCTTTCGAGATAATATATCACTTGTGGTATCGCGCTCAGCTGTCTAAGCTATTTGATATATAAGATCTATTTGGTCTCGCTATTTTCAAAATTAAAAAATATATACACCATCATTTTTCAAAATTAAAACTACATTACATATTACATTAAATTTGAATTTTAAAACCTTATTTTTCAAAAATTAACATTATAAAAATGGCCAACCATGTCATAAAGAGTTTTTAACATTAATTGGGTGTCTATTTTGGGGTGAGGGCTTTCAATTTGATGGATTTTTAACATGTGACCAATTTCAGGCAAAATGGGGATTTTTTGGATTTGGTTGGACTTGGGTGAGATTTGGGCTTGAATTGGGGGCAATTGTGGTTTAATTCTATTTAGGGGAATGTCACAAAGATTTTAGAATTCAAAATTGGGGAAATTGATTGACAGGGTTTAATTTTGGGGAATTAGGCCATATGGTCAAAATTCGTGATTTGGGTTAAATTGGGCTAATTTGGTCAAATTAGGATTGAATTTGGTTTGGGTTGTCATTAGAGATGTTGAATTAAAGCTTGGAATTGGAATTGGGGAGAATTGAGGTAAATTTAGTGGACATTAGGGGTGATTTGGGCATTTTAGGCCTAAGGGGCAATTTTGGGCATTTTAGGTCTTAAGGGCAATTTTGGGCATTTTATTAAATTGGGCTAATTTGGTCAAATTGGGTCAATGTGGTGGTTCAAAATTAAAATTGAGAATATTTAGGGTGTTTTGAAATTTTTAGGAATTTTTGGAAATTTTGAGCTAGGAGGGGCATTTTGGTAATTTTGGGGCTATCTTGGGAATTTTGGTATATTTGAGGTGTTTTGGGTATTTTGAGTGGTGAGGAATGTTTTGGGGGTGATTTTTGAGGGATTTTGATAATTTTGGTTGATTTTGGGAGTTTTGGGCAAAATTGGGGTTTTATGGGCAATTTGGTCATTTGGTGGAGTTTAGGGACAAAGGGGTCAAAACTTGGGATTTTTGGTAAAATTGGGGATGAGAAGATTGATAACCCATTTAAGCCATGGACCAAGGGAATTCCCCATTCAGATCCTCCAAGTACTGGGATTAACCAAACCCTAGCTTGGGGCTAAGAGCTCGGGGAAACCACCCACATGAATTTCCAGAAGAGTAGGCGATCAAGTGTGGAGAAGTTTGGTTTAGGGTTTGAGCTAGTGAGTGAAAGTGCAATTTGCACGTATGTGTGTGTGCCAGCTCCAGACCAAGCATGGTTAGTCCTAAGGCTTAGCCATCCTGTAGGGAACTCCTCCTAATTATTCTTATGCTTGGTCTCATTCTCCTAAGCATTTAGAGGTTAGACTTTAAACATTTGAAAACTCTTAAGTGAAGCAAAGAAGTTTTTTGATTTTCTATGGGGTAATGGTTCCATTGCTAGTCTTCTAAGATAGTCACCAGGAACGTCCTATGGCTAGACCCTAGACTATTCTAAGAAAAGACTAGAACTCAACCAAAAGTGAGATCAACAAATGGACCCCCAATAAGTGTGGTGCTGGGCAAGCACACTGCACGTATTGGTGTTGACCAAAGAGATCAACAAAATAACCTCAAATATCTGAGTAAAACTTAAGACAAAACGTAGAATTCAACGAGGAAGTTTCGCTGGGGATTATCTGGTTGAAAACCTTCAAACCTGGGAACTCTCGCTGGGTAGACAGGTGGAATACCCTTAAAATGGAGCTATGAATTTCAAGCCTCCAAATTCTGAAGGGATTCTGATTTGATTCGATTTGAAATTGGAATGGACGTTAGAATTTGATTTGAATTTCGAATTTGAATTTGATTTCAATTTAAATTTTTAGTTTGAATTTGATTTTGAACTTTATAGAATTTATGGAAATTTGAGTTTGTGGAATTTTTAATTTGTGAAATTTTCACTTTGATTTTGAGAATTTTAATTTCACGCAAATTTCTGATTTTAAGTGAGTGTCGAAGGGAGAGTCGAAATTTATGTACCGATCTAAAAAAGAATAGGAACTGTAATTTAGGTACCAGTCTCGAAAATGAGAATCAAAATTTGGGCACCGACCTCAAAATATCGTGGATACAAAAAATATCCCAGAAGGGAAATGAAAATATAGGGAAATTAACGAAATCAGACGACAAAACTCCGACCCGAAAATATCATGGAATGTAGAAAATATCTCGAAAGGGAAATGAAAATTTAGGAAAATGAATGGAATTAGACAAAGCTCCGACCCGAAAATATCATGAAAAGCGAAAAATATCTCGGAAAAGATGTGGAAATATAGGAAAATTTAGGGAATCAGATGACAAAGCTCCGATTCGAAAATATCGTGGAAAGTGAAAAATATCTTAAAATGAAATGAAAATTTTTGAAAATTTAGCGAATCGGATGACAAATCTCCGATTCAAAAATATTGTGGACGGCGGAAAATATCTCAGAAAAGAAATGGAAATTTAGGGAAATTTATATCGTGGAAGGCGGAAAATATCTCGGAAAGGAAATGAAAATTTTGAGAAATTAAGCGAATCGGATGACAAAGCTTCGATTCAGAAATATCATGGAAGGTGGAAAATATTTAGGAAATGAAAAAGAAATTTAGGGAAATTTAGTGAATCAGACGACAATGCTCCAATTCGGAAATATCGTGGTAGGTGGAAAATATCTTGGAAATGAAATGGAAATTTAAGGAAATTTAGCAAATCGGATGCTCCAATTCAGAAATATCGTGGAAGGCAGAAAAATATCTCGAAAATAAAATGGAAATTTAAGGAAATTTAGTGCATTGAGAAGGAAATCTCAAGGGCTCATGTCCAGCTGAAGAGGTGACGGCAGGGGAAACATAATTTTAGTACTGATCCTAGAAATTCATGTAAAAAGATTTAGAGAAGCTTTGATATTTACTTTTAAAGAAAGTAGAATTGGTGGGATTCGATCAAGACTGGTAGCCATTGCAAGATTTGTAGAATTTCGTGACATTTCGAAATTAAGAGAAGTGACATTCTGTAAAGTGTCAAATTTCGCGGAGATGCTTTTGGAAATGAAGAATTTGAGAATGAGTGCCAGGACTCGGAGTCTCGAGAGAGAGAATTAGCTTATCACTTGTTTTTTGATTTAGCATTTTCTTTCGATTTGTTTCGTTTCATTTTTTTATTATTTAATTTAGGGAGTATTTGATTTCAGATTTAATTTTCTTTTTTTTTTAATTTAACTTCTTCATTTGTTATTATTTTCTTTTAAATTTTTTTTTGTATCGTCCTTTGTTCGTTTTAATTGGGACCAACGTATGGTCCTGCGACTTTTCGACCATTACGCTAGAAGAAACATATCTGAAACAGAAATTTATTTTGCTGAAAGTAGTAGTACAATTGATCACATGCTAACAAACATCTAAAAGTAGATCGAGAGTACATAGCTGAACAAAACTGACATATCATGTCATGCTGGTACAAAAGTGGTGAAAACTGCCGTGAATTGATGCAGGAGGTAGTAGATTTCTATCGTCTGAGGCCGTCCCGTGAACAAGCTAACCTACCAAGGCTACGCTCCAGAACAAAAGTCCCCTCGCGCACACCCGGAGGTACTGCTGTCACATCGATAAGGGGCGAAGGCTTTCCATCTCTGGATATAGCTTGTAGTAAAATGGCGCCTTATCTTCATTCATCCTACTAAAAGTGACTGAAGCTCTTTGTCTTGTGACTCCTGGGATGCAGTGCTTCACAAGATCTGCTTAGTTTCCTTTCAGTAATAACACTAATTTGACTGGTAAAGGGATCTCGACGGAACCTCGGAACTCTCCTAGCCCAACAATCTGAATTTCCCGGCCGAACAATATACTACATTCACTTATAAATGAGACCGTACAAAAAGGCCTCACAAAATCGTGGTGGTCGATATGATGTGGGATACAGTCTCCATCCTCATAAATATTTATAATGCAGCTATTGGGAATACAGTCTGCAGGCAACACGTGCCACTCGACCATCTTCTTTATCTGCGGCGACATCGGATCCACCTCATCGTGCTGTAAAATCCCTGGGGTATGTAATGCTCCACACCAAGATGCTCCCTTCTCTTGAGTAGCATCGTGGCGGCTGCATACACCTCGAACGTGTCATTCTCCTCTAACTGCAGAATGTGACACTGAGGGCATTCTGAAAATGCCCCTGTGACTGAAGGCTATCTAGGTAGACTCGAGTTGCAAGTTGAGCACCCGGTAAAAATTTCTTTCGCCTGATTCCATGTTGGCACGGGGTCCTTAGTAGTCTCTGGTTCAGTATTTGTGCTTGGCAAGCTGTCATCGGTTTATTTCATTTCTGGCTCGCAAAATCCTTCTGGAATGGGTGGTAGCTCAACGACTAACTCCCGAGCATGTCTCCTCTCCATCCTGTCAAAGAGGCGATGCTTGCAGCGAGTTCTTTTTGTACACACCAACGATGCGTCTGGAACTCTCTCAGCTGTAGTGGCAACAAGACCACCTTTTGGAGTAGTGATCATGGACAGAATCTGACTGTGTCTCCCAGTGAGGAGGTGTGAGTCAACAAAACCTTTAGTGCCTCCATGTCTTGACGTCTGTCTAGTTTCTCTATGAGCATTTTTCATCATTGATTTTATATTCGCAGCCCTCTCGAAGCGCAAGGTCCAAGCTGTCTTTGAAAGCAAATACCAACTTGCGACCCGACTCGTACTACACAAGCAAAAAAAGGGAAATGTCAGTGGTTGGTACTTTTCACGAACAAGATTAATAACTAACTTATTATTATTTATTTAACAATTTTTTTGCAATTATTTTGATGCCATTATCTTATTCGATATAGTTTTTACAAGATTTGGAATTAGAAATTTAACAGGCGTATTTTGTCTTGTGAAAAATTTTATTTTATTTTATTTAACTTTATTTTATTACAAAATTTGGACCTAGTCACAGACACTGGCCATATAAATATTCTTCTGATTTATCACGCCGCATAGTATTTCTTTAGATATCTTCCATTTATTGGAAACATGTGTCTATCCCCTTGAAAATCTACCAGCTAGTACGACCCTCCGGAGCGAACTTGTTTCACCACGAATGGCCCTTCCCAGGTTGGTTCAAATTTCCCACCAATCTTGCGGTGTGTAAGAATAGGCCTTCTAAGAATGAGCACAAGGTCATCGACTTTGAACGACCTCAGGCGAACTAATTTATCGTGGGCTTGAATCATCTTTTCTTGATAAATCTTTAAATTATGCTGCACGAGTAATCTCTTCCCTTCGAGGCTTTCTAATTGTACAAGTTGAAGTTTAGCATTATCTTCTGTTGTAATCTGATTGGCGACGGTGATCCGGAGCAATGGTAGCTGAACTTCTAGCGGAAGAACTGCCTCAGACCCGTACACAAGTGTGTAAGGTGTAGACTACATCGGCGTTCTAACTGTCATCCTGTAGGCCCACAAAGCTTCTAGTAACTTCTCATGCCATCCTCTTTTATTTTTGTCGAGTGTTTTCTTTAAGATTTGAACAAACGTCTTATTGAAGGCTTCTGCCAAGCCATCTGCTCTAGAATAGTAGATGGTTGAATACCACCAACTATCCCGTCCCCTTTGACGAAGTTGTTGATCTTGGTACTCTTGAAAGAAGACCCATTATCTGAATTGATCCTGCATGGCACACTGAAGCAGTAGACGATTTGATTCTTAGAAAAAAAGTAAGACCTGCCGTGCTGTAAATTCTTGTAACAGAAATGCCTCTTCATTTGAAGAAGTCTGTGCCCCAACAGTCCAATGGCCACGAGGCAATCATGGGGTATAGATCATTCGGAGGTTGGTGCAAGACTACTCCATGCACTTGACACTGATGACATTTCTTAGTTGTGTCCATACAATCTGTCATCATTGCTGGCCAAAAGTATCCAAATAGTTTGATTTTCATTTTCATCTTCGACCCTGACCGGTCAGCTCCACATAATTTGGCTTGTACGTCTCTGACGATATTCTGCGCTTCTGCTCTGCTTAGGCACCTTAGCCACATCTGATCGAAGGATCTCCTGTACAGAACAATGTCGATTAAGGCATATCACAATGCCCACTTTTGGATCTGATGCGCTGCTGACTTGTCTTTTGGTAAACTTCCTATTTGCAAATATTCTATCAACGGTTGATACCAATCTTATGTATCATCTACCGCTGTACTGCTATCTCTTCTTTTCCAAGCTTGCGTAAACTGTTGTGGTCGATCTGCGATAAAACTTATCGTCTTTGCATTGTAATATCTATATAATCTTCGGGTGGACAAGACAATTCTTTAACAAGCTTCGTTAAAGCGTCCGCATGGGCATTGTTTGCTTGAGAAACTCTATAGAATGTCACACTTGGAATCTGCTCCAGCAATTTCATTGTGCACCGATGGTACTTTCTAATCTTGGCTTTAGTATTTTATATTGTCCTGCTACTTGCTGGATAACGAATTGCGAGTCACCATAAATGGCAATGTCTGTAATTTCTATTAATATTGCCAATTCCAAGCCAGTTATTAGTGCTTCATATTCTGCTTCATTATTAGTACATGGCTCTGTCAAGTGGTAGGAAAATCATAGCATGGCCTGATCTGGTGTCACGAAGATCAAACTAATTCCTGCTTTGCCTGGTATCACTGTCTGCTGTCTTTTGTCTCTTCAGGATGATGAAGCTCCGTCGAAGTACATCTCCCAATGTTTGGTACTGGGTTGTTCCACTTGTAGTATCTGCTCGTCTAGTAGTTTGTCATTGAGCAGCGACCTAGCTGACAGTGGGTGCTCTGCGAGAAAGCCCTTAAGAATCTGCTATTTGATAGCGTAAAGGGGCATAAAATTTATATCAAATTGCAATAAATTTATTGAATACCTTGCTAGACGTCTGGAAAGTATTGTTCGGGTCATTAAATATTACAACGGATTAACTTTTGAAATCAGGTTGACCTTATGAGAAAGCATGTAATGTCTAAGATTCTGAGTGATGAAAACCAAAGCTACACAATGTTTCTTAATAGGAGGATACTTTACTTCTGTCGATATTAGACATCGACTTAAGTAGTAAAGTCTGTTCTCCTTCCCTCATCATTGACTTGAGCGAGTATGGCTCCGAGGGATTCATCTACGACCGCGATATAAAGTATCAACGGTCTACCTAGGATAAGAGCTGCCAAAACAAGAGGTGTCATCAGGTATCTTTTATTATCCTCAAAAGCCCGTTGGCATGGCTCTCCCCAGAAAATTTTCAAAGTTATATATTATGCTAGTAAAACTCTTACTGAAACTCAAAGAAATTACACTACTACTGAGAAAGAGCTTTTAGCTATAGTATATACCTTTGATAAATTTAGACCTTATCTTCTTGGTACCAAATGCATAGTTCATACCGATCATTCCACTATTAAATATTTAATGTTAAAAAAAGATGCTAAACCTAGATCGATAAGATGGGTTTTACTTCTACAAGAATTTGATTTTCAAATAGTGGATAGAAAATGAACGGACAACCAAATCGTTGATCATTTATCTAGAATTAAGAATGATGTTATTACCGAAGAAAATATAAACGAGAAATTTCCCGATGAACATTTGTATGTTATTCAAGGATGTCAAACACCTTGGTATGCGAGATATAGTTAACTATTTAGTTAGCAATATTTTACCTTATGGATTGGATAACAAATTTATTAAGAAATTTAAAAATGATGCTAAATCTTATATTTGGGAAGATCCTTATTTATTTAAAATAGGAAGAGATTCTGTAATTCGTAGATGCGTACCTTATGAAGAAACTTATGCTATTATTCAAAAATGTCATGATTCTGAATTTGGAGGACACTTTGGAATAGATAAAACTGCATTTAAAATTTTAAATTCAGGATTTTATTGGCCAACCTTATTTAAAGATGTGAGACATTATGTGAAATATTTCTTTTGTATAATAATGTGCCTTTCCCACGATAGACACGTCGATTTAGTCAATTGGACAACTATTATAACCGTTCCCCCTCTTTTCTGTAACTGTATTTTAGACCCTTGCAAGTAGGAGGTAAATGAAGGGACACATTCTCTCTCTCTCTCTCTCTCTCTCTCTCTCTCTATCGACACTATCTTTCTCTCTTCCCCTTTCAGTTCTAACTCTCGGGGCGTGTATACAGAAAGTCAAGTTTGGATTCAACACAAAGTCATGTTTATGTAAATATGAAAGTTTAGGAGTGAGAATGTAAATACATTTGAATTGTGTGCTAAGAATACACTAAGAATGTGGGTTTTCCTATAGTAAATTTTATAAATAAGAAAAACATATAATAAGATTTATTTTTCTTTTGCTCTAAATCTGATGGCACTAGAATTAAGTAGTCAAATTTGTAGCTAACTTTCCTAGAATAGGTAATTGGACAGTTTCTGTGTTTTGGGTGAATATCCCTAAATCTAAATGAATATGCTTAAACTTTGATGAATACTCTATAAACTTTGTGAGTTCCTCTTAAATTTAACAAGTTCATTTTGGTGAGCTCATAAGTCATATCGTATTTATAATGACTCAAGTAAACTCATGTTGATATGAACAGATGCATATTAAAGATTCATAGAAGCTTTAAAAGTCTTGCATGTTTCAATGTCTCTAATTGATCATTTTAGTCTTTTAGTTCCCCAGTCTTCTTTTCCTGATAATCCATATTAAAATTATTTATCAATGCTGCAATACTCCAATTTCATTCATTTTAGAACCTAAAACTTCACTCATAACATTTAAAACACCTAATCCAGTGCCACTGGCTTAAAAAAAATCTTGCAAATTCTGAAATGTAAAATGACTTATCTGCCCTTTCAAACATGCAGCATTATGTTAAACACCATACATTTGCGTAAATTGCAACCATTATACACATTACCTCTTTTTGAACTTTGTTAATTGTCTCAGAAAAACCACTTTTGCTTGCAATTTGGAAATGTAAATAAGCTCTTTGGTATTGAATATTGAAATTATGAAAAGTTACAAGTGAAACAATGAAATAAAGGTACTAGTAGCTCTTTAGTACATAGTCTATCACTGGCTTGAAACTGTTAAACATGATGTAGTAAGCCTTCTCTGTTGGATGAATGGAGTCCCAAAAAATATATTTCGAGGCGTCGAGGCATGTGAGAGATTTGGGATTGCAGAGCACCGCCGCTTCGACCAATCCGGTTCCACAACATCCTTCGGATGACATCATGAATCCTATGGAAGAGGTTCTTGTATATAGATTAAGTAATGAAAAGTAGTTAATTTTTTTAGATCAAAAGCACCGAATGTGACAAAATAATGTGTTATAAATTGAGCTTTATGTTGCTGATTTTACTTCATGATTTTCAAAATGTTCTCTAAGGGTCAATTGGTTGATTGGAGATAAGATTTTGTTTAAGACTTTATTTTCAATCATTTTATCAATGTTAACTTAAATAACCATTTTTAAGGAATTTATAAAGTGTTTATAGAGCTTTAAAATCAATATTAATTATTATTTATAACCAAATGATATAATATAATAAATTTATCATTTTCTAAGCAACCAAATGAGCCTTGCGAACTTGTCTCAGAACTAAATAATTCATACCACTTAATATTTTCAGAGAAGGTAAGTAATAAAGCATTCTTGAAAGCTAAAGATTTCATTTGGTTGCGTGAAACTAAAAAAATTGTTAAATACCAAACAAGGAAAAAACTAAGATTTCGTCTTTTGATTAGACATTGCCATATCAATATTATCACTAGGACTAAACTTTGTCATAAAAATTAAATATAATGATTTTCAACCTACATAAAAATGGGTGCGTTATTTTTTTAAAATTTTCTTTTTTAGCAAAGCAAATTTCCGTTCATTTCAATCAACCGAATGGACATTTTGTTTCTGAAAAATAAAAAAATAAAAAAAAGGAAAGAAACTTCTAAAATTTAAGTGGGAAGAAGGGAAAGGATTACCATATGAAGCTGGACTTGTTATAATATCAATAAGTGGTTTATATGAATCCACATAGAATATCTGAAGCTCAGCTAAAGAAGAAGAGAATTCCTGTAGTGTTGCTTGAAGCTTCTGGTTGTAGTCAAGAGCTATGGAATTGAGAGAGCTTATACATCCTCTTTCATGGATTCCATCGCTTGCTTTGAGAGTAATAACAATGGGAAGACAACCCATTGGTGGAAGACCAGAAACCACAATTCTGTTTGCCCCAAAATTTGATAAAACCTACAATATTAGTAAAATTATTGAATCATTCATCCTAATTCTTAGGGAAAACCATTCTACTTCATTTTGTATATATATATATATTTTTCACATAATAACAGAGCTAGTAAAAAAAAATAATAATAATAATAACAAGTAGATATCAATTTCATAATAAAGTATAAAGAAACAAACCTGGATAAACTCCTTAACTTTATCAAGAAGGAAGCCCTCATAACCTTCTATAGAGTATTCTTTTCTTGTAAGGGGAACAGTTGAAAAAGCAATGAAGTCATTTGTGCCAGCACTGAGAACAAAGACTGCTCTCTTTATGAGTTCTTCCCTTGTCTTCATTCCAATCATCTGATCAAGCCTGTCCATATAGTTTCTAAAATAATCCAGTTGGCCTAGGACTGGAATCACATCCTGTAAGTTAAGTAGAACTTTAATGCTACAATATGAGATGAGTTTGTTTTTCTAAATTCATCATTCATGAAAAAATTAAGTTTATTAGAAGTTCTTTAAAATCAAATACTTAATCATGTTGCAGGTAAAATTTGGGTTTTTTGGATAACTTGAATCAGAACCGAAAGTTAAACAGGTCAAACTGAACCTATATGATTTTGGGTTGGGACCATCTCAGACTGTTGTATGGGAAAATTATAAAAAGAGCACCTTTTATGCAAAATTGGCTAAAGGGCTGGTTGAGGTCATTAACACAAAAGGAAAAGGAAACAATCTCATTATGTGGGTTTTCTAACCTTTCACCCAAGCTACAAAATTATCCCTCCTACTCCTCTTCTAAATATCATCTTCTTCACCTCACACCTTATCAACCTCTAGGGCTATAAATGAACTATTGTACGTGAAGAACAACTTTTTTATAAAACTTGAAGTTTAAAAGAACCAAATCGATCATAGTCCAACTCATTTATTAATGTTTAGAAACAAGCTCGTTTGTTCTTCAATAAATAGTTTGTTAAATGCTATATACTTATATGATACATTACTTAAATATGATTCTATAAATTCGAATTTATAATAGTAATATAGTATAATTTAATATCAAAAAATATATATAAACTTAATGCAATTACTCTTTATTTTGTTACTTCAATGAAATAGTTTGTTAGTATATATATTTATATTATTGAAAGAATACTTACAACTTATATTTTAGTTTATTTACTTAACACAAAATGGTCAGATGCTGATTTAAAGTTTATTTAATTACTTATTTATTTATATTTATAAAATTATTTCTTAATAACTTTATATAAAAATCAAGTGCATTTAAATTTTGAACTTGATTACTGCCTTTCTATGAAAAATTAAGTATAAATTAAAAATTCTATTTTATAGGAAATTTAATTGCACATTTGAATTTTTTTGTTTGTTTAATTAAGGAAAAATTATGAGAAGGAGCACAATTATTAGGTCAAATTAATGAAGGAGGAGCACACAAAAAAAAAAAATATATATATATATATATATATATAAGAGCACAAATGCACCCAACAGGTTACCAACAGATTGTTATATCCCACAGCCACAATAAAATTCCCTCTTATCTTTCTCTTTCACGGCTTCTCCTCTGCTCGCCTTTTGCTTCACTGCTTTCGGACTACGCACGTAGAGGTACGTGCGGAGCCCATTCCATGAGAGACACGTGGAATCCTGCAATAATACACAATAACACGAGAATAACACGAAGGAATATTCTTTGTGTTACTCCGCGGTTAGCGGTGTTCTGGGTGGAATAAATCGGGGAATAAAGTGAAATAACACAGGGAATATTCTTCGTGTTATTTCCGTGTTATTCCACGTTATTGTGGTGGTATTGTAACACCACCGCAATAACACATCAATACTACGCGGAATAATACGAGAATAAAGCGGAATAACAGGGGGAATATTCCCGGTGTTACAATACTACCGCAATAACACATGAATAACGCGGAATAACACGGAGGAATATTCCCCGTAATATTCCGCCCAAAACACCGCTAAACGCGGAGTAACACGAGGAATATTCCTTCGTGTTATTCCCGTGTTATTACGCGTTATTGCGGGATTCCACGTGTCTCCCGTGGATTCGGCTCCGCACATACCTCTACGTGCGTAGTCATAAATAATTAAAGAATATTTCAACACAATGCAAATAATTTATAATAATTATGAGAAACATTTCAATAAGTCATAAATAATTAAAGAATATTTCTGACAGCATTTCAACATTGCATAAATAATTTAAGAAAAAATACAGACAATATTTTAACATAGCAGAAATAATTGACAAATTTAAGAAAGTTACAAACAATATTTCAACATATTGAAAATAATTTATGAAATTTATGAGCATTATTTTAGCATAATGCAAAGAATTAACATAAAAAGAAATAACATAATTGCACATATAAAATTACATTAATATATATATAGATATATATATATATATATATATATATATATATATATATATATATATATATATATATATATATATATATATATAACTAAATAAAAAAAGGAAGAGAAGAAGATCACCGGTGGAAAGAGGGGAGCCAGGGAGGAGAAGGGAAGAAGAGGGGAGAACAAGGTAGGAGAAGAAAATTTATTCGGTTCGGACTCCGGAAGCAGAAAAGCGTGTGGACTCCAATCAACTTTCAACACCTGGATTCGTAGGCCCCACTATTTAAAAAAAATGCTTTGAATTATGCGGCCCGGCCCGACCCGCATATGTTCGAAGGGGAAAAGGTATTATTTGGCAATTTCCAGCCTATTAATTAAGAATGCCCAGACCGAAATCCTGTGAAATTTAAAACTATGAAAATAAAACGACTTTGGTAAGGTAAACTGTCGCCCCTTTCACTCATTTCATTTTTATCTTCCTCCTGAAAAGGATTTCGCGCAATCTAGGGTTTAGGGTTGGAATCGGTATTCGCCCCGTTCGAGTTTCCCTCTTCAAACAAAAACTGAAAGCCAAGTAGCAGACCGAAGTGCCAGAGACAATGGAAAGTACAGAGCATTCTATGGAAGGAAAAGAGATGAAGAAGAATAACCCCAAAGAACTCAAGAGTCATAAAGGCCCATCAAGGTAATATATTTACTTGTTATAGTTGCTTTGAAAATCAACTATTGCAGTAGTTGTTATTTGGATATCTTTTTTTTTTTGTATTCATATTTGTATTTTTTGGAAAAAAACGTACAAAACCGTGAGTAAGATCTTTAGAATATAAAAATAACCAACATAATAATTTTTCATACGTAATACTAAAATAACACTGAAATAAAACCACAATAATACTTAAATAATACCAATTAACATTATGATAAAACCACAATAAAACCATTATAAAACCATAATTATGTTTTATAATACTTCAATAATACTATATTTACTTCTTCTAGTTGCTCTAAAAATCTACCATTGCAGTAGGTTGTTATTTGGATACATTTTTTTTATTTTCATAATGTTTTTTTTAGGAAAAAAAACATAGAAAACCGTGAGTTAGATATTTGGAATACCAAAATAACCATATAATAATTTTTCAATGATAATACTAAAATAACACTGTAATAAAATAATAATAATACTTAAATAATACCAAATAATATTGTAATAAAACCATGGTAACCATAATAACACCATAATAAAACATGATAACACCAGAATATAACCATAATAAAATCATAATAAAAAAATGAGCAATACATAAATAACACTAAAATAACAGCTTATAAAGCTCGAATAATACCTCTATCTCTTTTAATGCTCTTTAGGTGTAATTTTTTGTTGTTTTATGTCTGTTATTGATTTAAAGTAGCTAACGGGTTTTTTTTTAATGATTTTTTTTCCAGGTTTGTGAACCCAAGGTCCTTCAGCTGCATATGTCGCTCATCCGTTATAAGAGACGTTCTTGATAGAGTCAAGCCTGGCCTATTAGAGGAAAGGATGAATAGCTTGAGACTTTTAAATATAGGTCAATTTTTTTTTATGTCCCTCCGTATCTGCAAGACAATGTTTTGACACTACAAATATTAAAGTGTTGGTAGTATAAGAGAATGGTATTCAGAATGGGCGGGAAAGATCTGAGAATAAGCCCCGATGAGATTGCTTTGCTGATAGGCTTGTCGAACAGAGTTGAAGTGCTAAAGTTGATAAAATCTCCGTCTTCCAGGGTTGATGCAGGCCAAATTAGGAAAGACATTTTGAATGTTGCAAGTGGGGGAGTGTTCTACACCTTTTGATGAATTGTTTTTAAAGTTTATGTTATCAAACATATTTTTCCCTTCCAGTAACCTTAGTGCTCCAAGGAGCTTTACACCTTTGCAGAAAATGTACAAATGTTCAGCTCATTTAATTGGCCTGCGACATTATGTGATTTCCTCATGGAACAAATCAATGCAGCAACAATTAAAATAATGCGAAGTCGGCCTTTGGGGTATATAAATGGCTTTTTTATCTCCTAACGGTAAGTGTATTATATGAACCTCATTAAATTTCAATCAATTTGTTGAAAGCATTATATGAAATTACTTTCATATAGCTCTTGTTTTACGAGCATACAAATTTGTTCACTCCTGCTCATCCTGAAGCCAAACCCAGAATGTTGAGCTAGCCAACCGATGCAAGATGGAATTCGTTGAAACTTAACTTAGCCTTCAGGAGTCTCAGTCCAACCCCAAGTATGTGATTTAAATGAATGTGTAACAATCTCATAGGTTGGATAATTATATTTGTTTAACTTTTGTTGTATTCATGTGTTTAGCTATTATTTTGTAATGTCCTTTGACTCTTTATTAAATTGTAGGTTCATGATAAATTCTTGGATTTGAAATAGGATGAACGAAATTTGCTGACCAATTCTAACGAAGGATTATCCAGTTCGATAAGGGCTATCCCGCCCTAAGAAGTTGAAGCCAAACGACAATCACCAGTGCAATATGATGTGAGATTGTTTCTCTCGAGAGACATCATCCAAGAGCCAGTAAAAGGTGATGTCTATCAAATTCTTGAAGTAATGATCGAGCTGCTCAGATCTCAGGACAAATTGTTTAGGGAATTTCAAGGAACACTCAACACAATAAAAACAGGAGTCTTAAATAAACAAGAGACAATGTCAGGACTGCAGAGAAGTATTGAAAAAACTGGGCAACCACAAGTTGTGAAAGGTAGTGATTCGAAGGAGAATTACACCCAATAGTCCTCTCCTACAGATGAAAACATTGGATTCAACGAATATGGAACTCGACAGCCATCTCCTGCTGAAGGAGTTGATGAGTGGAATGAAATGGGACCCTATGAGTTTCCTGAAGAAGGAATACATGAGTATGTCGTTAGCAGCTTGATTGACAAGGTGAAGGGTCGACGAAGCGGGAGAAAGAGAAAGTTGACTTCCCCTTATGTTAGTTTGGAGTATAAATGAAGAGAACAAACAAAATGTTGTTCAGCCCTCAGATGCTCTTCTGGAGATTCCTACCATAAGGACAGAGGAGCTCCCGGTAAATATCAAACTGATTGTAGATAGCTCATCTATTGTAGAAGAACCAATAAAATCACATGGTGATGAAACAATAACAACTCCAGCTGTGGATAGTGAGGCCAAAATGGGCCTTCAAATAATAATTGCTCCTGTCGGATGAACCATAGGCACTGAGGAAGTTCAAGAGCAGGAAGAAATTGTCCAGTCAGATGAATACGCGATAGTGGTATGATGAAATAATTTTATTTGCAGTGTTCCATACCTACTAATATGACATTACACATCTCATAAGTACTGTTGTTTTGTAGCTGAATCGCACGGTAATGAATATTGACTATCTTGGCAGAGTCCTTATATCCCTAGAAATGCAAGCTGTAATCCATGAATGTATGTCAATGTACACTGAAAGGTGAGTTGACCTTTTCTTTCTAAGCATTGCAATTGGTTTACAATCAATTAATGTATGTCAATGTGCAGTTGATTTACTTTCACAAGTCACTAAGTTTTTTGTCCCAACATTGTAGGCATGATATTATGTTCAGGAACAGTGGCATTATCATGGACTATGACGGAATGTTAGATTTACTACAACGAGGTTGGATTGCAAACAAACATGTAGATGCCTTTGTCACCCAATTGAATAGAAGGAAGGATATTTATCCTAATTTATTCAGAACATATCTATCGTTGACACCATTATATTGGGTAAAGTATAGAAATTATGCTTCATTATGAAGTCCTTACAAAAAAAAAGGCTTTTCACATTCTGATCAGTAACATATTTCTTTGATGTAATACAAATGCATAGACGTAGTCAAACCTATACGTTTGTTAGACATATAACAAAAGCTGAGGTAAGATATGCTGACATCATATTATTCTTGATCATTCACAATGACCACTGGATACTACTGGTTATAGATTTGAAAAAAAAAAGAATTGAAGTTATATGATTCATTACCCAACAAGATGCACAAATCCATGTGTTATGATATTGTAAGTAATCCAGACTTAATATATATATCTTATTCAGTGATGTCAATTCATTAATCACCTCCACTTGAAAAATTCTAGATTCAAATGGTTGTAAGAGATGCATGAAAGCAGTTCAGGGTCAACCTGTCAAAAAGGTCACTATCAGTCGTAAGTGGAGTTCCTACACATAATAATAGCATTGATTGTGGTATGTTTGTATGCAAGTTTAAGGAAAAGTTAATTCAAGTCCACCATGATGACTGGAGTGATGAAGGAGATTGATAGGCAGATATGTTGAAATTTAGGCAAGAATTTGCCCATTAACTTTGTTCATTGACTATGTCTCTTAGGTGAACAAAAATTTTTTTCTATTGTACTTATTTGATATATTGTTATTATCTAATAGTTCATGACATATTTGTAAACTCGTTAAAACTAGAACTCTTAAACCCTATCACATTAGAAGTCCCCTCTAAATCATAAACTAAAGAAAACCAAAAAGGAAGTAAAGGAAATAAATTTGCAGGAAATCCAGCAATCAAAGCAGAAGTTTGTTATTGAGGTAAACTTTTGTACCAATTTTGTTCACCAGAGGAAACTTCATAATAAATCCAAAATCCTCATATTTCATAAATTCATATCTCGGAGTCACACATGCTCATGCATTTATGAAGTATGAGGATTTTTTATTTATTATGAAGCTTTATCTGGTGAACAAAATTGGTACAAAAGTTTACCTCAAAAATAAACTTCCACTTGGATCACTGAATTTCCTGCAAATTTATTTCCTTTACTTCCTTTTTGGTTTTGTTTAGTTTATAATTTAGTGGGGACTTCTAATTTGATAGGGTTTTAGAGTTTTAGTTTTGACGAGTTTATGAATATGTCATGAACTATTAAATAATAACAATATATCAAATAAGTACACTAGAAAAAAATTTTGTTTACCTAAGAGACATAGTTAATGAACAAAGATAATGGGCAAATTCTGTCTTGAATTTCAGCATATCCGCCTGCCAATCTTCTTCATCACTGCAGTCATCATGGTGGACTTGAACTAAGTTTTCCATAAACTTGCATACAAACATACAACAATCAATGTTATTATTCTATCTAGGAACTCCACTTACGACTGATAGTGACTATTTTGACAGGTTGGCCCTGAACTGCTTTCCTGCATCTCTTACAAACATTTGAATCTGGAATTTTTTCAAGTAGAGGTGATTAATGCATTGGCATCACTGAATAAGATATATATTATTTCAGGAGTACTTACAACATCATAACACACGGATTTGTGCACCTTGTTGGGTAATGAATCGTATAACTTCCATTCTTTTTTTTTTCAAATCCGCAACTACTAGTATCCAGTGGTCATTGTGAATGATCAGGAATAATATGATGTCAGCATATTTTACCTCAGCTTTTGTGATATGTCTAACAAACGTATAGGTCTGGCTACGTCTATGCATCTGCATTACATCAAAGAAATATGTTACTGATCGGAATGTGAAAAGCTTTTTTTTTGTAATGACTTCATAATGAAGCAAAATTTCTATACTTACCCAGTATAATGGCATCACATATAGATATGACCTGAATAAATTAGGATAGATATCCTTCCTTCTATTCAATTGAGCGGCAAAGGCATCGACATGTTCGTTTGTAATCCAGTTCCCTTGTAGTAAATCTAACATTCTGCCGTAATAAATGACAATGCCACTGTTCCTGAAGATAATATCATTCTTACAGTGTTGGTACTAAAAAATTAGTGACTTGTGAAAGTAAATCAACTGCACATGGACATATTGATTATAAACCAATTGTAATGCGTAGAAAGAAAATGTCAATTCACCTTTCAGTGTACATTGACATACATTCATGGATTACAACTTACATTTCTAGGGATATAAGGACTCTGCCAGAATAATCAATATTCATCGCCGTGTGATTTGGCTACAAAATAACAGTACTTATGAGATGTGTAACGTCATATTAATAGGTATGGAAAACTGCAAATAAAATCATTTCATCATACCACTATCGCGTATTCATCTGACTGGACAATTTCTTCCTGCTCTTGAACTTCCTCTGTATCTATGGTTTGTGCGACAAGAGCATTTATTATTTGAAGGCCTATTTCGGCCTGACTATCCACAGCTGGAGTTGTTATTGTTTCATCACCATGTGATTTTCGTCGTTGTTCTATAATGGATGAGCTATCTATAATCAGTTCAGTATGTACCGGGAGCTTCTCTGCCCTTATGGCAAACGTCTCCGAAAGAGCTTTTGAGGACTGAATAACATCTTTTTTTGGTTTTCTTTGTTTATACTCCAAACCAACATAAGGGGAAATCAACATATCTTTCTTCAGCTTCGTCGACCCTTCTCCCTGCCAATCAAGCTACTAACGACGTGCTCATGTATTTCTTCTTCAGGCAACTCATAGGGTTCCATTTTATTCAACTCATCATCCCCTTCAACAGGAGAAGGTTGTCGGGTTCCATATTCATTGAATCTAATGTTTTTATTGTAGGAGAGGACAGCTGGGTGTACTTCTCATTCAAATCACTGTCTTTCACAACTTGTAGTTGTCCAGTTTTTTCAATTTTTTTCTACAGCCCTGACATTGTCTCTTGTATATTTAAGACTCCTGTATTTATTATTTTGAGTGCTCCTTGAAATTCCCTAAACCATTTGTCCTGAGATATGAGTAGCTCGATCATTACTTCAGGACTTTGATTAACACCACCTTTCTTGACTCTTGGGTGATGTCGCTCGAGAGAAACAGTCACACATCATATTACATCGGTGATTGTCGTTTGGTTTCAGCTTCTTGGGGCAGGATTACACTTATTGGACTGGATAATCCTTCGTCAGGATTTGCCAGCAAATGCCGTTCATCCTCTTTCAAATCCAATAATTTATCATGAACCTACAATTTAATAAAGAATCACAGGACGTTACAAAACAATAGCTAAACACATGAATACAATAAAAACTAAACAACTATAATTATCCAAACTATGGGAATGTTACACATTCATTTAAACAACTTACTTGGGTTGGACTGAGACTCTTGAAGGCTAAGTCAAGTTTTGACGAATTCCACCTTGCATCGCTTGGCCACCTCTACATTCTGGGTCCGGCTTCAGGATAAGCAGGAGTGAACAAATTTGTATGCTCGTAAAACCAGAGTTGTATAAAAGTAATATCATACAATGCTTTCAACAAAATGAATGAAATTTAATGAGGTTCATATAATATACTTACCATTAGGAGATAAACAAAACAATTTATATACCCCAAAGGTCGATTTTGCATTATTTTAATTGTTACTACATTGATTTGTTTCATGAGGTAATCACATAACGCTGCAGGCCAATTAAATAAGCTGAACGTTTGTACATTCTCTGCAAAGGTGTAAACCTCTTTGGGAACATTAAGGTTACTAGAAGTGAAAAATATGTTAAATAACATAAACTTTAAAAACAATTCATCAAAAGGTGTAGAACGCTCCCCGCTTACAATATTCAAAATGTCTTTCTTAATTTAACATGCATCTACCCTGGAAGACAGAGATTTTATCCACTTTGGCACTTCTCCTCTGTTCGGCAAGCCTATCTGCAGGGCAATCTCATCGGGGCTTATTCTCAGATCTTTCCCACCCATTATGAATACCATTCTCTCGTACTGCCAACACTTTAATATTTGTAGTGTCAGAACATTGTCTTGTGGATATGGAGGGAGATAAAAAAATTGATCTACATTTAAAAGTCTCAAGCTATTCATTCTCTCCTCTAATGGCCAGGCTTAAATCTATCAAGAATGTCTCTTATAACGGATCAACGACATCTGCAACTGAAGGACCTTGGGTTCACAAACCTGGAAAAAAAATCATGGAAAAAAAATTAATTAGCTACTAATAAATCAATAACATACATAAAACAACAAAAAATTACACCTAAAAAGCATTAAAAGAGATAGAGATAATTTTCAAGTTTTATTGAAGTGTTATTTTAGTGTTATTTAAGTATTGCTCAGTTTGTTATTATAGTTTTATTATGGTTTTATTCTGGTGTTATCATGGTTTTATTTTGGTGTAATCATGGTTTTATTATAGTATTATTATGGTTAACATGATTTTATTACAGTATTATTTAAGTCTTATTATGGTTTTATTACAATTTTATTTTAGTATTATTCATGAAAAATTATTATATGCTTATTTTGGTATTTCAAAGATCTAACTCAAGGTTTTCTAAGATTTTTTTCTAAAGAAAACATTATGAAAATAAAAAAATGTATCCAAATAACAACCTACTACAATGGTAGATTTTTAGAGCAACTAGAAGAAGTAAATATAGTGTTATTGAAGTATTATCAAACATAATTATGGTTTAATAATAGTTTTATTGTGGTTTTATTGTACTGTTAATTGATATTATTCAAGTATTGTTGTTGTTTATTAGAGTGTTATTTTAGTATTACTTATGAAAAGTTCTTATGTTGGTTATTTTGATATTCCAAAGATCTTACTCACGGTTTTGTAATTTTTTTTTTAAAAAAAAAAACAAATATGAATAAAAAGACAATATATACAATTGTTGATTTTCAGAGCAACTATAACAAGTAAATATATTATCTTGATGCGATTTCATGACTCTTAAGCTCTTTGGTGTTCTTCTCTTCATTTATTTTCCTTCCGTAGAATGCTCTATACTTTCCATCGTCTTCGGCACTTCGGTCTGCTGCTTGGCTTTCATTTTTTGTTTGAAGAGGGAAACTCGAACAGGGCGAATACTGATTCCAACCCTAAACCCTAGAATGCGCAAAATCCTTTTCGCGAGGATGATGAAAATGAATTGAGCGAAATGGGCGACGATTTACCTTACTAAAGCCGTTTTATTTTCACAGTTTAAATTTCACAGGATTTCGGGCTGGACATTCTTAATTAATAGATGGGAAATTGCCAAAAAATACATTTTCTCTGTCGAACATATGCGGGTCGGGCCGGGCCGCGTAATACAAAGGAGTTTTTTTTTGTTTTTAAATGGTGAGGCCTACGGATCCAAGTGTCGAAATTTGATTGGAGTCTGAACGCTTCTCTGCGTCCGGACTTCAGACCGAATAAATTTTCCAATGGAGGAGGGGGGATGTGGGCCTTTTATAATCACAGCAACCGCCCCACGTGGTGGTATTTATTGCTATCTACAGAGCAAACGGCCTCGTTGGAGCTTTTGTGCTCTATGTTTTTTTTTTTTTTTGCGCCTCCTCTCTCTAATTTCACAAATTATGGTCCTTTTATAATTTAATCTTTAATTAATATAAACAAGCTATTTATAAATTAAGTATGAATATGAAAAAAATTAAGCAATTATAAACATATATGTTAAAGCTCGACTAAAGTTCAAATCGTACATTGACAGCTTGTAAATCAACTAAGCCAAATCCAGCTCCCCCTGCTCCTCTTCTAAGCCTTCAATTTTCCTCCTCTCTTTGGTTTTGTGGCTCACCTATGGCAATCTCTTCCCTTCCTGGCTCTCATAAAAAACCTTCTCCCGTCTCTTCAGTATCATTATAATGCTAGTAAATTTCTCTACCCATCTCTAGTCTTCAAATTTGCTATTAAAACTTACTTCAGATCAGCTTAGTTTCTCTCCCAATGGTTGCTTAGTTTGGCTTATGAAATTATTATTGCTATAATCAATTCTTACTCTAAATTTTAAGTTATTTTGTACTTTACAGATATTCTTAATATAATAATTCTTAGTCGCAATGCTCTAAATTGGTAACCAACCGGATAATTATATTTTATGCTCAGCCTTCAATAGCATGGTATTTATCCGAAGGACTAAAATGACACTATCTAGAACCTCCACGCAAAAATTAGAAGTACTTTTGGCTGTAGTAATTAATAGATTTCAATTTGACAAAAAATAGCAAATTTACAATATATTTAACTTTGACTAATTTTATATATTAGTAATTTATTGTATGATTATTTTAATACGTTTACAAAATATTATATTAAATCCAATAAATTTTAAATAAATTAAAACATTAAAAAAATATTTTTTATTAAATAACTTAAATAAAATACGAAATTTTTCTGGTTTTTTTCCTTTTTTTGAATTTATAAGACATTATATTCTTTATTAAATTATTTCTAAAAAATTAATGTATCTTATAATCATTATTCTACTCGGTTTATCTTTTAACTTTTCAAAGTTGTTAAACAATAATTATTTAATTAAATCTCTAAATAGCTTATATCTTCATTCATTTTTAAATAATAATAAGATTTATGTTATGTTGATTATCATAAAATAAATTGTATAAAAATGAATTGTGCATAAAAAAAAAAAAGTGTTTGCCCGGATCTTAAAAAGATCTAATGGTCCATAAGAGAAAAGTATTATGAAGGCAGACCCATTGTTAGAAGATCATGAGGTCGACCTAACCAAACAGCAAAGTCATATGAACCAAGCCAACTAGACCAAAACCAACCAAGCCATGAGACGGACAAGAAGCTGATCAGGTGATCTAAACACAAGCCATCCAATCAGAATCGAGATGAGAACATGTTAGCCATCCACTACAAGAAATTCAACTGAATGCAATAGTCAAGCCCTCAGTAGAGTCGATCCAAAACGAAGACCCTGTTCCGCAAAGTATCACTGAACATCCCACGTAGATCTAAAAGACTCATCACCAGGGATCGAAGATAATCAACCAAGCTTGATCAACCGATCGAACCATATTGACCAAGCTTAGCCGATCAAGCTAACACCGTTGACCAGAAGTCAAGCAAGCTTAATTGACCAAGTTTTATGTAAGATTATGGTAAGCCCAAATAATTATAAAATACTAAAAATACTCAAGTATATTTTATGAAGAACATATGCTACTAAACGCTAGTTCTGCAAAGTATCATTGAACATCCTGCATAGACCCTAAAAACTCCTCACTAGAGATCGAAGATAGTCAATCAAGTTTGATCAACCGACCGAACCATACCGACCAAGCTTAGCCGATCGAGCTAACACTGTTGACAAAAATTCAAGTAGCCTTAGTCGACTAAGTAGAAGGAAGTCGATGGCAAGCCCACATACATAGAAAGTACCAAAAATACTCAAATATATTTTACGAAGAATATACATTATTGTACACTATTCATTACTATTCATTTCTCTCTCCCACACACACTCTCTCTCATTATTTATTATTTGGGTGTGATTCATGGATAATCTTGGATTCAACAAGGATAAAACTAATCTAGATTTCCAATTTATTTTTTTAGTTCGAGTAATATTAACATGTTTAATTTTTGTTTTAATATATATATATATATATATATATATATATATATATATATATATATATATATATATATATATATATATATAGATCATATGAGCATGGGGATGGAGGAGGAGAGAGAAGCTCCGGGTTTTATGGAGGGAATTGAAGGCGATCTCTTCTTTTGAATTTGTTTCCTGTTTCCTGTTTCTGATTCTTCTCAATTGGATCTCTGTTTTCTGAATTCTTACTTTGAATTCTTAATTCTGATTTCTGGATCTGTTCTGGATCTTCTTGAAGTGGTTACTGTTTCGGGTTCTTGATTTTCTTCTCTAACTAATTTATGATCCTTACTGTTGTCTATGGATAATCTGTCTCCCAAAGCTTCTTTTCTGGAAATTGTTAATGGTGGATTGGTAAATCAACATGATAAATTAGTCTTTCCTCAAAATTATCATGACTCGGCTGCTGGATGTGGCAACTGTCCTTTTATTAAACAGGTGGTAAAGAAGGGTGGTAAGCCGGCCCTCATCTTCTCTGATAATGAATTGTCTTCCTTGGTGGATTTGCATAAATTCACACTGATTGGTAAGTTTCAATATGGGCATCCTAGGATGGAGCTTATAAGGAAATATTTTGAAGATTTTAAATTTAAGGGTAATTGGAAGGTTGGTTTATTTGATGGTAGACATATAATGATCCATCTATCTAAAGAAGAAGACTATGCTAATTTATTCTCCAAGAAGGTGATTATGATTGAAGGGAAATACATGAAGATCTTGAAATGGTCTCCCGATTTTGATCCAAATCAAGAAGCACCTATTGTTCCTGTTTGGTTAGATTACCCAATTTGAAACTTCATTTCTTTAATCATCAAGTAATTTATGCAATTGGGACTCGCTATTGGAAGGCCCTTGAAACTTGATATGTCTACTTTTAACTTATCTAGGCCTTCTTCGACCAGAATCCCGGTTGAGAGAGACATTACTCTACCCGATATCGAGGAAATTTGGCTCGGGTCCCCTCATAATGGATATTGGCAGCAGATTATTATGGAGCAGAAGCCTCAAATATTGTTATCACCGTAAGATGTTTGGTCATTCCAAGGAAAATTGTTATAGATTACAGCCCAAACTTAAAGACTTTTAAAGCTGCTGGTAATAATGATAAGGGTACTGCTGCTGTTATCAACATAGCTGCAGTAAATTCAGATAAGTATAATATTCAGAATCCATCTTCTACAGTAATTAATATAGCTGATGATGTGGTGTTACCTGCTACTGAAATTCCTTTGTCTGATAGAAATATTTCTGATGTGGCTGAGACTAAAGTGATCCAGAAAGATTTATCTGAGGTAGTTATTAATATGGCTGAGGATCCTATCATTCAACGATAAAAATGATGATATGGATACTCAATTTGATATGGGTACTCAAATTGGTGTAAATCGAATTTATTAATTAATCTTTCTTCTTCTAAAGAGCTTAATGATATGGGTATTCAAACTGATAATATGGGAGAGAACTCATCTTAAGACTCGCAATATTGAGCCTCGCCATTATGCTTGTGGAGGCCGACATTGATAAAGCCCTTCTAAAAAAACAAATTATCCTATTTTCCAGTGTAATGTACAGGAGGGTGATGCAGTTTTTACAAATACAGCTAATGTAGCAAAAGATCTGAACAATGATTGGGTTGTTCAAAAGAGCAAAAAGAAATCTTTGGAGCTGAGGAATCTTTCTGAATCAAATATTATTCCTACAATTGCTTCTTCTTCTTCTAGGCTTACAAGAGGAGGAAGATCTTTTGCCAATGATTAAATTTTTGTGTTGGAATATTAGGGGGGTGGCAAATCCTGGCTCCCTTAATAGACTTTTAAATCTTAACAGGATACATAAGTTTTGGGTAATGGTTCTACTTGAACCATTGGTGAAGTCAAATTTTGACGCATTCTATAAAAGATTTCAAGGATATAAATTTTTCTTTAACTCTTCTAACAAGATTTGGCTAATATGTAGGAAAGAGTTAAAAATAGATATTATTCAAGATCATTGGCAATTTCTGCATTTCCATTTTGAGATTGAGCGAGGTCGATGGCTTTGCTACATTTGTATATGCTTCTTCTTTTATAACCGAGAAAAAGGAGTTATGGGATCGGTTACATTCTATTAGTCCGAATATCAAAAAAGCTTGGATGGTTGGTGGTGATTTTAACTCAATTGCTCACCCTAGTGAGAAAAAGGAGGAAGAAATCCTAGGGTACAGGATTTATTAAATTTTTCAAATAATATTAAAGATGCTGGTCTCTTTGATATTGGATTTGAGGGGTCTCCTTTTACATGGAAAAGAGGTTTGATTTATGAAAGAATTGATAGAATTCTAGTTAATAAAGAATGGATGGAGCTGTTTTCCATTTCAAAAGTAAAGCACCTGGTTAGATTGGGGTCGGATCATGCCCCTTTGTTAACTATTTTCTCTAATACTTCATGTTGTCAAGAAGAAAACTTTTAGATATCTAAATGTCCGGCATTCTCATCCTACTTATCAAAGTTTAATCGAGGCAAATTGGATTTGCCCGAGTGGTTTTACTGAGGCTAATCCTATTATCCAACTATGGCAGTATCAGAAAATGATAGCTAAATCTTTAAATGCTTGGAACTGGAAGGAGTTTGGTGATCTGAAAGATAATATTCTTAAAGCCGAAAAGCAGGTGGAGTTACTGGAAAGGGAGGTAGAGGAGGGAAAGTGTACAGATAATCAACTTCTTGAGGCAAATGAAAATTTAAATAATGCTATTAGGAATGAAGAACTCGTTTCGATGCAAAAAGCTTCGCTAACCATTTTCCGTATGGTGACGAGAATTCAAAATACTTCCATGCTCGTCATTAAATATAAAAGAACTTTGAATAACATCTCGTAGAATTAAATCCGATCTTAAAGGCTGGATTTCGATTACAAAGATATTGCTCGAAGATGCCATTTTATATTTTTAGAAGTCGTTTTCTTTTAGGCCTTCAAATATGAATTTGTTCTCTCGCATCCCCGATGGATGATGGTTTATTCAAAGGTGACATATGCAAGTTGACTCGAGTACCAATTGAAGAGGAAATTTTTAATTCTATTAATGCTATGGAGGGTAATAAAACAGTCTGGTCCAGTATGGTTTTACATCTGATTTCTACAAGAAAAATTGGAATATAATCAAAATACAGGTGGTTTTGGCTGTGCAAGCTTTTTTTCAAAATGTTGATCTGCCTAAATATTTTGCTTCTTCTACAATTGTGCTTATTCCTAAAGATAAGTGTAGGAATGGATGGAGTGATTTCAGACCAATCTGTATTACTTCTATATTTTCTAAAATTATCAGTAAGGTAATTGTGAATAGACTTCAACCTTACTTAGAAGATTTGATCTCTGATAATCAAACTGCTTATATTAAGGGAAGAGGCATAACCGATAATATCCTTCTTGCACAAGAATTACTTATGGATATTGATAAATCTTGTAGAGGTTCCAATTTAATGTTCAAATTAGATCTCTCCAAAGCCTTTGATTCTATAAGCTGGTCTTTTGTCTTGGAGGTATTGATCTGCTAGAGGCTTTGGTACTCGAATTTTGCAATCTAATTTCTAGATGGATGCAAAATAACTACTACAAGCATATTGATTAATGGTTGTAGTCATGGTTTTTTTCAAGCCGAGAGAGGAATTAAGCAAGGAGACCCCTTGTCTCCTTACATCTTCATTTTAGTTTTTGATTACCTATCTAGAATGTTAAACAAGTTCCAGCTCAATCATCCTTATGTCCAATATCAGCATAGATCTAAATTATTGGTGAGTCATCTTGCTTATGCAGATGATGTTATTGTTTTCTGTAATGGTAGTAAGAACTCTATTAAGGGTATTATGAAAACTTTGGCTTCCTTTGAAGAAGTTTCGGTATGGTATTCAATAAATCCAAATGTTCTTTTCTACCTAGTTCTCTAATGCAAATACATCATAGAAAATGGATTTCGGATTATACCGGATTCAAAGAAGCGGCTTATCCTCTAAAATATCTTGGCTTTCCTCTCGATTAAGGGAAGAAGAAAGCTTTCTCATTTTGATGAAGTGGTGTCTAAAGTCTCTTCACAAATTAATTGTTGGTCTTCTTGTTTTCTATCCAATGGTGGTAGAATTACTTTATCGAGAAGTATCTTAACTGCTTTCCCAATCTATATTCTCCAAATTATTAGAATGAAGAAAAGCACTCAAAAATTACTCTCCATTATGTTTAATAAGTTCTTATGGGAAGGACATCATAAAAATATGCATTGGTCTTCTTGGGAAAAACTATGTAAACCATTGTCTAGTGGTGGTTTGGGTTTTAAAAGTTTTTCTCATTTAAGCTTTGCTTTCTATTGTAAACAATGGGTGAACTTTAGAGCTAATAAGTCTTTATGGGCTAGATTTATGCATGGCAAGTATTGCTTTGATACTCATCCCACTCTGATTAAGGTTAAATTGGGTGATTCTAAATCCTGGAAGGAAATGCTGAAAGTCAAAGAGTTTGCAGAAAAGTTGTTTATTTGGGATGTTGGTGAAGGTCAACTTGACTTCTGGAGGGATACATGGCTATTCAATGAACCCCTGTTAGATCAATGCAATCATACTTCCAATATACAGAAGGTATCAGATAGTTGGGTGAATGAAGCTTGGAATGCTCATTTATTACAGAAGGAGGTTAATAAAGAGACTTTGAATAAAATTTTATCCGTACCCATTCAAGCTACAAAGAAGGATAAATTAATCACTAAAAATGCTTCTCACCAAAGCCTTGCAAAGTTTATTTACTTATCTAGTACATCTTGGAGTGATACTAACTGGGGGACTGTCATATGGAATAAATTTCTATCACCTTCTATGTCATTCTTCTGTTGGAGGCTATTCAGGAAGTTTTTACCTACTGATGATATTTTAAAGCTCAAAGGCTTAAGGGGACCTTCTAGATGCTTGTTCTACCATTCTAATGAGGAAACCATTTATCATCTTTTTCTGAATTGTTCAGAAAGTCAATTGATTTGGAATTCTGTGCTGAAAAGATGTCACACTAAGGCCAAGTTCTTTTTGTGGAATTCTATTGAAACTTGTTGGCTGGATTGGAGATGTGATAGAAATTTCTATATACCTCTTATTATATTTTGGTTCATACTGGTCTTCCAGAAATGAACTTTTATTTAAAAATATGAAGTTTTCTTCTGAGCTGATCATTAATAATTGTGTGGCTTATCTTTCTAAGATAAGAAAACAGTTCAATATTGAGGGAAATCAGGTGGTTTCTAAAACATTGTGGGTCCATTGGAAAGCTCCTCCTGTTCTATGGACAAAGATTAACGTGGATGGTAGTTTTAAAAAGGACAGAGCAGGTATGGGTATGTTGGGGAGAGATCACAAAGGTAAATGTTTATGGATTTTGGCAGCACCAATTTTTGCAAAGAATGCCCTGGAAGCTGAGGCAATTGCCTTTTATTGGGGAGTAAAATCTGCAATATTGAATAAGCATCAGTACATCCATATTGAAACAGATTCTGCCTTCCTAATTAACATTCTATTGAACAAAGCTGCTGCACCCTGGTACATTGTGATATGGATTTACAAAATTCTGCATATTGCTTCATCTCAAACCATTAGGTGGAATCATATATACAGAGAATGCAATCAACCTGCTAACTGGCTTGCTATTAAAGCTTCATCCTCAGATTTTTCTTTGTGCTGTCCCTATGTTCTCTCCAAGGCAAAAACATCTTTTTTCTTTGCTTTCAATCTTCTACTTTATGGGGATCTTCTCTCTATTCCTCATTTGAGATGTAATAAGCTTTTTTTAGTTTTAATAAGATTGCCCTTTCATAAATAAATAAATAAATATATATATATATATATATATATATATATATATATATATATATATATATATATATGATTACATTTTCTATGTTAAGTTTGATTTTTATCATAAAGCAAATTAACATTTTAGAAAACATATAAAATTAAGAAAATTAAAAATTGCTACTCTTTTAAAGTACTAAGGATGAATTAATTTGTTGTTAAATATTTTTCATCAAAATCTTCCAATAGTGGTAAATATTCTATGCGTAAATGTGATCCAGATGTATTTGGAGCTAAGAAACTTCTGAACATGATTAAAATGCAAGCCCTAACATAACACAAAAATTCAGGTGGTGCTAAATCCAAATATAAACCCCTATTGAATTACTAGTGGAGCCAACACAATCACACCATAACCTTTGAATGAGACCGTCCCATATAGAATTTCGATGTAATGTTATGGTTTGTTAGATAGTGATGTACAACGTCATCCCTTGGATGCTCACCCAACAGTTCATCGCAACATGCCAACTAACTTAGCCAGCGCAATCCTGGGCGAACAACATAATGCCCCACTATGACATTTTTATCTATCTTTATATCAAACATCATGTAGAGTTGCACTCATCTCATCTGATAGATATATACAATGTATAATTATGACAAGTAAAATTATTACACTAATTTATAAATATGAAACTAAAATAATTTATAAATATGAAACTAAATTTATCTTACCAATAGGCAAATGAAACATGCTAGTCATTGGGCACCACCTTTCGACCAGTGTAGTTATAAAATGACTGTCTAGCTTGATGTAGCTTAAGTGTCTGATGCATTCAGTTCTTGCAATTTAGATTGCATGGAGAAATCATGGGCACTTGACCTGTCATTCTTTTAACACTAGCGCATGACTTGCAGCTTCAAGAATGTTGTCTTAAATAAATTAAATTAAATTCGTTTTTATAATTATTTCACATGAAATTAACTAATACAAAAAATAATTTACGAATTTCATTATTAGCTTTTACTGCACAATGTGCTCCACTCAACAATGCAATACTTGGAGGTAAGAATGTTCGTTTTGAAGCGGAACTTCTAGCATGGTGACGGTGGTCTGTCGAATTTGTTGCATCGGTCATCTCTATAGTGAAATAATCGTAGTGTTAATTAACAAAAGGTCAAATGTTTTACTAAGGAAATAACTACATAAATGAAATATTAACTTAAAATTTAGGCTGATTACAAAATATTACTATAACATGCTAGTACTTGGATTATAGCGACATGTTGCTCGATTATGCCCCGTATTTTTAAATAAATCACACATTCTTGTGATTTTGGTTCTTGTCTCGTTTATTGTTTTTTATCATATTTGTCCTTGGATGAACACATCTTCTTCTAAATAGATGATGAAGTAAAGTGATAATATCTTCTTGTTGATTGAACGGTGGCCACGACTCCTCGAGTATCATATGAAATAATGCTTCATATATATGTTGATATATAACGTGGAATAATTTGAAACGAAAGTTGTATGGTGCGAATGTCTGGCCCCGAATGTCGCAATCGCATTCACACATGGTATGCGATAGATTTATGGTTTATTGCACATACATAAACAATTTTTTGAAGAAGGAATGCCAACACAAAATACCATACAGGCCATATCGAATACTTGATAGTCAAAAGTATTTTTGCAAGTCAGTTGGGGAAACTAACAGGCTCCACGCTCAATTTTTTGTAGAGTTGATCTTTAGCGCGAAAACAAGGTTAGAACTCTTAACTTCAATCCCTTGCAGCACAATACTAGATTTTCTTAAAAATAAATCAACCAAATTATAATATATAACACATATGTGGCCCTGAAATGAGAGTCATTGTGCACATCTCAAAACCCCATTGAAATGTTCGGATGTGTTTGTTGTCATTGTTCTTAATCGAGATCCACCATCATGCGTTAAGGCCCATTTTGTAATATCTTTCTCAATTAACCAATCATAAGCCTCCTTCTTAATTTGTTTAATATCATTCACGTGCCTATTAAAAGTGTTGAGATCTTTAGTATTTCCCGCCCAATACATTGTATCACAGTCATTGTCGATATCCTCCACTACAAGACGTCATAAAACCTTCTTAAAATTATCATGTAGAAGTTGCAAGCAATGCTGAAGTGCAACCCATGAGAAAATATCTCAACAGCCACAAAACAAACCAGCGTACCTTTCGATATAATACACAGATATTGACGGGTCCGGCCGACTTCTAGCAGAGCACAGAGTTGTTCAAGAAATCATACCCATGACTCAGTATTCTAAGATTTAACAACAGCAAATGCAAGTGGAAGGAGTCCACAATTTTTGTCAATTCCAACAACAACCAGTAGAGTCCCTCTATACTTTCCTAGAAGGAACATCTTAATCTGAATATTGCAGGTTAGCAAAATCTCCACCCATATTTACTACGACAAAATGACCAAAAGATACTATGGACGCGTGTATTATTTTTAACTCCAAATTTATATATTGTGCCTAGAATTACACTGTGTATTACTTCTATTAGTCAAAATAAGGAGCAATAGGACTCCTCAAAACTGCCAAAAATTGATTTTATTGTTTTTCTACATGCATCTCGTGCTTTGATGTAACTTGACACATATATTAAATTTGAACTCCATCTGAGCACTAATTTCATTAGGTTTTAGGTCTACTTGTTACTTTAAAACTGAACCTACGTAATGACATACAAAAATTAAAAATATAATTTCAGCATCCGGTTGACATTATTGGACGGCTATATATATGTGATGACCCACTTACTGATATTTCATGCATCTCCCAGTCGTTAATTTTTTCCAATGTAGACGCCACTAACATGGACAAGATTCATGATTGGAATGTACACATTGAACTAAGTCTTTTTATTATTTGAAGTTTTTTTGATGTACTATGCATTATTTATCATCAACCACCCATTCAAAGCACATTGCAGAACATCATTACTTAAAAACATCTTTCCCTCATATAATACATCGGAGATGACATGACCTTCATGTCAGGGCACTTTAAATATGAGATCTTCACAATCTTCAACTGCATCACATTCTTCATTCGTTCAAAATTAGCCTCACAAATTGATTGTTCTCTACCATTGAGTCTATTATCTCTATATTTAACACTATGTATTGGCGCAATAGATCATGCCTGGTAAAAACAATATTTGGCTCACCTTCTCCCACACTATAATCCTCGTTTGCTTCCAGTTGCTTGAAGTCACTAGTGTCATTATCCATTGTTTCATATTCACCCGTGTTAGTATTTACGTGCAAACCCTGTGACTCTCGTTGCGTGGCTTGCTCAACATGTCTGCTAACATAAGGGTAGAGTGAATGTGATAAGTCAAATGATCGATGTACATTATAATTGTCTACTGGTTGATCAGGAATATTATATGATCTGGTGTCTTATGTGTTGAGAGAATTTGGAGTTGACCTAAAAATTGGAAGTCATAAAGTTTATAAAGTTTATATTACATACTCCTAATTCTTATATGAAATCAATATATGTAATTTTTTTACTTATAGATTTTAGTGACATTATTAGAAGCAGGTGATCTCAACGGGTAAGTGCTCAATCTTGACATATATAACTATTATGTGTGTTATGGTTTCTACAACATAAACTTGCAACATTCATCATCATTGACTTGAATTACAGTAAAACCACCACTCACCGGCAAACGAAAAATAATATTAACAGTGTATCTTGAATATTCCCAACGCAGACCTTGGCATATATAACTATTATGTGTTTTATGGTTTCTAACAACATAAACTCGCAACATTCATCATCATCGACTTGAATTACAGTAAAACCACCAATCACCGGTGAACGACAAATAATATTAACAGTGTATCTTGAATATTCCCAACATAGTAAACAAATTATTTTTTCTTCAATTCATAAATTATTATGAGTTGCGAGACTTGTATAGGATGTTTACGTCCACCAACATAGGAGGGAGTGAAGACTTTTAACTCGCAGCTCGCCATCAAAATATATTAATAAACATGACATGTTCGTACTCATATATTAAAATAAGGTATGATCCTGAAGTTAATTTAATCTAAACGTAAGAGCTACAATTTAGCAAGAAAGTTAGAAAATGTGCGTTATAAGTGCTAATTGTTCTCGCATATGCAGTGGAAAAAAATACATTCGTAGCTATAAAAACTTCCAGTGAGGAGGGGGTACAAAAACCGCTTACATCCCAAGATCTTCTTAGACAGTCTAGGCTCTTTTGAAAAAGTTCTTTAAAGCTTCAAATGCACTACATTCATACACATATAACCATAACCTAAGGAGTTCTCTACCTTTTTTTTTTGCATAATAAAGAGTAATTATTTTCAATTTGTTTATATTTCATTTGCATTTGAATGTAATACAAAATGCTAATTGCTATTGTGGTGGCAATAGAAAAGCTAATTGTTCTTGTATATGCAATAAAAATAACGCATTCATAGCTATAAGAACATTCAGGTTTGGAGGAGGGTGCAAAAGTCGCTTACGTTACAAGCTCTTCTTAGACAGTTTAAGCATTTTTGACATAGTTATTTATAGTTTATGAACACTAGATTTCATATACATATATCGCTAACCTATGGATTATTCTAGTTTGTAAACTACGAACAACAATGAAATACTTCAACGTAGATGAAATAAATGAAAAAATTCAGAAATTATTAATTTTAAAATGTTAAATATTCTATAAGAACTATATAGGACGTTGCTACATCATACAGTCGAGGTACAATTTCAACCCCCTTCGGATTAGTAGCATTGTTTAGTTGGGTTTTCAGGCTATGTATAGACTCATACAATATTAATATTTTAATTGACATTTAGTTGAACATAACTAAAATTTTAACTATAAAAACCAAATTTAAGTTGCCCAATATAAAGTGTCAATTATTCTGGTATGTCAAATGAAAAAAATCCTTACGTAACTATAAAATCTTCTAAGTGATGATTGGGGTAAAAAGAAAGTTTACGTTCCAAGCTCTACTTAAATAGTTTAGGCCTTTTGACAAAATTCTTTATGCTTAAAAAACACTATATTTCAAATAGATACAATCTTACCTAGAGATAATTCTATTGTATTCTTAATAACCTAAGAAAGACTAATTAGGAGAGAAGTAGAAAAGAAAGTCAAAGGAGGGAGCGAGAAGCAAACGAAAGTGAAATTGCCTGCAAGGTGTGAATTGTGATGAGGTATGCAGGGGCTTTTATAGGTGGAAATGGGGAGTGGATACAAGCCTGGGGGAGGAGGGTGGCGCACTTAGTAGATATTAATTAGAATTATGCTCGGTCCAGAGGATACACGCCCCCAAGGGAGTGCGTATCTATTAAATACTCGCCTCCACTAGCGGTGTATCTTCTCGAAGTTATTATTTTTTTTCGTGCACTTTTCATTTAATGTTACAAGTTATGTCATCCTTTCTATATTTGGCCTTATTTAATTTATTCAATTTTATTTTTTTAAATTAATTAAAAATTAATTGCAAAACTTTAATTAATGTATAAATTAATTTTAATATATTTGTTAACCTATAGGGTAAATAGTGTGTGTGTGTTTGCACGAATGCGGGCCTGGGTGTGCGTGCGTGGGTGTGTGCGTGTGCGTGCATGTGTGTGTGCGTGCGTACTTGCACGTGTATGCATTTTTGTGCTTGCGCATCTGCGTGTGTGCATGCCGCTCACTATGACTCTTTGTTAGTGCGACCTTGTGTAAGGTCCTTGGGGTCATGGGTTCGATGCATCTGCTTTACAGTGTGGGATCAAATGGATAGACATATGAGGGTGTCTAAAGACTCGTATCATAATCTACTGACATTATTTATATATATATATATATATATATATATATATATATATATAAAAGTAACGCCCCGTGCGGGGATTGTACCACTTCTTTTTCACTTCCCTTTGTCACGGATTCTTAGATTTCCCAAAATGCATGAATTTTAAAAAATATATCCAAGTAAAATCGTTATCGAAGTCGATTCAGAACCTGCATGATCAAAATCGATTTCTCAAAAGTCGATTATGTATTTTAAGATTTTTTTTATTTTTTTGAAAAGACGATTTAATTAGATCAATTTTCAATTGCATCCGTTTTAAAAAATCAATCTATCATATTATAGTTCACTTTGCAAAGCTGAAACCTGTGGACCACAATTGATACCTCATCCACTAAGAAAATCACTTTCAAATAATCACACACATAAACAACATAAAAAAGCGCAGAATTTACCGTTATTTTAGCCGTTTCAGGATCGAGTCCAGATCCAGCTGATCCAAAACTGACGCCAGTCATGAGCTCTTCTAATCCTAGCGACCAGTCCAAGTAAGGAGGCAACTCCTCTTTGATGCCAATGTAAGAAGCTGATTATAAATAATTAAAAAATCCATTAACTCACCCCAAGTAACAAAAACTATAGTTATATAAAATAATCTGTATAAGCTGAGAGCTCAACTTACCCACAAAATCTGTAATGAGTTTTCCATTGGTGAACCTCCCAGTAGGAATATGAGTGAAGAAATCCCTTCCATATGGTGGAAAATTGCTCTTCATTGGAGTTGCTATGTAGTTATTGTTGCCGGCGTCGACTGTCGAGTCTCCAAAGGCAAAGATGGCTGAAACTGGGCTCTTCTGGCTGCCGTTGATGACCTGAGATTTAGCTTTGGGGAAGGACCGGAGGAGGAAGAAGAAGAGTAGTTGTTGGATCAGTGTGGAGAGCTTCAAAGCCATGGCTGTGTGCGCAAATAAGCT
Organism: Papilionanthe hookeriana x Papilionanthe teres; assembly: GCA_022702705.1. Classification (NCBI taxonomy): domain Eukaryota; kingdom Viridiplantae; phylum Streptophyta; class Magnoliopsida; order Asparagales; family Orchidaceae; genus Papilionanthe; species Papilionanthe hookeriana x Papilionanthe teres. The sequence continues at coordinate 18,230,974 of CM040431.1, read as the reverse complement.
GTAGTTTTAAAAATCTTTGGTTCTGGCAGCTATTAAAAGGTTTAACAGAATTTTAATATATTTGTCACGTGCACGTTGTACATCAAAATAATAATTTTTTATTTTATAATTTTGCTTTTCAGTCTGCCTTTATCACGTGTTCTGTTCGTTTTTCTACCCCCTGTTTTCCTTTCCATGATTAATAGAACATGTTTTAAAAGACAGTTTTAATTTTTAATCTTAACAACACAACTATCAAATTTAACCTTAGCTCGCTTGATTTAAGAAGGTTGAGAGACAGTCTCACCTAGGGGTGTAAACGAACCGAACACGAATGAACAGAGCTTGTGTTCATGTTCGGTTCGTTTGAAATTTAGTTTGTTTGAAATAAGCTCGTGTTCGAAATTGTTCGTGAAATCACTGTTCGTGTTCGTTTCTTAATAACGAGCCTAACACGAGCTGTTCGCGAACGATGAGCCAGTTTGACATCCCTAATATTAATATATATAAATAATATATTATATTAGTTATATAACTTATATTATATAAATATATAATATCTATATTAGTATTTTACTAATATAGTATATTAATATATTATTATTATTAATTTATTATATACTATAATTTATAAAATTTAATTTTTTAAAATATCATAAATTTTTTATATATAATTATTTTAAGTTATTTTATATTTCGAACAATAACGATTGGAACACGAACGAACGAATCACTGCTCGTGTTTGGTTCGTTTAACTTACTGAACGAAATTTTTTTTTTATTTTTCTTCTCGTTTTCTTATGAAATGAATCGAACACATACTCCTTGAAGAACCGAACACGAACTGTTCGCGAACAACGAGCTTTTTTGACAGCTCTAATCTCACCTTTGCCACTTCTTCCTCCGTCTACATATGTTAAGCCCTCTTAATTTCTTCTAAGAACCTTATATTGTGGTGCATCTTAAATATGTCTCCACTAGACAATTTTAAATATGTCTCCGCTAGACACTTATAACTCATCATGAACGCCAAATGAAAATTTTTTATAGTAAAGTCATCCATTGACCCTTAAATTGCATGACTTTGTGATAATAATGAAGTGATAGCTTAAATTTAATTTATTTGATTTGATTAATGCTAGCTAGTTTGCAGGGTCACAGTTTTATATGTGTATACGAAAAATATGTCAGCATGAATCTTAAAGTAATCCAATGATCAAACATGGTTAAGACAAACACAAGGATCTGCTGACCGACTGTCAATCCTCGGGCCACAACGAAGGAATCCGTATAATCGAACTTATGGTCGATCGGCTTAAGGTAGGACGACCGACCCAAGACTAACTGGTCGGGCTGGCGGGACGATCAACTTTAAGACCGACTGACGGGCTAAGACGAGACGATCGGCCTAAGGCACATCGATCGACAATAGTCTACCAACCGGAAAATTTTCCATCAACAAGTATATTTGACACATTTGTAATGTACTAAAATAATTCTAGCAAAACTAATGATTTGATAGTATCTTAAATTTATACCCCCATGCTTATTATTAGGGGTTCTTTTTTTGAATAAATGTTACACACTTTCTACTATTAGCTATTATCTTCTCTCTCTATTACTCTCTTCTCATTAATGCTTTATTCCTTGGTTGTGCCCTCAGAAAATTTGAGATTGAACTTCCTGAAAGGTTTTGTGAACGTGGAGTCATGTCGTCAATAAGATGAGGAGTGCAACAACGAGAGAAAGACAATCAATGATACATGTGAACGTAGAATGCACTAGGGTGTTGGAGGAAGAGTACATACAACTAGAGTTGTAGGAGTTGAGGAATCAGATCACAAATCAGATGTCAGGACAGATGACATAAGTCCCCAGTGTCGTCACAACTTTAAGAACCAACACAGCTTTGGGAGGTGAACATGCTCCGCGAGAAACATAGAAGCCTCCTTGAGAAGCAGTACCAACACTCATAAAGAGAAGATAGAACCATGTTCCAAAGAGAGCCGAGATTCATAGTACCAGGATAGTCTTAGATTTGCACCAATGGTGGAATATCAACAATTTGGATGTATTGAGGTGCCTAAAAAACTAAAGAATCAATTATCCTTCTAGATCTCAAGAGCTAAAACCCCAGAAAAATTTGTACTCTTGGTCTGAGAATAGTACAAGGGCTCTCAATAACCACCTCACGTCCTTCAAATCGTCAATGTGTCAGTTGAAGGTCTCTGACTCATTCAAATGTCGATTGTTCTTTACCACATTGAGGTCATCATGTTTAAGGTGGTTCAATGCTTTATAAATCAAGGTAGTTGTATGTTTCTTAGACTTTAAGAGACTTTTTCTGGCATAGTTTACCAGTGACCAAAAGCTTAAGAAGATTGCTCAATCCCTGTGATAGCTTAAGCAGAGGGCCAATGTAAGTTTGCATTTGTTTATTATATGATTTCAAAGAGAAATACTAGACGTGTAAGACTTTAAACTCGACATGGTGATTTTTTAGAAAGTTCACATTAATATAAATGTCAAGTAATAATGTGAATTGAAAGTACTGCATTCGGATCCAAGGAGGAAAAGATTAAAAGTTTTTACAATAGGTGAATCTCTAATTTACTAAATGTCTAAACTTAGTTTAACAAGATCACAAGCAAGAGATTAAATTCCTACAATCCTACTAACAAACAAAAATAAAAAGCTCGAGTTGGAAAAAAAAGAAAAAAAAAACAAACAGAGAAATCTAGCAATTCTTCAAAATAGATGAGGCTTCCTCTCTGATTTAAGTAGCATGGTGGTTTGTGGATTTGCTAGATGTTCCCCTATGTGATAGTTATCAATAGAGATAAAATGATCTTCTTAAGCCTATACCTAGGTTAGAAGAAGAATAAGAAACCATGAAGTAAATTTGTGCTTAACCACATGGTGTTTCTCAAGATTTTTCTGATCTTCTTTTCAGGCTACAAAATTCTAATAGAATACGACTATTCTACTAGTATTCTTTGGCTAACCTATTATTTACTCTACGTAATAGGCAAAAGTCATAGATGACAAAAGATATTAACTTCTTGACTGGCCAGGTCAAGAGTAAATGAAATATAAAGGTTTACACAATAACTGTTGCATGAAAGCTCAAGAAAATGTCATGGGAAAGCTATAAAAGAATAACATAAAAATTATGAGCCTTACATCACAGAGACTTACCAAATGGAATTTAGCTACACATGATTGATATAATGGTGGAAAATAAGTCCATGAAAATCATTATTGCAAGCAAAACATGAAAGTAAACACCTATAAAATAACTTGTACTCTCCACCAAAACAGAAACTTTCCCTCTCATACAATTTTCTCTCCAAATAGTAAGAAAAAAAAATGAAAAGATGATGAAAAGCAACCCTTAGGACTTCAACCTCAAAGAAGGAAGAAAGATCTAAGAGAGAAGCTCTCTCTCACAACAAGCTTCTCTATCACTGGCTTTAGCCGTCCTGGACGATCCTAGCCCCTTCCAAGCTACCATAAATAAGTTTTTGTAGCCCTAATCTCATATTAGAAAGAAATTTTTTTTTTCAAAAATATTTCTTGCTTAGTCAGCGTGGTCATGCTAAAATATGGCAAGGTCAAGCCATAGCTATCGATCAATCCCATGGTCACACTTAATCCCAACATGGTCATGACTGATCTCAGCGTGGTCATACAAGTATGTTAATCGGACAACATGGTCATGCCTGATATGAGTGTGTTCACGCCATTTTCATTGATACAACAATGTGGTCACACTCAATCTAGGCGTGGTCACACTGGTTTTGATAGTCCCAACTTTTATTTTTCTCATTCTGAAATACGTGCTTGATCTCCTGTAATTTGTACATCCCCAAAAAAACTTTCACAAGCAAAAAACCATAGTAACTAAGGAAAAATAGTAGGTACAAAGTAGGGTTATATGTAGGAAAAATTACATATAATAGACTCTTGTCACAAGTATATATTTCGTTATCAAGTAATATAGAACTTTCTGATTAAGGCCCGAAATATCAAACCCACAGGGAAACCTGTAAACTTTTAATAAAGAACTATAACACAAAATCTTTTTAGAAAAAGATACTTAATAAAACTATAGATATATTATTGTAGGAATGAAAGTTCGATTCTTTTTAGTAATTTTTAATATTCTAAAATAAAGTAAACAATTAACTAATTTTAATGAGATTTTTCTAAGATAAAAGAAGTATAAATGAAATATCTTTTTCTTTATCATGAATGAGTAATAAGTAAAAGAGTTATCTTGTGGAAGTATTCAAAATTTGTTGTGCCAAATATGAGCAATATTATTCTTTACCCTTACTAGAGATGCTATAAAAAGCATTGGCTAGTTCAAAGTTTGAATAGTCTTGAAGATAGGTTAGATATGGAAGAAACTAACTCTCGCTCTAGAGTTCCCTCCTCTCCCTCCACCTGGGGGCTAACTTCTCGTATTAAAACCTAAAACAATAAACTAAATTGAGGGCTTTAGTCTGTAACCCTAAAGTCTTCTAATTCTACACCCTTTAAAATATATTTCCCTATCTTTTTGCACTCAAATATTTGATTTACATTCTCATCCATTCAATCTCATGTCATTTTTACAATTAATTGACTGAGAAAATATCATCACGGATCTTACATGTTCGCACAAAAAATGTTAACATCATAATTAATTAAATTAAGAAGTCAAATAAGTACAAGGATTAAATCATCAAAACTTATTACAGTATTAAAGATCAATACTTCCTCAACTTCCATCCAACACTTAATTTCTTTTCATTTTAAGGAAAAAGATAAAGATAACTACTCATAATCAATGGAGGAAACACAACAATAATTAATTTTAAAAGTAGAAATCATGTAGAATCATAAGAAATCTAAATTAAAACCAAATGCAGTTACAAAGATAAAAACTTATCTCAAATTCCTCTCCACCAAACTCTTAAAGTTTTTTTGAATCTCTTTCGTTCACTTACAATGCTCCCTAGGACTCGTCGTCTAACCATAAAAGGTTAAAATCTCTCAAAATCACTAACAAACAATGAATTTTTACTTAAAACTATTTACCCACCTTCCCCTTCACTAGGAAGGAGATAAGTGAGAAGAGACCATAATTAAAATCCTACTACTCCTTACTTTAAAGCACTCTAATCTACTCTTCAAAGTTGCCTTTTTTTTTCTCTCCAAGTCCTTCTCTTTATAGTTTTCTAAAAGGTGACTTGGTGTCTCTTCAAAATGTGTCCACATTCAATGAATCTTCCAAGAGTTGCCTCCTTTCAAGAGCCAATTGAATGCATTTTCGTGCCCATTATAAGTTATCTACATTTTCTCCAAGGGTTGCCTCAAAGACCCTCCAAAATTTGCCAAAAAGTCTTTAAACTTTCATAATAACTACCTTGCACTTAGGTGCAGGGTCTTCAGCGCTTAAGCGCAGCCTTCTCTGTCTGCTGGTGCTTAACCGCCAGATCTAGGCGCTTAGTCACCCTAGTTCATTTTCACACATTCTTCATTTTAGCTCCAAATTTGATACTTTTCCACTCCTTTTGCCATATTTTATCCATATAACTGTATCTGAAAGAAAAATACACTAATATCTTCCATTAAAGTGTAATATCCTCAAAAATTGGTATAACAATGTGTACATCAATGCTATATATTATAGGTATATCAAATTCCCCCAAACTTAAAATGTTACTTGTCCTTATGTAACATTATAATCTTTCAAAACTAAAGTATGAAAATTATGTGAATGAGTTTCTTTAGAAGATTCTAAAATTTTGTTCTAATAATGTAGTAGTCCAATTTAGAAAAAACTTTAGTAAATGAGACCAACTTAAAGTTTATAAATCTCTAAGGTGAAGAAATATGAAAATATGAGCTCTATCTAGTTTAGAAATACTTGCAAAATTTTCAAATATAGAGTTTATGCACTATCTCCTTTACCTAAAAAAATTTATTAAGAGTAATTAGACTTATTATATTATACCTATAAGCTTAAGAGTTTCTCAAGTCTTATGCTTTAAAAAGATTAGATGTGAAACCAATTTTTGATTGGGCACTAATCTTCAAGCTTCTCCTCCCTTTTTTCATATATTATGCTTTACTTCTCTTTTTTTCCTTTTTTTCCCTTTTTTTAAAGGATTACTATATATGGACCAGCTTTTAATGATTTCTTTTCCTAAAGAAAATGTGTGATATATATCATTTACTTAAAAATAAAATAATAGTTTTGAAAATTATTTTTAATTAAAGAAATTTAGTTATTGAAAATAAAAGTCTAATGCTTCTATATTTTTCAAAAATATATTATCTCCTACTAAAGATAGTTACACAATATTTAACAACTCTTCAATAAGAAATTTTTTAACTTTAAATTTTTCATCATCACTATGGGTTTTAACTAAATTCTCTTACTCATTTCTATATTGAAAATTTTACTTCCCTAATATAACTTCATACACATAATCTTTTTTCAATAAAAATCAAATTTATTTGTAGTATATTTGAGAACAAATAAATTTCAAGTTTTGAAAATTAATTTTCAGCCCTCCAATACTTAAATTTTTAATAAAATAAAACATTATAACATATCATATATGTTCGCAGGAATGAAAAATAAATATATCACGCTTACAGGGATTTTCATATCCTAATTATACAAGTACAAGAATTAAAAATAGGAGTAATAATAAGTTGATTAAATTTTATTTTGATTTTAACTTCTATGAGATTCAAAAGACTTCTATGCAGTAGAGAATAACATAAAAGCAAATCAACACAAACTAACATAACTTCACAACCACAACAGAAAGAAAATACATGGTAGTAGATTGGAAATTTTAAACATAAATTTTTTAAGTGAAGGTTAGATATATTCTAAACTTCCTTAATATATTAGAAATAAGTTCATCACATCCCAACAAAATTCACTCAAACAACAGTATTAACACATTTACTACCATACAAACAAAACATAACTACTCACCACAACATAAACACATACAATAATGTCTAACATAACAACAAATAAAACAACAATGGTCCAAACAAAAATGACAAATAAAAGTTCAAACACAACCATAACATACTCAAATCAATACTCTTCCTCATTATCATTATCATCATCATCCCAGAAATTTATAGGGTCATAGTGAGGGTAATGTGGATATGAAGGAAATACAACACTCTGATCACCTCTGATAAGTTTCTTCAAAGACGTGTGATATTTTTCTTCATAATAACTATGCCTTTTCGTATAAGTGTCAATATGACTTACATAATTTTCTAAATTTAGTACCTTATTCGTAGTATAGTTGATGTTGTCCATTATCGTTTGCATTAACTGCATTTACGAATTAGGACTAGTAGATTAGCCATGGGATGTAGATGTGCGAGATGTAGAAGCATGAGATGTAGAAACACATAAAATTCTAGAAAATCCTCCTCTCTAGCCAAAAATAGAATGCTTATAATAAGACTTCACATTTACACTTGTGATAGGCTTTAAAGGTTGTAAAATTTTCTCCCAACTATAAAAAATTACACTATCTTGCTCACATAAAGAAAATATTAAGGATGCAAATCCCAAACCCGCAAAGAGTGGCAATTTAGCAAAACTGGTAATGGCCTGATAAATAAGAGATCCAAAATCAATAGGTGATACACCAAAAATATGTTAGGTTTTTGCCATACAATTTGTACTCATTTTAGGTGATATTGCACTTTAAAGAAATGCATTCATGTTTTGCTACAGATATGATGATTTTAGGTGATTGGAGCAAAAGAAAGTGAAAATGAACGATTTTGGAGCAAAAAGAAGCAAAATGGAGAAAAAGGCTTTTTGGGGCCGCCGGAGCCAGAATGGGTGCCACGGTCCCCAATTCCAGAGAGTTTAGAAATTTAAAGGAGGCTTAGCACCGCAGGCGCCCTATCCAGCGCTGCCGTCGCCCAATGTCGGTATAACTCAACTTCAATGTATTTGGACGCTTTTTGAAGGGTTGCTTGAGGAAACTTTTGGGGAATTTGTTTCTAAACTCATATAGGCAGTTATGGACACAAAAGGAAGTGTGTGGAGAGTAGTGTGTGCGAGTGTGTGTGAAGGGGGAGAAGAGAGAGTGTGTTAGGGTTTGTAGAAAGTGTGTGTTAAGTGTTGTTTTGTGAAGGATTCTTCTCTGAGGAGTGTAGGAGAAGGAGAAAAGTGAGAGTTTGCTTCTTCCTTACTATTCTAAAGAGAGAATTGACTGTTGCAGAGAAGAGAGAAAAAGATTCAAAGGAATTACAAGGGATTTGCTTCTGGAAGATAGTGAGATAAGTTGTATTTACTTTTATGGTTTGTACGACTTTGCTTTTATATATAAAATATTTGTTGTGTTGTATCTTCCTCATGAATTCTGAGTAGATTTCTTTGTCTTTCTTCTTGCAATGAGATGTGGTGAAGTGTTGATGTAGATTTGATGTGCCATAAAAATGTTAAGAAATTGTGATGGTTTTTCACTTTGAATTGCATTTACTTTTTGATCTGGCCAATTGAATTGTTAAAGTTTTTTGTGAAACATCCAATCCGAAAGGACTAAGTGTTCTACAACAATAGTGGGGAATCCATTCAATGTCCATGAATGAAGTGCGTAGTTCATGGGAATTGAGTGTAAATAAATAGGGAAATAGGGTTTGATGGGCGTCAAATTGGAGGTTTTAGAGTGACAGGCTGAAACCCCCAATTTGGTCTTAAAGTTTAGTAACTAAAGATAGTGTTAGCTTTTAGGCGAAGGGAAATGGAAGCTCTGAAGTGAGAGCTAGTATCCTCCCAGCCTAACCTCATATTTAGTGACTAAGCCTAGGATTTATCAATGTTCTTTTCATACATGGAAGAGGGGGTACTTTAACGAGGGTAAGAAATAGTATTGCTCCTATTTGGAACAATACAAAATTACTATCAATCTATATCAATCACTCATCATAGACCCATTGCAAGAGGAAAGATACTTTTCCATATTTGAACCTTTCAATACAAAACTTATTATGTGTGTTAATTAGTCTTGCTTAGAAGTTTAGAAAGTAATTGTGGTAATTTTGTTTAATTATATTTGCATTAGCAACTTAAATAACACTTGAATTTGCATTGTGAATTTAGTATTGGATTTCAAATCTTTGCTATAATTTGATAAGTTTCAACCTTCCTCGTGAGATCGATAACCAGGACTCCACTAGAGCCTTCTATTACTTGCGTATACGAGCTGACTGCCTAATTATCAAAATTAATCTTATTGTGGAACTAAACTGAAACTATCTTTTGAATATTACTTTAGAGGCAACATATCTGGCAGCACGAACCTCGATCAAGTTTTTAGCGCCGTTGCCGGGTAAGGTATAAAACAGTAATTGTCGAAATTATAATATTTGAAAACCTTTACTTTGTAATTTGCAATTGTGTGTGCACTTGCTTACTTTTTAGTGTGTTTTGTGTAACTTTATATGTATAATATATGATCTATAGGTTTAGTGCCTTACGATCAGAGTTGGAGCGTACTGTTAGAAGAATTCGAAAACAATAAAAAAAAAATCTAAAAATCCTCACAAAATGGTGAACAATCAAAATATACCAAGTCCTTTAAGAGATTATGCTAACGCAACAGTAGATGAAATTCACTTAACTATCCAAAATCCTTATGTTGCTGCTAATTTATTTGAGCTTAAACATGCTATTATCCAAATGGTACAAAATAATTAATTTGGAGGAACACCTAATGAAGATCCTAATTTACATCTCACTAGTTTTCTAGAACTGTGTGCTACTTTTAAATATGATGGAGTGTCGAATGATGCCGTCAGACATAGACTTTTTCCTTTTTCATTAATGGATAAATCTAATGTGTGGTTAAATTCGTTAGCACCTGGATCTTATAGAACTTGATAAGAACTTTCACAAAGTTTTTATCAAAATATTTCCTTCCATAAAAAACTGCTAAGCTAAGAAATGATATTACATCTTTTGGTCAATTTGATGGGGAATCAATATATGAAGCTAGGGAAAGATTTAAAGACCTTCTTAGGAAGTTCCCACATCATTCTTTACCAGATTGGTTAATAATTCAAACATTTTACAATGGATTAGTGGGATCTCTGAGATCAATTATAGATGCTGGTGGTGGTGAATCATTAATGTTAAAATCTATTGATGAAGCATATTTGTTGGTAGAAGAGATGGCTACTAACAATTTTTAAAGGCCATCTAAATGGGTAAATCCTTAAAGAATAGCTAGTATTCATGATTCTGATGCTATAAATATGATAGTCTCTCAAATTGTTGTACTTTCAAAGAAAATAAATCAATATGGAATGAATTATTCTCAAACACCCCAGTGATAGAGGAAAATTCATTAGGACAGATGATAGAATCTCAAATGCCCTATGATACCTTAAATGCTATAAATAATATACCCAACAATTCTTATTTAAATTATTCTAATCCTAGTTGGAAGAATCATCCGAATTTTAACTGGAATAATAACAATGTTGATAACCCGCCATGGGGTAATAATTCTATAAATCCAAGGGAAATTTGAACAACCAAGGAAACACAAACTTTAGACCTTCTTATCCTCGAGGCTTTAATAGTAACCAACAATTTAAGGAAAAGAATTTGTCTACTGAAGAATAAATTTTAAATATGGGTAATCAATTACAAAATCAGGGTGTTGCGATTAAGAACATTGAAAATGAATTAGAACATATTTTCACTGCGCTTAAAATAGAATTTCAAGAACTCTTCCCAGTAATGTTGAGATCAATCCAAAAGATCAAAGAAAGAGAAAATTAAGGCTATTCAATTAAGGAGTGGAAAAGAGTTAGAAACAAGAGTGCAAAAAGAAGTTGAAACTGAAAAATAGAAGATGGAAACTGAAAAAGGAACTAATAAAATTTTATTGAGACTTAAAATATCCGCTTGAACCAATGAAAATTACTGTAGAAAAACCATCACCACCTTTTCCTCAAAGATTGATAAAGCATAATAGGGATAACTGATTTACGAAATTTTTAGAAATCCTTAAGAAATTAATGGTAAATATTCCCTTTGTTGAAGCATTAGAACAGATGCCTATTATGCGAAGTTTATGAAGGATATTCTTAAATGGAAAAGAAAGTTCATGAATCATGAGACTGTTGCACTTAGCAGAGAGTGTAGTGCAATTATTCAGAAAAAGCTTCTTGAAGAACTTAAAGACCCTGGTAGTTTCACTATTTTGTGTGCTATAGGTGAAAAATATTTTGGAAGAGCTTTATGTGATCTAGGAGCTAGTATTAACCTTATGCCTTTATGAACTTTCAAAAGATTAGAAATAGGAGAAATTTCACCTACTTTTGTGACACTTCAGTTGGCTGATCGTTTCATTATTTATCCTAAAGGAGTCGTGGAAGATGTATTAGTGAAGGTGGATAAATTTATCTTTCCTGTGGACTTTATTGTATTAGATATGGAGGATGATAAAGAAATTCCAATTATTTTGGGAAGACCATTCCTCACTACTTGAAGAGCTATGACTGATGTTTAAAAAAGAGAATTAACTATGAGAGTTAATGTTCAAGAGGTGACATTTAATATTTTGAAATCTATGAAATATCCCTCAACAGAAAAATATGATGAATGCTTTAAAATGGAAATCTGTGATTATTTGAGAGACGATCATTTTAAAAAAATATTTGAAGAGAAAATAGAATATGAAGATTTGGAATGTGAGGATGATAAAGAAAATGAAGAAGATTTCGAAGATATGAAGAATGAAGATTTAGACTATGTTAAGAAAAGATTTGAAATGTTGGATACTATGAAAAGCGATGATAAAAGTTTAATTCCATCTTTCATTATACCTCTTGAACTTGAACTTGAAATGAAAATTCTTCCTAATCATTTGAAATACATGTTTTTAGGAGAATCATCTACCTTACCAATTATTGTATCTTCAGATCTGAACGAATATCAAGAACAAAAATTATTGGATACTATAAAAAGATACAAAAAGGCTTTTGGTTGGACCTTAGCCGATATTAAAGGGATTAATCCTTTGATCTATATGCATAGAATTTTGTTAGATGAACAACATAAATGACCCACTTTTTGTATGTATGTAATTTATGTTTATAGCCACGGAACCAAAAAACTGATCCCGCTTTAAATATAGGTATATGATTTAATGTATAATGTGGATTCTACGCAAGTATACGTATCGTATCAAGTAATACAGGGCTCTAGTGGAGTCCTGGTTATCGATCCCATAGGGAAGTTTTTAACAGAATTGTTATCAGCTAAATTTAAAGGAATTACTTACTAATAAAGTGAACATAAATTCTAAGTAACTAAAGTAAACTAATGCTTGAAATAAGTTGATTTAATTAATTCAGAAAAAGTATCATTCTCCTTGTTTTTAGAAAATTAAGTGAAATGATGAATTTAAATAAAATTTTTAAATTGTGTTGTGACAAATAGGAGCATTCCTATTCTTTACCCTTTGGTCAAGGTGCAAAGAACATTGACTAATCCTATGTTTGATTACGAATCTGCGGCTAGCCGGGAGGATACCGGTCGCCACTTCGCAGCTTCCACGTTCCCCTCACCCGAGGGCTAACATCTACACTTCAACTCTAAAACAAGAGGATCGAATCGAGTATTTTAGTCTCGTCACACTAAAATATCCAATTCTACGCCCGATAATTAATATTTCCCTATTTATTTGCACCCGCCTTTCAAGGCTCTTGACTTCCCTGAATATTGGATGTAATTTTTACTATAGTTGATAATTCAACATATTTTAACTACGCAATTGGCCATATTGAAAGTAAATTAAGTTTAAAGTAAAAATTATCTCAATTTATTTATATTATATTAGGTGCTTTTATTTAATTTCATCAATCCGCATAATTTTCATAAACAAGGAGAAAGACTAAGGAAACTACTCAGAATGCATGAGAATAAAACAGAGCATGGATTTCATTTAAAGTTTAAAAACAATAAACAAAGATACTTATCTTAATTTCCTTCCAAGCGTGACTCTCAAGTTCCTTTGACTCTTCCTTCTAAGTACAACAACTAAATAGCACTCAATTAAACTAATAACTCACTAAACACACTCGAACTACACTTAAGACACTAGAAATAGACTCACATAAGACTCAAAAGACACACACAAAACTCTAGAATTCGGCCTCTATTTATAGAGGTAAGCAAAGGTCCAAGGGGTGCTTAAAACACCTCTTCAAAAGTGTCCAGGGTTGAATGTATATGCATTTTGAACTAGCTCGCCGTCGGCGGGAAATGACCTCGCCGTCAGCGGGGCTTCTAGAAGGTCTTCAAACCGCGCGATCTCGCTGTCGGCGAGCTCGGGGTCGCTGTTGGCGAGGTAGTTATAATTCCTTCAGAAATTTCTCCTCACGATCTCGCCATCGGCGGCCTCGATCTCGCCGTCGGTGAAGTAGTCATATTTGCATGAATTTCCTCCTTTTTGATCCAAATTTGCTCCATTTCATGCATTTTGCTTCTATCACTAATAAATCTTCATTCCTGCAATAAAATAAAGAAAATACCTTTCTTTAAAGTGCAATTTCATCAAAAATAGGTATGAATTTCTTAACATATTTTTCTCGTGATCAAAATCCCCAAACTTAATTATTACTTGTCCTCAAGTAATTTTAATATTAAATAAAAATAATGATTTCTATAATAGAATTTTTCAACTCAAATAATATATGAATTAATTTTAAATAACATTATAATAAAGTTAAATAGAAATATTTCTAAGTAATTAAATTAACTTTATAGATATAAGATTACTTAGTTATTAGAGTCTAAGATTTCTAGCTTTCTATTTATTTCAGGAATGATTATATTAAAAATAGTAAATTACTTAAGATATTTAGATGATAAGAAATTCAAGAAATCTCTATTTAGTAAAATACTAATCCACAATTATAAGTTTAGAAATATAATTAAGTTTTACCCTTTAGGTTGAATCCATTGAAGCCAATTTTTGATAAGGCATCTCCTCAAGCTTCTCCTCACTTATATTTTTTCTTTTCTTTTCCTTTCTTTTCTTTTCTTTTTCTTTTCTTTTTTTCTCTTATTTTTTTTTCTTTTCTTTTTCAAGTGAGGATTATTGTATCTGGAAAGCCTGTTAATAATTTTGAACTTCAATTTCTCTTCCTAAATTTGAAACTTAAAATACTTCTTTGCTTATATATATTTCATAATTTTTACTTCATTAAGTTTCTATCCTTTCTTTTTAATCTATATACTTAAGAATTTCAATTTTTAGAATATAGTTTCCTTACTTTAAATAGTCTACTATATTCTTATTCCTTTTAACCAAATATCTTATTCTATTAATTAATTGAATTACTAGAAGTATTTTCTTTAACTTTATAGAATAATTAAATAAAGCAACTCATATTTATCGAATTGAAAATTACTATAGAAAATCATTTAATAATTTTTGAAAATAGAATTTAAGAACAATTTTAATAATTAAATTTGTATATATATATATATATATATATATATATATATATATATATATATATATATATATATATATATATATATATATATATATATATATATATTTACCTTCCCCCAAACTTAAATTTTTCTATCTATACTACATAGTGAAAATGGGAAAGTATATAAATAAAATTCATCATACCTTTGAGCTTTAGGTATTTCTTTTCTTTGAATTTTTCGTAGGCTTTTTCATTACTTACGTAACTCCGTATCGTTAGTATTCTTCCACATTTAAAAAGAAAGTGCAGGGATGGAAATTTTTAAAATAAGTATCAAACATAACAAAGAAAACTTAATTTGTTACTACACATACATTTAAAATAATACATTAAAGAAAGACTAACATCCTATATATATAAAAATTTGCAACTAATTTAACACACATAAGAAATTTAACATCACTGCTCAAGCAAACAATCAACATATCAAGTCCAAAGTCCACAGAAAGTACTAAAAATATTACATATAGAAATAATAAAGTTTGCAAAACAACAAATCTAAACAAATCAAACAAACTAAACAAAGACTCTAATCCTTTGCATCAAAATCCCAAGTTATGTCGTCTCCCTGATCTCCAGGTTGAGAAGGCTGAGCAGGCTGGTACTGTGTATATCGGGGGCACTCAGGAAAGACAACATCTAAATCACTACTCCTATATCGATGCTCAGCTTCATAGTATGCAATCTCGTACTCTGAATGTCGCTGGAGATATTCGATATCATAATCGTGTCTTCTCTCCAAGACTCCAATTCTTTGATCTATATGCTCAAATCTTCTTTCCATATTTTCTCCAAATGGCTCAAAACTCTTTCTACTCAGGGTTAACTCATTCATCAGATCTTGAAGGGTAGGAGTAGTGTACTGAGGGGGTGGTTCATAACTAGTAGAGGGTATATCTCTACTTGAAGAAGGTACATAATCCCTTGTCCCAGATCTGCATCCTTCGTGAGATTCATATTTCTTTATATTAGCCTGAGTAAGGGGTTTCATAGGTTCTATCCATTCCTCATCATCTCTTGCCTCTACCCCAGATAATTGGCAAAGTGCATAGATAATACTGTGATGTCCTAGTCCTCCTCCACTTTCATTTCTAAGACTGGCTAATATGTTTTTATATATAATATTTCCCACATTAATACTCTTACGGTTATGAATACGTAAATTTAGAATCGTTTCATCTCTTGTTACCTCACTATGGTGGTAGGTAGGTAACAAAGTAGAACAAGTAAAATAATGCCAGTGCTTTAGATGTTGCATTTAGCATAGAAAGAGGGAAGTTTACCCGTTCTCGCCGCTTTATCTTCCGTACTCCTTTCCCATCAGCCGAGAAAGTCGATCACCTCTTCCAATGGTCCTTCCATAGTTCCAAAAGTTTCATATTCACTCCAGGTGTCTCGAATTTCAAAATAAGCATTTATTCTCGTAGCGTTGAAATCTACAAAAAGACTCTAACTCTAACCGGTGCATCTTCTGCCTGTGTTAAGTTTGTATAAAATTCCTTCACAACTTCTACAGCTGCTCTGTTGGTAACGAAACAGAAGTTTTCCCATCCTCGCTCCTTTATAACTCGCTCTACTTCTCCTCCTTGATTTTTGAAAACTCGATCTTGAATGCATTTTCTTGCTTGAATATTTTGAAAATATCGAGTTTGTGCTTTGCATTAATGAATCGAGTTTCGTCAAAATCTAATTGTCGCTTTTGTCGTGGAGCCATTTCTCGATCTGTGAAATTTACAAAAATTTTAACTAAACTCCAAAATATTACTAAGAAGGCTTCCTACAACAACTAAAATCCATTTAAATCAATTTCTATGAAATTCTTCAAAGTATTTTCTTCACATTTCAAAATTTTTCAAAATATTCCAATGTAGAAGAAATTCATGGTGAAAATAAAAAATTTTTGCATAGGAGTGAAGCTCTTACCAAGGGAAGATGAAATCCGGTGTCAAAAAGTGTTGAAATCGCTTCAAATCCAAGATCTCTCAAGCCCTAGGTCGGTTTTTTCGAAAATTTGAGGAAAGGGATGATGAATAGTGTCGGTTGGCCGGTCAAATATAGGTCTTTTCGCGTTCTCGCTGTCAGCTAGATTTTTCTCACCGTCGGCGAGCTAATTAATTCCATAAGGCAAAAGTTTCAGGAAAAATCCGTCGTCAGCGAGCTCGGTTTCGCTGTCAGCGGGTTTTCTCGCTGTCGGCGAGGTCCCAAAAATTTTTAATTTTTGAATTTCGTCAATCATTTTCAACCTCGAATTGCCTTTAATTAATCTTCCGATCACTTAATTTGAATATTAATAAGAAGATTTGGTACTATACTCACAAAAAGTCACACAAAACAAACAAAATAACTTCATAAATGAAATCCATGACACTTACAAATTTCACACTAACAACTTCACACATACTTAACTTGATTGTTCAAATCCATACTACTCAGCATCACAATCCAAACCACAACACTCTAAATGCTGAGACAACAATTTACATAAAATCTCATCAAATCTAAAGTTCGACTCATAATAAAACTTAACTCCAAATCAAACACACATATACAAATATAACATAAACATAGAAATCTTTCCTACTCTTCAAATGTTCGAACTAATATCTTCTCCGATATTCCCGATGCGACGCGAGTGCACAAATAAATTGTAGAAAGGCTCGAAAGGGAATTCTCGTAAGAGATTCTTCATTAATCCATCCTTTCCGTCTTAGTAGATGAATAAAACTAGCCTCCGGATGTCCAAGTATGATCAAAGTGCTCCTTCATTCTCCAATCAATATGATCAAACATATCGGATATATTGTCAATAGAATTCATCACATTTTGCAATTCTTTCTCCAATCCTTTAATCTTCTTCGAATGAAATTAGTCTTATCAAGAATGGGTCTTGCTAAAGGATTGTTCCGTGATGCTCGTCGTAAATAACGGTGATCTCATCATTGTTATCCAAAGTGGAAACATATCGGTAGGATCCGATGGTTTCCATGGTAAAATTACTTTTTCCTAAGCCTCATAAGAAACTTGGTACCGATCGCATAAAGCAAATATAAGTAGATGGGTGTCCGAGTCCATGCACCGACCCATGAACGATTAATCCCAATGCGTACTTTACTATTATTGATCCAACATCGATAGGTAATCCAATTTGAATACAATAGTTTAAAATAGCGCATTCCTTTCGAAACTTTATTTACTCTCATGATAGGTAATAATTTTGATGATATAAAGAAATGCCAAGTGCTTTGAGACAGTGGTTTAGAAGTGATGCGAAAAACCGACATACCCGTCTTCTCGTAACTCCCAATCATCCGGTTCATCGACCGATATCTATAGATTTCGTTCATATCAGATCCGTCAGCATATTTTTAGGCCGAGTGTTTTATTTTGAAAAGGGGTCGCCTACGTAAATTGTCGGCGAATTTTTAATTTAATTTAAATAAATAATTTGAAAAGTAGTATTTTATTTTGAAAATAATTTTAAATTTGAAAATTTTAAGATATGAAATCAAACCGATCTCACATCCCGAAAAGTTTATATAAACGAGCACCGCACCACAAACCGTATATCTATCCCGAGAATAGACACACTCGCTTGATGATGGGGCTCGATTAAATAAACTACAAGATTTGTGACGTCCGTTTGGTCTACGAACCAATTTTATAAGCCGACTAAGTTCCCTCGCTTAATATAAATGAATTAAGCGGTGGTTTATATTACTCGGGTTCTTTAAAATTCCTATAAGGGCAAGCCCCTATAGTTAATTACATCTTAAGTGACGGAAATCACCTAAGAAAACTCTCGATAATAATCAATAATTCTGCTCTCAAGAATTTCAAAGTTTAAGTTTTCAAAGAATCGAATTTTTGAATCTCAATAGTGAATGGATCAAGTTTGGAACATTTTATTTCGGGAATTCAAAGGAAGAAAAGTAGGAGAAATTACAGATTCGAAGCGAACTTCGTAATCTCCCGACTATCCTATTGTTTGGCTTGGATTTAGGAAAGTCCTAATGTTTATTTAATGTTTTAATCTCGCCAATTTTAGTTAATTAGTGGCTTATATTTATATGATAGAATCATACAAATAACTCGGAAGATATGAGGGTTTATGTCGTATCGGACGACTACCTCGGAATCCTAAGACCGGTTAGGGCTTAATTTGCAATGCAAATGCCTAACGGAGAGTCGAGGATTTATGTTGCACTAGTGCAAACTACCTCGAAGTCCTATGGCTTTGTTTTTTAATTCTAGGAAAGTTTTGCTGAAGTGGGTTCAAGTTTTGCCGACGACGATGGCCGTGCCGCCCACCATGCTCCGAGCTCCTTGTTGTTGCGGAGGTTTAGTTTTAGAAATCATAAATCGGAGATGAGAGAAGTGTTTGGTTTAAAGAAAGTCTTAATTTCCATGTGTTTTTAACATTTTAATTAAAACAGATCTTAAAGTCGATTAAACGAACCGATTAAGATCCCACGGTTCCGTCATCCCGGCACCGTTATTTTCATCGAATTCACTTAGTCCGGATGAATTTGCTAAACTCAACTAAATAAGTTCCGCACTTTCATTTGGACCGTGGGAAATCCCGTTAAGCAACACGTGGGTTACATCATCCGAGGTATTCCCGATCATTCAATGAGACGTTTTAATTTAGTTGTAATTGTAGTTTTGTGTTCTGTTTGTGATTAAATTTTGAGTTATCTTATATTTTGAAATGTTGTGGCGATGAATTTTATCTTGCAATGACTTTTAACTTAGTTTTGATTTCAGTTTTGGTTTCTGTCCTAAAGGTGTAGGTTTTCATGCAACAGTTGTTTATCATGCAAGAAAAGTAAGTGCAATGCGATTAAATAAATTTCAGTAAAATAAATTGCAATAAAATAAAAGCGTACCTGGAGGGTCTTCCCGTCATCCCAAGCTGCACTTAAAATACAATTTAGAGTATTTAAGCATTTATAGCAGCTTCTTAGTGAAGCTAAGGGAAGGGTTATGGTTTTCTACCAAGTTCCTAATCCTATAGCTTAGTCATTTCCTATGACGTCTAGTGTTCTCGTGTTTTTTAGTTTGAGGACGATTTTCTTCATCAAAGAATAACTAAGTTCAATTGTTCTTATAAATATCCTATCATATCGAGGAAGTGCTTAGAAGAATCCTAAACATCTTTTCAATATTTCTAGGATTGTTTTAAGTCCAAGAGAATTTAATTATGTAAATGAATCGATCGTCCGAGGTTTTCAAATTTTGTTAACTTCGCTCGATGAACTAGGACATTCGAATGTCCTATAAGTGAAGTAACATTTCATTTAATATTCTGTTTAGGAGTTATGATAACTAAAGCTCCTAAGGGTAAAATGATATTTAATGATTTGTGATTCAAATTTAAGTTCAAATTAATGATTTAAGTTTGGAATAGTGTTCAAGTTATTTTAGATTTATTTTTGAATTCTTTATGTCTTAGGTGATGTTATTTAATTCCACTTAATTTAATTTAATTTTTTTTTAATTTAATTTTTAATTTGATTTAATTTAATTCAATTTAGTTTGGTTTGATGTTACATTAAATTAATTTGATTTAATTTAATTTTTAATTTAATTTGATTTAATTTAATTTAATTTAATTTATTTTATTTAATTTAATTTATTTAATTTAATTTAATTTTTAATTTAATTTAATTTAATTTAATTCTTAATTTGATTTAATTTTTAATTTAATTTTTAATTTGATTTAATTTAATTTAATTTAATTTTTAATTTAATTTAATTTAATTTTATTCATTTTAATTTTAATTAAAGAGTTCAATTATTTAATTTTAGTTTAATGATTAAGTCTTTCAATATTTTAAATTTAAATTATCATTTTAATTAAGAATTAAACATTAATGAAATGATTAATTTAGGGATTTTTAAATTAAAGAATAAATCTCTTCCTAATAATATCCCTATTTTAATAATTCCAATTTTATTATTCTTCCAAATTTAATCAATTATTTAATTAAAGTTTAATCATTTTAAATTGCTTAATGGGTTTCTACCCTTCAATTATTAAATTTCAATCATCCAAATCAGATTAGGATCAAATATTTTACTTGTTAATTTTTTATTAAACCTAAAGTTTTAATTAAGGATTAAAAGAAATTTAATTACCACTTTACCCTTTAAGCTTAATAATTTCATAACTCACTAAATTGAACTCAAATGAACTTGAAATTTTTATGTGACTTCACTTATGTGTCAATAAAGACATGAGAGGAGAAAAATGTGATTTTTCTGTATTTAATTTATTTATATAATTATTTTTTGTAGAAAATAGAGATTTCCAAGGAAAATTTAATAACATGACCAAGGAAAAGTTTCTGTCCTTAAGAAAATTATGGGACATTCCTAATGACCAGAGGACCACTTGGACCAATTTTTGTGATTTTTTGAATTATATTTTATTTATTAGAATTATTTTAAGTTCTGGAGTATTAATTAATTTAAAAATAAAATATAAGTTGAAAAATGAATTTTATAATTTTTAAAATTCTCTCTGATATCAAGGATTCCAGAGAACCAAATTTTACAATTTTCTGATTTTTCGTTGATTTATTATAATTATTTTAGTGAAAATGCTAGAAAATACATTTTTTTAATTTTAAAATTACCCTAGAACTTTAAAAAATTAATATCTCACCAAATAGGCCTAAGAAAAATATGGGGTTTGTTCCTAAGTGATTAAAATTCAAAATATGACATTTTGGTGAATTTTATTATTTTTGTGATTTTTATTATTTTTTAATTATTAAAAATATTAAAATAATATTAAAAATCAAGTTTTTAGAAAATTGAAATTTTAATTTTATTAAATTCCCCTGATATCAGAGAGGCTCTAAAACCAATTTGGTGAATTTTTGAAAGGTATTTTGAAAGTTATGAATTTTTAAAGTTTAAAATGACTAAATGGCTTAATCAACCCAATTAATAGGGCTAACCAAGTCCAATTGACTTCAAAATTTTATGGTGGGTTCCTCTGATCCTAAAGGTCAGTGGAGAATTGATTTCAAGTCAATTTGATCTATGGTTAACTCTAATTAATTAGGGGTCTATTTTGAGTGTTTAAGCCAATTAGGGTTATCTTAAGTGAATTAATCCAAGTCCTATTTTTCCTAGGGTTCTCTGGTCATAAGGAACATCACCAAATTTTCCTAGAATTTATTTCACAACATGCTATTTATTGGAATTAAAATACTCAAAACAGTGACATGAATTTGAAAAAATCAATAACTCTTCATAGGGATGGCCTCTGACTTTGGAAAATTCAGGGAATGTTCCCAAATTCAGAGGCTTCAAAAGCCCTATGGTCTCATGCCATGGTGAATTGTATACATGCATGAAGAATTAAATGTATGCAGAGAGTAAATAAATTATAAAAAATAAAATACTTGATGAAATTAATTGATTTCTTTTCCACATTATTCTCCTCTGTTCACTGAGCAAGAGGGTATTTTTATTTTATTTTTATGATTTTCCTACACAAAGTTATGGATTTTTGAAGTTTAGGGAATTAAATAAATAGAAAATACCCCTAATTTTCTACTTATCCACGCGGCGCCGCGTCATCCTTAACATCTCCGAAGGCACACGCGTCGCGATCCCATTCGACGCCGCCATCCGCGTCAGCGCTCCGGGACCCGCCGTATCGCTCCGTCTTCCGATCCGACGCGATCCCCGGCCGTCCGTCCGCGCGTGTATTAAATGGACGCGCATCCGTTCATCGTCCCCAAGTGTCCTCACCCGAGAGCCGTCCACACTAAATCCCTAATATCTCACTCGATACTCAATGGATTTTCATGTTCTTATGCTCTATGGATTCGTCTTGAAGAGACGAACACATCCATACGGTTATCATGCATCGAAATTAAAGCATTTGAAATGGAGAATCTCCGGAGCTCGGGATGAAGAATTAGCTCATACCTTTGCTCATAGAAGTGTGGCTTCGATCCGAGAGTTGTTGCACCTTCGATTGGATCCTAGCAAGCTCCGGATGAAGTCTCCGGGTCCGGTGAATCGTCTAGGTTGGACTTCGACCACGGCCGATCACAAAGCTTCGGAGGCCGGAGCAACCGGGTGGCCTCGGAGATGGGGCTTTTGCCGGTGGACACCTTCTCTTGGTCCGGTGAAGGTGTAGGACCAATCGATTTGAGGATTGATCCACCGTGGAGAAGTGTCCCGGTTTTGGGTGGAATTTCAGCTGAGAAATCGGATTTTGTCGCGTGGGGATTAGTGGCAAATCGACACTCGGGGATCAACTCGCTCTAAGGGTGGAGAAGGGTTTGGAACAATTTTGGCAGAGTTTCGGCAAGGTTTGTGCAACTCTTTTTCATGGCCGTGAGGGGGTGGTGTTTAAATAGGAGAGGGTGGAGGGCCTCCCAGGGAGAGTTAGGGCTTTGGATCACCTGCTTAGGTCAAGGGAAGAACAGCCCATGCTATCCATTCGGGTCGAGACAAGTCGACAATGGAGAATTTCAATGTTGGCTCACATGTGAGCTTTCGGCCATGGTGTTTTCCGGTGGCACCGTGGCCGGCCGGCCGTGCATGGGTCACCCTCAGGTTCAGGTGGGTCGTGGCTTGATGTTTGTGAAGGCAATTGGTGGCTGCCATGTGTAAAGGGTTTGAATCAAAGTGGAATGGGGTAAGGGTGTATTTTGGCTCAAATTGGTCAAATGCATGGATTGGGCTAGGTGCACCTTCCCATGGCTAGTTTGGGATGAAGATAAAGTGGTTTAGGTCAGCATAATTAGTGGGGAAGGATCACCATCCAAGTACAATTAAGTTTAAGCAAGGTTTAGTGGAGTCATGGAAGTGGCTAATCCCTTTAAGGGAATATGGAAAGGACCTCCTCCTCTTGCCATCTTGGGTATGGTGAGGTGGAAAGTAGATCCCATGGCTCTCATGTGGCTCATGCATGGCTTCATGGCTCATCTTTGGCTTGGGAAAAGTTTAGTCAACTTTCATGAGGAAGGATGTTGAAATTTTTGATGGATTTAAGGAGAATTGTCATAAGGATTGATTTGGATTTATTTGGTGATAGATTTTAGAACTTAGGAAGTGTTTTAAATCAAAGGGATGATGAGAGGAATTTCATGTGGGCTTTGTTATGGACTTTGGGCTTTTGAATTTGTCTTGGATGGGCCTTTTAAGAAAGTGGGCCTTTGAATTTTAAAATGAATTTTAGGATGGAATTTTAGTAAAGGCTTGGGCCAAATAATTGTTGAGTTTGCTTTAGGGATGTTTCATGAGTGGTTTGGAGTCAATTTGGTGTGATTTGGACTTGAATTGGTTTGAATTTGGGTTTAATTGGTAAGTGGGCCTATGTAGGTCAAATTGGGCTAACTTGGGCCAATGTTGGGCTAGAGTTGAAATTGATGTAAAATTAATGTTGGGAAATGTTTATGGGAGTGTTTCAAAGAGATTTTGGCTTTGATGGGTTTTGATTTTGGGGTTTGGGCTCATTTGGGTTAGGTTCTGGGTTTAGGTCGAAAATGGGCCTTTTAGCTTTGGGTTGAATTTGAGTGGGGTTTGGATCAAAATCTTGGGCAAATCATGTTAGTGTTTTGTTTATGGGGATGTTAAGGAAGGTTTAGAAAAGATTTGGGGTTAATTGGAGTTGAATTGGTTGAGTTTGGGCTAAGTTTGGGTCATGGGTCCAAATTGGGCTTTAAGGCCAAAAGTGAAATTGGATCCAAATTTCAATCAATTTGGGCTTGGATTTGGTCTAAATTGGTGTTGGGGATGTTGAATTGAAGTTTAGAATTGAATTGGACCAGAATTTGGGTCAATTGGGTAGGTTAGGTTTTGACATTGGGTTCACTTAGGGTTAAAATGTGTCAAATTGGGGGTTTTGACAAAAGTAGGGTAAATTGACAAAATTGGCCCATGGTGTAGTTGAACAAAATGAAATTGGGAATATTTGGGATTTTCTGGAATTTTCTGGGAATTTTCTGAATTTTTGGATTTTTTGGCTAGGAGGGGTATTTTGGGTATTTGGAGGGTATTGGGAGGTATTTTTGGAATTTTTGACATTTTTGGGTATGGATGATCAATTTGAGTGATGTGGAAATGTTTGGGAATGATTTTCGTGAATTTTGGGTGATTTGGAAATTTTTGAGAAATTTTGGGTAGTTTCAAGGGCATTTGGGTAGGTTAGCGGGTGTAAGGTCCCGGGGGTCAAAAATTGAAAATTTGGAAAATTGAAGATTGGGTGAATATAAGTGGAATAAAATCATTTTGGTTCAGCCATGAAGCCATATCAAGCCCATATGAGCCATGAAGGGACTCATTTGAGGCATTCACTATGTTGTTCCTAACCCTCTTAGCCAAGGGCTTAGGGGTTAAGGACCATCCATGTGAATCACTCACATGAGTCGAGAGGTCAAGTTAGGTATAGGTGTGGTTTTAGGAGGTGTATGGAAGTGTAGTGTATGAGTGTAGTGTGTGTGTAAGTCAGCCCCTCCACTGGACCAGGCCACCTGTAGGGCGCTCCTGAGGCCAAAGAGTCCTATAGGAACTCATCCTTTAAACTTCCACACTTGATTTCAACCCTCTAGGTGATTAGGGGTCTACAGTCAAGTTTGTGGAGTTTGCAGGGAGTTTAGAAGTGGTTTGAATTTCTAAAAGGTGGGTCCCAATTCTAATCCTCTAAGATAGTCAAAGGAAAAACCTAAGGCTAGATCCTAAGCACTAAAAGAAGAAGAGAAGACCTCATAAAAAATGAGGTCAACAGTATCTTGAAGGCACAAAGTTGGAATAGTGACAAACAGAGGTATTTTCTATAGAAAACAATTCATTTACCCTTGCAGGAGTAAATGTTACCCATCTTCCTCTGACGTACACATTTCCATTGTTGATCACATGTAAATTAGAGTAAAACTCTTTAACTACAGGTATAACTATAGCAGAAGTTGTATAACAAAATACCTCCCAATGCTGTTGTGCGATCATTTCTTCGATTTTTGTAGTAGCATTCTCTACTCCTCTATTGACGAATCCTCTTTCTTTGATAAGTCTTTTCTTCATCAAGCCTTTGTTGAAGATTCGCTGTGCCTTCGAACTGACAAATTTTCTCCGGTTGAAAACTTCAGTTTTTGTGGTTTCTAGGAATTTTGAGGCCATTTTGGATGGAATGGATTGGTCTCTAGTCGTTCATAAGGAAGAAAATGGTGTAAAATCGGATTTGGAATAATTTCTTACGAAGGAATGGCTTAGATCCGTCCAAAACCGCACGAAAAATCCTTAAGAAACAAAATTTCCAACTGCCTCGCCGTCGGCGGGAAGTTCCTCGCCGTCGGCGACTTAGTTATAAAACTGAATTAGTAAATGGTACATGATCTCGCTGTCAGCGGGATCGGGCTCGCTGACGGCGAGATTCATAAAATTGCCCGTTTTCGCTCTGGTCCGAACATTTTCTGATCTCATCTAATAAATTCAATTTTTGTGATGATTCTAAATATAAATTTGAGTAGTAAGATTTAATTTAATAATATAGACTCACTAATATGTAGATATTTAAAAATAAAGGACTACTATGGGTTGCCTCCCATAAAGTGCTTGGTTTAACATCGTCAGCCCGACCTAATTCAGTTAGTGTTCAGGTTGACTAAGCATTAAAACCTCTTTAAAATTTGATCATCTATTTTCGAAATATGGTTTTAATCTATGTCCATTTACTTTAAATCTATGTCCTGTTTTTTGATCTTCAATTTCTATAGTTCCATATGAAAATATTTGAGTTATGGTGAAAGGTCCTAACCATCGAGATTGCAATTTCCAGGAAATAATTTCAATCTAGTATTATAAAGCAAAACTTCTTGTCCTGGTTCAAAATTTCTCTCGATTAATCTTCGATCATGCCATAATTTCATTCTTTCTTTATAAATCCTATCATTATCATATGATTCATTCCTTAATTCTTCCAATTCATTCAATTGCAACAACCTCTTCTCACCAAACTTCTTTCATATTATAATTAAATTCTTTAATTGCCCAATATGCTTTATGTTCTAATTCAACTGGTAAGTGGCAAGTTTTTCCATATATAAGCCTATAAGGAGTCATTCCAATCGAAGTTTTATAAGCAGTCCTGTATGCTCATAATGCAGTGTCTAGTCTTATAGACCAGTCTGATCTATTAGGATTTACACACTTTTCTAATATACGCTTAATCTCTCGATTTGTGAATGATAAGCAGTCGATATCTTATGCATAATATTATACTTTTCTACTAGTTTGTGAATATATTTGTTTCTAAAAGAGTTCCTCCATCAGTGATAATCACTCTCGGCATTCCAAATCTAGTAAAAATATTTTTCATTAAAAATTTTGAAACACTTTTAGCATCACACCTAGATAAAGCTTGTGCTTCAATCCATTTGGAAACATAATCAACAACTACTAATATATATGAGTTTCCAAATGACGGAATAAAATGTCCCATGAAATCTAATCCCCAAACATCAAAAATTTCAACTTCTAATATAAAATTCAGAGGCATTTCATTTTTTCTTGATATGTTTCCTGCTCTTTGGCATTTATCGCAGGTTTTGATATATCTATATACATCTCTAAATAGAGTAGGCCGAGTAGAATCCGTGATTGTAGAATTTTATATGCCATTTTATCTGTCCCAAAATGTCCTCCAAAATTAGAATCTTGACATTTTTGAATAATTGGTTCAATTTCTTCATAAGGCACGCATCTTCTAATAATTAGATCCTTACATTGCTTATATAAGTATGGCTCATCCCAAAAATATAATTTAGTATCGTGAATGAATTTTTTCTATTTTTGCGAAGTTAACATAGGTGGTAAAATGTCACTTACAATATAATTTACCATATCAGCATACCAAGGTATTTTCAACACATTAATATTATAAAGTTGTTCATCAGGAAAACTGTCTAAATTTTCATTATCAATATTAGATAATTCATGATTTTCTAATCTTGATAAATGTTCAGCAATTTGATTATCAGTTCCCTTTTTGTTAATTATCTCAAAATCAAATTCTTGCATTAATAATATCCATGTGATTAATCTTGGTTTAGAATCTTTCTTTTGCATTAAATATTTTATAGCAGAATGATAGGTATGCACAGTGCATTTAGTTCCTATTATATAATGCTGAAATTTATTAAAAGCATATACAACTGCTAATAATTCTCTTTCAAGTAATCGTATAATTTATCTCGACATCATTTAGAGTTTTACTAGCGTTGTATATAACTTTGAAACTTTTATCATATCTTTGCCAAGAATCGCTCCTATAACATAATCACTAGCATCACACATAAGCTCAAATGGTTTCTCCCAGTTAGGTGAAACTATTATAGGTGCTATAATTAATTTATCTTTTAATAATTCAAAAGCATTTAGGCATTCAGTTGTAAATTCAAATTTCTTGCCCTTTTCAAGAAGTTGGCATAGAGGTTTAGTAATTTTTGAAAAATCTTTAATATAACGCCTGTAAAATCCAGCATGTCCCAGAAAACTTCTTACCCCTTTTACCGTAATGGGAGGTGGTAATTTAGCTATTACTTGAATTTTTGCGAGGTCTACTTCAATGCCTTTTTCGAAATTTTATGCCCTAATACAATGCCGTCGTAACCATAAATCGACATTTCTCCCAATTTAGAACTAAATTAGTTTTCTCACATACTTCAAATACTTTTTCAAGATGATTTAGGCATGTGTCAAATGTTGTTCCAAATACGAGAAATCATCCATAAATACTTCTATTCCATTATCAATTAATTTACTAAATATAGACATCATACATCTTTGGAATGTTGCGAGTGCATTACATAATCCAAAAGGCATTCTTCGAAAAGCGAAAGTTCCATAAGGACTAGTAAATGTAGTTTTATCTTGATCCTCGGGAGCAATTTGTATTTGATGATAACTCGGTATATCCATCTAAGAAACAAAAATATTTATGTCCGGCTAATCTATCTAACATCTGGTCTAGAAATGGTAAAGGGAAGTGATATTTTCTAGTGGCTGTATTTAATTTTCAATAATCAATACATATTAGCCATCCAGTAACTTGTCTTATAGGGATAAGATCATTATTTTCATTAGCTTTGACAGTCACCCCTCCTTTTTTAGGTACACAGTGAATTGAGCTTACCCAAGCACTGTCAGAAATATGATATATAATACCATTATCTAACCATTTTAAAATTTCCATCTTGACTACTTCTTTCATTATTGGATTTAATCTCCTTTGTGGATCGGCTTTAGGTTTATGTTCATTATCTAAAATAATTCTGTGCATACAGATTGAAGGACTAATTCCTTTAATATCTGCTAAAGTCCAACCAAAAATTTTCTTATATTTTTTTAACGTATCTAAAAGTTTTTCTTCGAGATTCATTTAATTCAGATGAAATAATAACTGGTAGAGTTGAAGAATTACCTAAGTAAGCATATTTTAAATGATTAGGTAACATTTTTAACTCAAGTTCAGGAGGTTTAATTATTGATGGAACTATATTCTTTTCATTGTTTTCTGTGTTATCCAAAAATTCAACTTTCTCTTGAATATAATCTAATTCTTGATTTATCTCAGATTTTTCGATTAATTCAATATTCTCTTTTTCTAATTTCTCTTCATAATATTCTTTAAAATGTTCTTTTTGTAAATGATCAAGTACTTCCATTCGAAAACACTAATCATCTTTTTCTAGCGCAGGATATTTCATTGATTTAGCAATATTAAAAGTTACTTTTTGGTCATTTACTCTCATAGTTAATTCTCCTTTCGAACATCAATCATAGCTTTTCCAATGGCTAAAAATGGTCTTCCTAAAATGATAGGAATTTCTTTATCTTCTTCCATATCTAGAACAATAAAATCTACAGGGAAGATAAATTTATCCACTTTTACTAATACATCTTCAATAACTCCCTTAGGATATGTAACATAACGGTCAGCTAACTGAAGAGTTACTGAAGTAGGTGAAATTTCTCCCAATCCTAATCTCTTGAAAATTGATAGAGGCATTAGATTGATGCTTGCTCCTAAGTCACACAAAGCTTTTCCATAGAATTTTTCTCCAATAGCGCAGGGTATAGTGAAACTACCAAGATCTTTTAATTTTTCAGGAAGTTTTTTCTGAATAATAGCACTACACTCTTCACTAAGTGCAACCATTTAATTATCAGTAAATTTTCTTTTCTTATTTAGAATATCTTTCATGAATTTTACATAGTTTGGCATCTGTTCTAAAGCTTCTACGAAAGGAATATTTATCATTAATTTCTTCAAAATTTCAAGGAATTTAGCAAATTGTTTGTCTTTTTTATGTTGAATTAGTCGTTGAGAAAATGGTGGTGGAGGTTTTTCAACAGAAATTTTCATTGGTATTAAAGGATTTTCTAAGTTTTGATCTTGTTGATTCTTTTCCTTTTCAATTTCCACTTCCTCTTTTGACTTTCAAGTTCTTTCTGAATTCGAGGTTCTAATTCTTTTCCACTTCGTAATTGTATCGCTTTAATTTGTTCATTTTCCTTGTCTTTAGGATTCATTTCTACATTACTAGGAAATGTTCCAGGTATTCTATTATTAAGTGCGGTAGCGATATGTCCAAGTTGATTTTCAATATTTTTTATAGCTGTTCCTTGATTTTGTAATTGATTTCCTTGTATTTGTAATTGATTTCCTTGGTTTTGTAAATGTTGACCCATATTTAATATTAATTCTTCTATAGATAATTTCTTATCTTTAAATTGAGGGTTATTATTATTAAATCCAGTGGATAATTAGGTTTATAATTAGGATTTCCTTGATTAGATGGATTTCCTAATTGTTGTGTTATATTATTCATCCATGGTTGATTAGTTGTATTATTATTCCAATTAAAATTAGGATGATTTTTCCATCCAGGATTATAATAATTTGCATAAGGATTATTGGGTCTGTTGTTAATTGCATTAATTGATTCATATTGAGATTGAGATTCTATAAGTTGTCCAGATGAATTTTCTTCGTTATAGTTGGAGAGTAATTCATTCCAAAATGATCTAATTTTTTAGATATAGCAGCAATTTGTGAAGCTAACATAGATATTGCATCATTTTCATGAATACTAGCTATTTTTTTCGGATTCATTCTATCAGCAGGCCATTGAAAATTATTTGTTACCATTTCTTCGATTAGTGCATAGTCTTCATCAAATGGTTTTGACATTAATGATCCTCCAAGAAGACAGCATCGATGATTGATCTTAAAGATCCTACTAATCCATTATAGAAAGTTTGGATAATTAACCAATCTGTAACGCATGATGTGGGCATTTCCTAAGAAGTTCTTTAAATCTCTCCCAAGATTCATATATTGACTCTCCATCAAACTGACTAAAAGAAGTTATATCATTTCTAAGCTTAGCAGTCTTAGATGGTGGAAAATATTTTGATAGAAATTTTTGTGATAATTCTCCCCAAGTTTTAATAGATCAAGGTGCTAGCGAATTTAACCACATTTTAGCCTTATCCCTTAAAGAAAAAGGAAAAAGTCTAAGTATGATAGAATCGTTAGATACTCCTTCATATTTGAAAGTAGCACATAGTTCTAAAAAACTAGCAAGATGTAAATTAGGATCTTCAGTAGGTGAACCACTAAATTGATTGTTTTGTACCATTTGGATAATTGCAGGTTTAAGTTCGAATGAATTAACAGCTACATCAGGGTTTTGAATAGTTAAATGAATTTCATCTAATGTAGGGTTGGCATAATCTAGTAATGGTCTTGGTTGATTGATAATTTGATTTTCAGGTATATTTGCCATTTGTGTTAAATTTATAATTTCTCTTTTTTGTTTTCTAATTCTTTTAATTGTACGCTCTAATTCTGAATCGTAAGGTATTAAATTTTCGTTTCCAAATTTTTGCATACAATTTTAAATTAGTTCGTTACTTTAGTAAATAATTTGTTTAGTTCCCCGACAACGGCGCCAAAAACTTGACCCACTTTTTGTATGTATGTAATTTATGTTTATAGCCAATGAACCAAAAAACTGATCCCGCTTTAAATATAGGTATATGATTTAATGTATAATGTGGATTCTACGCAAGTATACGTATCGTATCAAGTAATACAGGGCTATAGTGGAGTCCTGGTTATCGATCCCACAGGGAAGTTTTTAACAAAATTGTTATCAACTAAATTTAAAGGAATTACTTACTAATAAAGTGAACAGAAATTCTAAGTAACTAAAGTAAACTAATGCTTGAAATAAGTTGATTTAATTAATTCGTAAAAAGTATCTTTCTCCTTGTTTTTAGAAAATTAAGTGAAATGATGAATTTAAGTAAAATTTTTAAATTGTATTGTGACAAATAGGAGCATTCCTATTCTTTACCCTTTGGTCCAGGTGCAAAGAACATTGACTAATCCTATGTTTGATTACTGAATTTGCGGCTAGGCTGGGAGGATACTGGCTGCCACTTTAGAGCTCCCACGTTCCCCTCACCTGCGGGCTAACATCTACACTTCAGCTCTCAAACAGTAGGATCGAATTGAGTATTTTTGTCTGTCACACTAAAATATCCAATTCTACGTCCGATAATTAATATTTCCCTATTTATTTACACCCGCCTTCCAAGGCTCTTGACTTCCCTGAATATTGGATGTAATTTTTACTATAGTTGATAATTCAACATATTTTAACTACTCAATTGGTCGCATTGAAAGTAAATTAAGTTTAAAGTAAAAATTATTACAATTTATTTATATTATATTAGGTGCTTTTATTTAATTTCATCAATCCACATAATTTTCATAAACAAGGAGAAAGACTAAGGAAACTACTCGTAATGCATGAGAATAAAACAAAGCATGGATTTCATTTAAAGTTTAAAAACAATAAACAAAGATACTTATCTTAATTTCCTTCCCAAGCGTGACTCTCGAAGTTCCTTTGACTTTTCCTTCTAGTACAACAACTAAATAGCACTCAATTAAACTAATAACTCACTAAACACACTCAAACTGCACTTAAGACACTAAAAATAGACTCACATAAGACTCAAAAGACACAAAAAAAACTCTAGAATTCGGCCTCTATTTATAGAGGTAAGCAAAGGTCCAAGGGGTGCTTAAAACACCTCTTAAAAAAGTGTCAAGGTTCAATGTATATGCATTTTGAACTAGCTCGCCGTCGGCAGGAAACGACCTCGCCGTCAGCGGGCTTCTAGAAGGTCTTCAAACAAGCGCGATCTCGCCGTCGGCGGGCTCGGGCTCGTCGTCGGCGAGGTAGTTATAATTCCTTCGAAATTTCTCCTCACGATCTCGCCGTCGGCGGCCTCAATCTCGCCGTCGGCGAAGTAGTTATATTTGCATGAATTTCTCCTTTTTGATCCAAATTTGCTCCATTTCATGCATTTTGCTTCTATCACTAATAAATCTTCATTCCTGCAATAAAATAAAGAAAATACCTTTCTTTAAAGTGCAATTTCATCAAAAATAGGTATGAAATTCTTAACATATTTTTCTGTGATCAATAAACCTAGAGCTGATCAACAAAGGAGATTGAATCCAATGAGGAAAGAAGCAATAAAGAAGGAAATTTTAAAATGGCTTGATGCTAGAATTATTTATCCAATTTCAAACAGTGCTTGGGTATGTCCAATTCATTGTGTCCCTAAGAAAGGAGGAGTGACTGTTGATGTAAATGAACAGAATGAGATTATACCAACAAGACAAGTTAATGGATGGTGAATTTGTATCGATTATAGAAAATTAAATGCCGCCACTAGGAAAGATCATTTTCCTCTTCATTTTCTAGATTAAATGTTGGATAGACTTGTCCGACACAAGGCTATTACTTTTTGGATGGATATATCGGTTATCATCAAATAACTATTGCTCCTGAGGATTAAGAAAAGACTACATTTACTAGCCCTTATGAAAATTTTGCTTTTAGAAGAATGTCCTTTGGATTATGTAATACACCTACAACATTTCAAAGATGTATGATGTCTATTTTTAGTAATCTGATTGATAATGGAATTGAAGTATTTATGGATGATTTTTCTGTATTTGGAACTTCATTTAACATATGTTTGAAAAACTTAGAAAAAGTTTTGGAGCTTTGTGAGAAAACAAATTTAGTTCTAAATTGAGAAAAATGTCAATTTATGGTTGTAGGAGGAATTGTACTTGGGCATAAAATTTCTGAACTTGGAATGGAGGTTGACTCTACAAAAATTCAAATTATTGAGATATTACCACCTCCTATTATTGTGAGAGGGGTAAGAAGTTTCTTAGGACATGCTAGATTTTACAAGCATTATATTAAAGATTTTTTAAAAATTACTAAACTTCTGTGCCAACTTTTAGAAAAAGATGAGAAATTTGATTTTGATGAAGAATGTTTGAATGCCTTTGAACTATTAAAAGAAAAACTAATCACTGGCCCTATAATTGTTTCACCTGATTGGGGGAAACCATTTATGTCTGATGCTAGTGATTTTTTGATTGGATGTGTTTTAGGATAAAATTGTTCAAGGTTATTTACTATGCTAGTAAAACTCTTAATGAAGCTTAGATTAATTATACAACAACAGAAAGAGAATTATTAACTGTTGTGTATGATTTTGAAAAGTTTAGAACTTATCTGATTGGAACTAAATGTATAGTGCATATGGACCATTCAGCTATCAAATATTTTATGCAAAAGAAGGATGCCAAACTTAGATTAATTAGATGGATACTTCTAATGCAAGAATTTGACTTTGTGATAGTTGATAGGAAAGGAACTGATAATTAAATTGCTGACCATCTGTCTAGTCTGGAGTATTATAAACTATCTAAATTTGAGAAGGAAATTACAGAAACTTTCCCTAATGAGCAATTGTATAACATTAAGGAATGGAATTTGCCTTTGTATGCTGATATTGTGAATTATTTAGTATGAGATATTTTACCATCTGATTTAAAAAGACAACAATAAAAGAAATTTAGACATGATGCTAAATTTTACTTTTGGGATGAGCCCTACCTATATAAATAGTGTAAGGATCTTATTATTAAAAGATGTGTGCCATATGAAGCCAATAATTCAAAGTTGTCATGATTCAGAATTTGGAGGACATTTTGGTGCTGATAAGACTGCTTATAAGATTTTACAATCTGAATTTTATTGGCCTACTCTTTTAGGGATGTATACAGATATATAAAATCATGTGGTTGGTGTCAGAGAGTAGGTGATATCTCTAGAAGAAATGAAATGCCTCTAAATTTTACAATAGAAGTTGAGATCTTTGATGTATGGGGATTGGATTTTATGGGACCATTTACTCCTTAATTTGGAAATTTAATATATTGGTCAATATTGATGATGTATCAAATGGATCGAAGCCATTGCTTTACCTAGATTTGATGCTTGGAGTGTTTCAAAATTTTTAATGAAAAATATTTTACAAGATGTGAAATGCCGAGAGCGACCATAACTGATAGTAGATCTCATTTTAGAAATAATATGATTCAGAGATTGGTTAGAAAATATAATATTATTCATAGAATCTCTACTGCTTATCATCCACAAACTAGTGGTTTAGTAGAAGGTCTAATGGTGAAATTAAAAGAATTTTAGAGAAAACTGTGGATCTTCATAAATTAGACTGGTCTGTGAGATTAGATACTGTATTATGGGCATACATGACTACTTATAAGGCCCTTATTGGAATTTTTCCTTATAGACTAGTGTTTGGAAAGACCTGCCACTTTCTAGTAGAATTGGAGCATAAAACATATTTGGTGATAAAAAGAACTGAATTTTAATTTGAAGAATGCAGGTGAAAAGAGATTTGTGCAATTGAATGAGTTGAAAGAAATTAGAAATGAATCTTATCATAATGACATAATTTCTAAGGAGAAGATGAAATTATGGCATGATCGAAAGATATTAAGAAAGAAATTTGAACCTGGATAGAAATTTTTGCTATACAATACAAGATTGAAACTATTTCTTGGAGAACTAAAGTCTAGGTGGATAAGACCTCTTACTGTTATAAAAGTTCTTTCTTTTGGAGCTGTTGATATTGATGATCCTAAAACTGGAAAGATATTTAAAGTTAATGGGCATAGATTAAAACCATATTATGAAGGGTATCGACCTGATTTTAAAGAGGTTTTAATGTTAAGTCATGCTGAATAATTTAATGTTCGTTGGGCTGACAACGTTAAACCAAACATTTTGTGGGAGGCAACCCATATGTATCTTCATTATGTTTATTTGCTTGCTTGCTTTTAGTAGTTGTACTTGTAGTTAGTAATATTTGAGTCCTAATCCTTTGTAAATATCATAAAAGATGAGAATTTTTGGATCATTTTGAAGAATTGGAATATTTCGGACTAAAACAAAGTTCGGTGCATTTTTGAACATTGGTGCCGCCGGCGCTAGAATGGGTGTCTCCGGTGCTCTATTACAGAGAAGATGCACAATTATTTTGATAGAGCCGCCGAGAACCTATGGACGGTTCCTAGAGTTTAAAAATACGATTTTTGACGGTTTTAGGCGGGATTTCATCCTAATAACTCCCCAAAACGTGTTTTTAACCCCATAAACTCCAGAAAAATGAAAACTTTCATTCCCAGTTCTCTTCCAATGGATTCCAACTTTGTAGAAACCCAGAGATTTAGAGTTTTAACCGAAGAAAATTCATTGGTTTTGAGGCGCAACATTTATTCAATAAAGTGATGATGAAGAAGAGGATTATCAAGGAAAGAGGCTTTGTAAATCGAGGTATGGATACTCCTAATACTCGAGTAGAAGAAATTATAGTGCAGAGACATTGGGAGGTGTTATGCTACATTACTGCCGTTGTAGTAGTTCCTATCGTGAAACAGTTTTATGCAAATCTTCATGGAATCAACCAAGGATTCGTCTATGTGCGAGGTAGGTTTGTACCATTCACTCCTTCAAAGATTAATGATTTGTTTATGATTGAGAATGTGCCTATCTACCATTATACAAATTTTGATGCGACAAGAGACAATATGAATGAAATTTATCGCTATTTGACGGATGAAAATGAAGACTGAGAGATAAGAGATAACAGATTTGTAAGTTTTTCTACTGCATTTCTAAATCCAGTGTTGAAGCAATAGCTTTACTTTATTTCTACGAAGTTACTTCCTACTATGAAAATTAGTAAAGTGACTAAGGAATGTGCCATTTTAAGTTACTGTATTCAAACTGGAAGGACGATAGATATTGGAATTATAATTGTGAAATCTATATTGGGATTGATTATTCATGGATCTAAACATGGTCTTGGACATCCCTCCACCATATTTCTTCTTTGCAGCAAGTCAGAAGTTCCTTATGAAACTTGGGAAAAAGTTCTTCTTCCTTGGAGGCCTATAAACCTAACTAATCTTTATGACTCTGAGGCAATAGGAGATGAGAATGACATGAGCCTCATTGCAGATCAACCATCTCAGAGTTCACGATCTATTCAGCCTTACTTTCCTGAAAGTTCCCAAGTGATTTTGAAGGAGATCAAGAAGTTGGAGAAAGAGGTGCAAAATCTTATGAATGTTATTAATAATATCTCTGATTTATTTGATCACTAGGATTGGAAGATGAAAGAACAGCTTGATCACACCAGTAGAATTGAAGATAGTTTGATAAATGCGATGAAAAGAATGATGTGATTGCTGAGAATTCAATTGATGAATACTCATATCGTCCCTTCTAAAATCTGTTTGTGCATCGTCAACCTATTGGAGATATCAGAGGAGAAGAAATTACTGAGACCGACGATGAGTAGTGACTCAGCTTTATATTTAGTATTTGATAGTTTTATTATGCTTTAGTGTGCTTAGTGTTGGATTGATTTACTTTGTAGTTTGTGTTTGGACTTATTATGCTTGAATTCTGTGTTTGTGTATATGTTTGTGATGATTGTGATGCTGAATTGATATGGCTTAATGAACTTATGTAGCAAATGCTTAAATGTGTATGCTGTCATATGGATTTTATATATTAAAGTAATGTTTTGTGTTGTTTGTGTAAATTTGTTGTTAGTTAGTGCTTAATTAATGAAATAGATGCTTAAAGAGGCAAATTATGTGATGGCGTAAAGTCGAAACGATCGAAATTGCAAAAATTTTACGGACCCAGAAAATTGAACTGGCATCGCCGGTGCGCAAATGGATTTTATATTGTTAAAGAGGCTTTAATTGTTGAATGCAGAAGTTCAAAGTGGCTCATTCTCTGGTTACTTCATTAAGATGATTCATCGAGAGTAGACAAGTAGAAATGAAATAATGCTATGTTTTCCTCGTGACATCCAACTTTAATGCAGAAAAATTTACTCTTCTTCCATTTGTATTCTTCCATAATCCTCTTTCGGTAGTCAATGAAAATATAATCTCGTCTAAATTTTCCTCCCTTTAATTATAATTTGCATAAAAACAAATCGAATTCGAAGGTAGTTGGTAAAATGAATTAATTACCTCAGGGGAAAACGCTATTGATTTTCCTCTTACCATAATTTGATCCACCTTAGCTTCAGGGAGATTAGCATAAAACTCCTGGACAATAGAAATCACAGCAACAAGAGAAAAAACGACATAAACGTTCCCATTGTCGACGAACAATCAAATCTTCCACTACTCCGCCTGGATTTTTGAAACACCACTCAGGAATCAATTTTTTGGCCTGCATCGCATCTGCTTATCTATCTTGAGATTTCACAGTCACAAACTTACTTGAATCAAAAGTTTCCATCCCCTTGCTCCTCTTCATTTTTGGTGCCATTTCTAGAAATCACATAAAATTTGAAATAAATTCTAAACTAAAACCAAAATCACTAAACCTAACTTCCAAAAGCTAAAACTAGCATTCCCATGTAATATCCATCAATTTTTCTTAACTATTACCATAAATATTAATTTTCAGATTTTCCATAATGTACTTCAAATCTATGGAGAATATAAAAAATTTTTACATAGAAGTGAAACTCTCACCTTGAGAAGATGAAATCTAGTAAATTTGACCTAATTTCACCAAGTAATCTTCAAATTTGGAGAAGCCCTAGGATTAAATTTGTGAATGACCGAGGAAGAAGGTGACTATGAGGGAAAAAATGTAGTTTTTTCGGATTAAATTTTAACTTACAACCATTCGTGAACTAGTTTTCGTGGACCGGCGCTTAAGCACGTCTTGTTCGGCGCTTAGGTGTCTACCTCTCGAGTAATCCTGTGCTTAAGAGCGGGGTTATGGCACTTAAGCGCCCATGCACAAATTTGGATTTCAATCTTGAGATAAATGCACGTCTTACTAAAGTCATCCACCCTTAAATGGTCTTTATAAATCTTAGCAACTATTTTCTTCCCCTTCTATTCTCCTCTTTCTCAAAAAATCACAACTCTCCATAATTTTGATTCTATCATAATTAACACATAATTTTCACACAAACAAGCATTTTCATTCACACAAAACAAATACAAACACAATTCACACAAATTATCTCAACTCCAAAAATTTTTGGATGAGATAACTCTTAAATACATTACGACACAACAAAACTTAAACGCACTTAAAAACAAACAAACACTAACAACAAACAATCTAACTAGACTCTCAAACTTAATTCCATTCTCCATTAGGTGGAATATATCTCTATCCTTCATTTGTTTCTTTTGAAGCATTTGGCATATAAATTTGATAGAGCAGAAGATGATGAAGAACTCTTATTGAGTCTTCCTTAATTCACTTATTTTTCAGATACATCGACTTGTCCGCTTCTTCAATATAACTTGTATGGTTGAATTGCATTTTGAGTTTACATCCAATATGCATCAAGTGTTCATTAGTTTCATTCACTTTTCCTCCAATTGAAGCCACATCAGCCTCAATTTTTGCAATCTTCTCCGTTCCTTCTATACTAACGGTTAGAAATCCGTTGTATAACTCTTACGCACTTTGACTTAAAACTTCTTCTTGATGGCCTTATCTTTATTCTTCAAATCACTCTCCAAGAAGACATTTTTGCTAACTCTATCACTCCTTTTTCAACTCAAGAATTTATTCACTTAGACTTTAGGATGAAAATTTGGAGGAGGGTAAGAATCTCTTCATTTTCATGCTATTTATAGACATTGGAGGAGCCTAAACCCACAACCCAAGTTCATAAACCACAAATAACTTTCAAGACAACATCCTCACGTTTAATTATTCTAGAACATTATTTATGCACATTTGTTTAACTACTGCGCTTAAGAGCCGAATATTAGTACATAAGAGCTGACGCTCATTTAAGCATATGTCAGCTTAACGTCCAAATACGCATTCTAACACGTCTAAGTTATCAATTAAGGTCTTAGAATTATCATAACATATTCAAAATACTACCACATTTTTCTAAAACAAACACAACAACATAACATTAAAAATAAAAACACATTGATAACTATGGGTTGCCTCCCACAAAGTGCTTGGTTTTACGTTGTCAGTCTGACGTACCCTGTGCTTATTCTGGGTGACCCAACATCAAAAGATCACTCAATTTAGTTTGATCCCCTAAGAAATAGGGTTTCAGTCTGTGGCCATTGATCCACCGATATTTATGCTTACGATATATATATATATATATATATATATATATATATATATATATATATATATATATATATATATATATATATATATATATATATATATACTCTTTTTTAATGATTTTATAATGAGGATACTACGCAAGTTTACATATTGTTTATCAAGTAATATAGGACTTTCTGATTAAGCCCCGAGATATCGAAACCACGGGGAAAGTGATAAATAAAGGAAATATATGCTAGCACAGAAAACATAAAATCAACTTTTCACTTTTCAGAAAAGATCTTACTTAAACTAAAGATAATATTTTAGGAAATAAAATTTAATTCCTTTTATTAATTTTTATAATTTGAAATGAAAATAAGCAACTACTTTAACTAAACCTTTGTAAGATGAAAACTTATGCAAATGAAATATCATTTTCCTTTTTAAGAATCAATGACAAGTTATGGAAATTATTGTTGTGAAAGTATTTAAAATTTTTTGTGCCAAATAGGAGCAATTAAATTTTTTACTCTTACTAGAGATGCTATAAAGAACATAGGTTAATCTACTATTTTAAAAATTTGGAAGACGGGTTAGGCAGGAAAGATACTTGCTCTCACTCTAGAGTTTCCACGATTCCCTCCACCTGGGGGCTAACATCTTGTATCAAAACATAAAATAATAAATCAAATTGGGGGTTTTAGCCTGTCACTCTAAAGTCCTCTACTTCTACACCCATCAAAGTTTATCTCCCTATTTATTTGCACTTAACCATATAGATTAAATTCTCACACATATAATCTCATGTGATTCTTTCTTATTATTGTTTGAGGCAATACCATACCGGTTCTTACATGTTCTCACAAAAAATTTAATATCTTAGTTGGCCAAATTAAGAAGTAAATGAAGTGCAAGGTTTTAAATCATCACAACTTCTTCCAAATCCTATACTTCACTCAACATACTTCCATAACTTTATTATTTCATCATTTTAAGGAAAATGATAAAGAAAACTACTCAGAATTCATGGAGAAAATACAATCACAACTTGGTTTAAAAGTAGAAATCATAAAGAAAACACAAGAAGTCTTAATCAAAAACCAAATGTAATAACAAAGATAAAAACTTATATGTAAATCCTCTCTACTAAACTCTTAAAGTTCCTTTGAAAACTTTGCTTTCCCTTACAATACTCCTTAGAGGTTGGCGCTCAACTCTATGGGTTCTAATTCTCACTTCTAATTCTAATACAAACTGTAATAAAGTAAAGTAAAGATGGTGAAGTGGAGAGGTGTGTTCTAAAATTACTCTCTAACATAAACCACACTCTAAAACACAAACCACACCCTCCAACAACAACAATATTTCTAATCTTTCAAGTCCTCTTTTTATACTTTTTCAAAAGGTGTCTTCGTATCTCTTCAAATTATGTCCAGATTCAATGTATCTTCCAGGAGATGCATCCATTCACGAGTATTTAAATTGAATTTGGCGCCAATAAGAAGTTGCCCACGTTCTTACCAAGAGGTACCTCAAAAACCTCTTTCAAATGGTGCCTAAAATTAAATAACTCCACTTTTATAACTGCCACGCGTAAGTACAGGGTTCTAGCACTTAGCCCCGAGCCTGCTGGTGCGTAAGCTCTAGATCTGGGGCATAGCTGTGAGGCCTAGGCGCGTAAGCGCCAGTTTCGACTCTTAGCCACCACAAATCACTTTTTCAATTTTTTTCATTTTTGCTCTAAATTTGATCCTTTTTCACTTATTCATCACAAACATCCATTTAATCATTCCTGTAAGAAAAACACACAAAATACCTTCCATTAAAGTACAATATCATCAAAATAGATATAAAAATGTGTATAAAAATATTATATATTTTAGGTGTATCAAAATCCCCCAAACTTGAAATGTTACTTGTTCTCAAGTGACACTTTAATCATATAAAAAAATCATACGAGTAATTTATGTGATCTTTCTTTAGGAGTTTTTAAAATTTTGTTCTAGAAATGTAGTAGTCTAATATAGAAAAAATTTTTAGTAAATGAGACAAATTTAAAGTTTAGAAATCTCTTAGGTAAAGGTTAATGAAAAATAGTAGTTCCTATCTTATTCAGAAATACTTGTAGATTCTTCAAAATAAAAGACTTAAGCATTTTATTTTCTTTAATTAGAAATATTTCCTAAAAATAATTATACTAATTATATTATATTTATATGTTTCAAGATTTTTTCGAATCTTATACTCTAAAAAGATCAGGTGTGGAACCAATTTTTGATTAGACTCTTAAATCCTCAAGTTTTTCCTTCTTTTTTACATGCTCTTTTTCTTTCACTTTTCTTTTCTTTTCTTTTCCTTCTTTTTTTTTCTCTTCTTTTTTTTTATATGGCAAGAATTATTGTATCTGGATAGGCCTTTAATGAATTTGAAATTCACCATTCCTTTCCTAAAGCATAAGGTGTATATATATATATATATATATATATATATATATATATATATATATATATATATATATATATATATATATATATATATATATATATATATATCTTTAACTTAGAGATATAATAAAAGTTTTAAAAATTATTTTCAATAAAAGAAACTGAAGTTTTAAAAAATAAAAAAGTCCTATCTTTCTATTTTTCCAAAAATATAACTTTTCTTACTAAAAATAGTTACAAAATATTCATCATTTTTCTACTAAGAAATTTTTAACTTTAAAATTTTCATCCTTACTATAGATTTTCACTAAATTCTCTAACTTATTTATATATTCAAAATTTTATTTCCATAATATAACTTCATACACATAATTATTTTTCAATCAAAATTAAATTTTCAGTACATTTGAGAAAAAAAAAATTTTTAAGTTTTTAAAAATTGTTTTCATTCCCTTCAAACTTTAAAATTTTCATTATATGGAACATTCAAGCACAGTAATAAAATACATGAGTAAGAATAGAAAACTATATGTATTAAACTTGTAGGAATTTTAATATCCTAAATATACACGTATTAAAAACATGAATTAAAATGACTAGATTTAAAATTTTAAAATTTATCATTTTAAAAAAGAAATTCAAAAGACTTCTAAAGTAGTGGAGGACATA
Source organism: Papilionanthe hookeriana x Papilionanthe teres (assembly GCA_022702705.1). Classification (NCBI taxonomy): domain Eukaryota; kingdom Viridiplantae; phylum Streptophyta; class Magnoliopsida; order Asparagales; family Orchidaceae; genus Papilionanthe; species Papilionanthe hookeriana x Papilionanthe teres. The sequence continues at coordinate 18,187,734 of CM040431.1, read as the reverse complement.
AAAGCAAATTCACCCACTTAAACAAAAATTCATAACTCAGACATATATATGGTAGTAAATTGAAAAGTTAAGTATGAAATTTAATTAGTGGATTTTAATAGCATTTTAAACCCTCCTAAATAGTTTCTGGAATGAGTTCTAAACTAAAAGAAAAATACACTAACAAATCACTAACACATTTACTACCATAAACATTCACATAACATATCACAAGCACACAACATCCATAACTAAAATAAACACAAACTAGAGTGTTTCAACAACTATTATAGCAAATTGAAAGACATAGAGTAGTTCTCTTTAACATCCACAAATGAGAATAAAAAACACAACAAAAATAAAATGTCCATACAAACACCACATAACATAACATCACTTAAATGAAATATCAATCATAATAATCTTCTTCCTCCTCATCATCACCTTCGTTCCAGGTACGGATAGTCACATATGGGCTATATTGTGGATGAGTAGGTAGCACAACACTATTGTCACCTCTAATTAATATATCCATGTAACTGTGACAGTTCCCCTCATACTCACCATGTCTCTGAAGATATTCCCAAATATGGTCTACTGTCCCCTCTATATCGTACACTCAATCCGCAGTATAATTAACATTATCTCTTATCTTATTCAAAAGCTTAGTCTGCAAATCAGAAAACTGACCTGAAGATTCCTGGGATGTGAAGCACGAGATGTAGATGCAGCAGAAGCAGATTCATTGGAACCCCTAAAAAATCCTCCACTCCAACCAAAAATTGAATGCTCATCATAAGTCTTCAAATTCGAACTGGTAATAGGCTTAAGAGGCTAAGGAACCTCTTCCCAATTCTCAGATCTAACACCAGCCTGCTCACATAATGAGTGCATAAGGGAAGCAAATCTCGTACCTGCAGTGGTGGCAACTCTGGCAGAATTCCAGATACAATCATAAATAATCTTTCCAATGTATATCGCTTTCCTCTACTGAATACAGTAGTTCAAAATGGCTCTTTCTCTAGTCACCTCGCTCAAATGATTTGTAGGAAGTAGCTTAGATGATATGAAATTATGCCAGGCTTTGGAGATGGCATTCAACTTTGATGCACGGAAGTTAACTCTTCTCTCATTAGTAATTTTCCATAATCCCATCCCATCAGTCAAAGTAGAAATAATCTCATCCAATTCTTCCTTAGTAGAATTGTAATTTGAATAAAAATAAAGCATACTAAGAGGAAGTAGGTAAAATCCGTTAATTAACTTATGAGTAAAATGTATTAGTTGTCCTCGTACCAAAACAAAGTTCTTCTCTGACTCCTGGAGGTTTGCATAGAACTCCCGAACCAAAATAATAATAGCTACAGCAGTAAAACAACATAATCTATCCTAGAGGCACCTTAGAATCATTTCTTCAATTTCTTCACCTGGTTTATCGAATCCTCGCTCCTGGATCAATTTATATGGCTGTAATGCTTGCACGTAACGATCTTGAGCTTTAGAACTAACGAACTTTTCAGGATCAAAAGTGGCTCTCGCTTTGCTCCTCTTTGGTTCCATTTCTAAAATTTGCATAAAAAGCACTATAAATTCCACATGCAACTCAAAATCACTAAACTCAACTCCTAAAGGCTTAAACTAATAAATCTAAGTAATTTTCATCATGAATAGTGATTTTTAGATTTCTCCAAAATACGCTTAAAATATAAGGTGAAAAACAAAAATTTTTACTTATGAGTAGTGTTTTTACCTCAAGAAGATCAAATATAAAAATTTTCACTTGAAACGACACAAGATTTGCAAATGTGGTGACGCCTTAGCCTCCAAACTAGCGAAAATTCAAAAGAAGAAGATGATGGTGAGGTGTAAAAATGGTAATTTTCAGGTTTTTAATACTAAAAACTGATTTTAGCGAACCGACGCCTAAGCACGAAAGTATAGCGCTTAGCTGTAGATCTCTGGCACGTAAGCACGAGGTCTCGGCGCATAGCGACCAACTCGTTGTTTTCGATATTTTTGTTTAATACACATTCTCGCTCCTTTAATCAACCCTACATTATTTTAATAAGTATATCGTCACATTATAATCTTCTTATCTCCAGAATTACACTTTTTTAGATTAGAAACGATTCAACACAAGTTTTACACAAACAAAAACTTTTTCTTAATTAAACACATACATATTACAAGTATAAATCACAACTCTTTAATCCAAATATTTGGATAAGATCTCATCTTTTCTACTCATAATAAAAAACTTAAACTAAACACTAAACACTAACAAAAAAACATAAAACAAATAACACACAACAAACATAAACATTAAACATTAACACTTAACACAATTAATTAAACTCAAAGCACAAATAACTAACACACTACACACAATAGAACTTAATTCCAATCTCCATTAGGTGGAACATATCTAGTACCTCCATTAGTTCCATCTGAACCATTAGGTATATAGATTTGACAGAACGGACGATGATGAAGACATCTGATAAAATCCTCTTCAATCCACTTGTTTTTAAGATACATCGCCTTGTGCGCTTCTTCAATATAACTTGTATGTCTAAATTGTATCTTCAATTTCCATCTAATATATGCTAAATGTGAATTAGTTTCGTTTACCTTTTCCTCAATTGATGCAACATTAGGCTTGATCTTTGCAATCTTCTCTGCTATTCCTTGAATACTAACGGCCAAAAGTCCGTTATATAACTCTTGCACACTCCCACTAATGAACTTCATCTTGTTTGCATCTTCCTTCATCTTCATTTCACTCTCCCAAGAAGATATTTCAACACTTAAACTCTTCTATAAGGGTCTTAGGATAGAAAATTGGAATGAGATGAATTTCCTTTATTCCGGTCCATATTTATAGACTTTAGATGGTCTAAAACCCTCCTTCCACGTTCAGAAACCACCAAATAATGTGACATGCAACTTCCTCATGATAATGAATTTTAGAAACACAATTTTCACTTTTTTCATAACTCTGGCGCCTAAGTGCCAACTGCTGACGCCAGTGCTCATTTTAGCTCAGGTCTGCTAAACATCCGAATAATTGTTTTAACTCATCCAAATTATCAATTAAGGTCTTATTAATCTCCACTAATATAATACAAGCAAAATACTATCATACAATTCATACTTTAAACCAAATAAAACACACAAAACACACTTAAAGCAAAGCACAACAATAACTATGGGTTGCCTCCCACAAAGTGCTTGGTTTAACGTCGCCAGCCTGACATACTCAGTACTTAATTTGGGTGACCCAACATCGGATTTTCATCAAGTTTAAATTGATCTACTAAGAAATAAGTTTTCAGTTTATGACCATTTACTTTAAATATTTTCTTAGTTTTAGGATCTTTAATATCTACAGATCCATAGGGATAAACTTTCATTACAATAAATGGGCCCATCCACCTGGACTTAAATTTTCCAGCAAATAATCTTAATATGGCATTATATAGTAAAACTTGTTGTCCTGGCTCAATATTTTTATTCAAAATCTTACGATCATACCATAACTTCATATTATCTTTATATATCTTAGCACTTTCATATGATTCATGCATTATCACTTCAAGCTCATTTAATTACAGTAATCTTTTCTCTCCAGCATCCTTTAAATTATAATTGAACTCTTCAATAGCCCAATATGCTTTTCTCAAGTTCAACTGGTAAATGACAAGCTTTCCCAAAAATTAGTCTATATGGGGACATTCCTATAGGAGTCCTGTATGCAGTCCTATAAGCCCACAAAGCAAAATCCAATTTAATTGACCAATCAATTTTTTTAGATTAACAGATTTTTTAAAAATTCTTTTAATTTCACAATTGGATAATTCAACCAAACCACTTATCTGAGGATGATAAGAAATAACAATTTTATGGATGATATGATATTTCTTTACTAATTTATCTAAAATTGCATTTTTAAAATGACTTCCACCATCAGTTATGATTACTCTTGGCATTCCAAATCTACTAAATATGTTCTTTCTTAAAAACTTTGCAACACTTCGAGCATAACATCGACATAAAGTTACAGCTTCTATCCATTTAGATACATAGTCTACTGCTAACAATATGTATAATTTTCTGAAAGATGGTATAAATGGTCCCATGAAATCTTATCCCCAAACGTCAAACATTTCTACTTCCAACATATAATTAAGGGGCATTTCAGTTTTTTATAGAAATATTGCCTACACGCTGATATCGATCACAATTTTTAATATAAGCAATAACATACTTAAAAATTGTAGGTCAATAAAATCCAGATTATAGAATTAAATATTTAATTTTATCAACACCAAAATGTCCCCTAAAATCAGAATCATGATATTTTGAATAATTTCATAAGCTTCTTCTAATGGTACACATCATCCAATAATAAGATTATTTCCTTATTTATATAAAAATGGGTCATCCCAAAAATAAGTCTTAGCTTCAGATAAAAATTTCTTCATCTGTTGGTATATCAAACTATAGGGTAATATGTCACTAACAATAAAGTTTACAATGTCAGCATACCATGGAACACGTCACTCATTAATAGTGAATAGTTTTTCATCAGGAAAATGTTCATTAATTTCATCATCAAAAGAGGGAGATTTTTCATTTTCACGCCTAGATAGATGTTCTGCAATTTGATTATCATCACCCCGTTGACCTCATTTTTATAATGAGTCAATACCTTTTGACCTAAAAAGTCAACTTTGGTCAAAATGGTCAAACCAGACCCAATGACCAACCCTGTTGACCCCATAGGTCACCCTTTTTACTTAAAAAGTCAACTTTGGTAAAAATGACCAAACTAGATCCAATGACCAAACCTGTTGACCCCATAGGTCAACCCCTTGACCCAATGACATGTTTAAAACCCCACAATGATAAAATCACAAATATTGTGATTAAATCAACCATGACAAAGTTGAAAAAATTCACATAGGACATCTTGAAATTAAATTAATCAATTTAGGCTGACTTGGGTCAACCTAAATCAAAATTGGTCAACACTTATCTATTTTAATCAAAATAGGTAAAAAATGAAATAAAAACAACAAAATTAATCAAATAATTAATTTCAAAATTATTTTGATTAATTAAATTAATTAATGATTTAATTTTCAGTATTTTAATTAAATGACATAATTAATTAAAATGAAAATTAAATTAAAATCATAAAATGACAAAATTAAATAAAAATGATAAAATTAATCAATTAATTAATTTGAAATTATTTTAAATTAATAAATTGATTAATGAAATAATTTCCAACAATTTTTAATAACATAATTAATTAAAATGGAAATGACACATGGCCTTCCCATAATTAATTAAAGTTAAAACTAAATTAAACCCATCATAAGACATAATTAACACATGAAAAAGCTTAGCTTAAATTATGGCTAACCATGGGTTAACTCCCATCATGATGAATAAAATGAGGTGGCTCTTTCTCCTTCATTCTAAGCCATGACTCACCTCTACTCAACAATGAGGTGGCCGACCAACACTAAGGCATATTTCCCGCCTCCTAAACTAACCAATGGGAAGGGAACAAAGATTAAACTCCTCTCCTCACCATGGTTAAATGAAATCATGAGGGGGAAACATATGTATCACCATTTGCCAAAGCTAATGGGTGACTTGTATGCTCATGAGGAAGAGAAATTACAGCTCATTTTAAAGAGTTAAAACACCTCATGCATGATCCAATGGAAAGGAGCCAAAACAATGAGCTCATGATGGAGAACTTTGGAGAGACAACCATAGTTATCCCCTCAGCCGAAATTTTATCTTCAGTTCATTAATAGGGAAGATAACAACTCCCCTAGTACATCCTAAGCCAAGCCATGGCCTCCCCATGGCTATAAATTGGGCCATACCCGAGCCTTTCTAATAAAAAAAATTTAGTGAGACCTATAGGCTGCTCAAATCTCCTGGCTCCCAACACAAAAACTCTTCCCAAGAGTCTTAGTAATCTATTTTGATCAAATCCAAGCCATAGATTGAGCCCAATCGAGCCAATTTGATCAAAATTCAAAAACAACCTAAACCAACCACCTTCTTAAAATTCTCCTCTGAGGCCGACTTTTGAACCAAATTGGTGCAGCAACAATCTTCCTCTGGAGTCTTAGAAGACAACTACAAGGTCTGATCAAGCTTGATTTACTTGTGGCAAAGGTATGAAATTATTTTTCTTAAAATAATTCATATTTTTGAAATATCATATGTTATACTAGCTCAGAAATGTTGCATCACCGTATGGATATATTCTACATGTTTAGATGATTCCATAGGTTCAAAAATCACTCAATTTCGTTGAGAAATGAGTGAGATATTGAAGTTTGAAGTTTAACGGTTCGAAATTTTTAGAATTAAATGGGGAATTATCTCAGCCGTCCGTTCCCGTGCTTTGGAACGGATGGCGCTGATCTACACATCCCATGTTTGCTGTTCCGCGCCCCGCACGGGATTATCCCGTCCATTTGACGCTTACGAGGACGCGTGGCGCCCCCTGGTTTTTCTCAATTAAATTAATTCCAGAAAACCTTAAAAACTTCAAAATTTGATATGTTTTAATCTAGAGGTCACAAAAATAATAAAAATATCTCTGAAAAGCTCTTGAAGAGAGGAAAATTATGAAATAAAAATCATAATTTTATTCCCATTATTTAATTTTTAAATAATTAAATACTCTCTGGAGTATTTTAATTATTAAAAATTAATTATAAATCAAAAAAATATGAAATTTTGAGGCATTTATCTTTATGTCCTTAGGGATGTTTCATGATTTTTCCAAGGACAATAAACATGTTTAGGACACTTTTTTCCAATTTTCAATTCATTTTGTAATTATTTCAAATAAATAATTATAACAAAATGAAAATTAAGAAAAATAAAATAAAAATGGTTAGAAATGTTAGGGCAACGAGAGAATAACCCTAAGAAAATCATTTCTATGTCATAAAAATAATTTTGAATAATATGTTAAAATTTAGGACTAAAATTCTTTATTAATTAAATAATTTTAATCCTAAAAATCATCTTTTCATAAACTTAGCTTATTTCCTTCAAAAATCTAAGTTTGAAATGAATCTAGTCTATGTTAGGCTAATGGCAAATAATTAATTAAGTCTAAAATGACAAAATTAGACTTAATTAGGTTTAAAACATCATTTAAACCTATTAAACCTTAAGCTTAATCAATTAAGTCTAAAATGACAAAATTAGACTTAATTAGGTTTAAAACATCATTTAAACCTATTAAACCTTAAGCATAATCAATTAAGTCTAAAATGACAAAATTAGACTTAATTAGGTTTAAAACATCATTTAAACGTATTAAACCTTAAGCTTAATCAATTAAGTCTAAAATGACAAAATTAGACTTAATTAGGTTTAAAACATCATTTAAACCTATTAAACCTTAAGCTTAATCAATTAAGTCTAAAATGACAAAATTAGACTTAATTAGATTTAAAACATCATTTAAACCTATTAAACCTTAAACAATTAGACTTAACCCATATTAAGTCTAATTAATTAATTAACCTTAAACAATTAGACTTAACCCATATTAAGTCTAATTAAATCAATTAAACCTTACCTAAATTAGGTTTAATTAACCTTAAACAATTAGACTTAACCCATATTAAGTCTAATTAAATCAATTAAACCTTACCTAAATTAGGTTTAATTAACCTTAAACAATTAGACTTAACCCATATTAAGTCTAATTAATCAATTAAACCTTACCTAAATTAGGTTTAATTAACCTTAAACAATTAGACTTAACCCATATTAAGTCTAATTAATCAATTAACCCTAAACAATTAGACTTAACCCATATTAAGTCTAATTAAATAAATTAAACCTTACCTAAATTAGGTTTAATTAACCTTAAACAATTAGACTTAACCCATATTAAGTCTAATTAATCAATTAAACCTTACCTAAATTAGGTTTAGTTAACCTTAAATAATTAGACTTAACCCATATTAAGTCTAATTAATCAATTAAACCTTACCTAAATTAGGTTTAGTTAACCTTAAACAATTAGAATTAACCCATATTAAGTCTAATTAATCAATTAAACCTTACCTAAATTAGGTTTAATTAACCTTAAACAATTAGACTTAACCCATATTAAGTTTAATTAATCAATTAAACCTTGCCTAAATTCGGTTTAATTAACCCTAAACAAGTCTAATTAAATCATTAAACCTTACCTAAATTAGGTTTAATTAACTTTAAACAATCAAACTTAACTCATATTAAATCTAATATAACCTGAATACAACCTAACTTGAACTCAAGTTAACCTAAACTCTAGGTTCAACTTACATTGAATATAACATAACCTAAACCTAACTTAAGTCTAACCTACATTAGACTTAAGTCAAACCAAACTTAGGTTCAACCCGACATGAACCTAAGTCAAACCTAAACCTGAACTTAAGTCTAACCTACATTAGACTTAAGTCAAACCAAACATAGGTTCAACTCGACATGAACCTAAGTTAAACCTAAACCTAAATTAAGTCTGACCTACATTAGACTTAAGTCAAACCAAACTTAGGTTCAACCTGACATGAATCTAAGTTAAACCTAAACCTGAACTTAAGTCTAACCCATATCAGACTTAAGTCAAAATCAAACTTAGGATCAACCCGACATGAACCTAAGTCTAACCCAAACTTAATTTTAACTCAAGACTCAACCCATATTGAACTCAAACCAACTTTAAGTATATGTTCAACTTAACTTGAACTTAACTTAAGTCAAACCTTAACTTAAAACCAAATCATATTGAACTTTTAACTTAACTTAATTCAAACCTATATTCAACATAAAATTTTAATTAAGTCTAACATATTAGACTTAATTAAAATATCAAACCATTAATTAATTGAGATTTAAATCAAAAAACCTTGATTAAGTCTAATTCATTAATATCTCAATAAACTATAGCTAAATAGACTTAATTAAAACTTAAAGTCTTACCTAAAAAGGACTTAGATGGTCAGTAATTCTAATTAAGTCTAATTTATTAGACTTGATTAACCTTTAAGTCCTATTTAAACAAGGCTTAAAACTTAATTAAGTCTATTCTAAAGTTCAGACAGACATGAACTCAAGTTAATTAGATTCAATAAACATTTAATTTAGGTTCAACCAGACATGAACCCAAGTTAGTTCAATCAATATTGAATCTAACTTCCAACTTTTTAACTTAAGTTCAAACAGACATGAACTTAAGTAGATTTAATCAATATTGAATTTAATTTAGGTTCAACCAGACATGAACCCAAGTTTGTTCAATCAATATTGAATCTAACTTCCAACCTTTTAACTTAAGTTCAGACAGATATAAACTCAAGTTAATCTAACCCAACTTTCAACTAGAATTCAAACAGACATGAATTCAAAAGTTAAGTTTAAACTTAAATCAAGACATAAATTCAACATTTCAAACCAAAATCGACATAAATTTGATATTTTAAATAAAAATTCAACATAATAAACATAAATTTGATATTTCAAACAAAATTTGACTTAATCGACATTTCAAACATAAAGCAACATAACCGACATAAAATTGACATTTCAAATATAAATTTGACAAATATCGATATTAAATGAAATTAATCCGATATTTCGACAAAATTAAACATTAATCAATATAATTTGACATAAACCGACATTCAGGACATGTTAAATCAAAACATCTTACAAAATTCAAAGGTAATGAACATGAAATTATTTTCTGACAATCTTTTCTTTGCAGGGTGATGACAAAAAGATTCGTTTAGATTTTCTTTGCATGTTATAGGACGTGCTAACTCTGTTTTGCAGAACGACATTCTGGACAAAAAAAAAACAAAAAAACAAAAACTTTTAGGATAGTCACCAAAACAAAACAAAACAACGACATGGAAAACAAAAACAAAACTTTTAAGATAATGACATGAAAAACAAAATCAAAACTTTAAAATAATAAATATGACATGACATTTAGGAGTGATAGTGGGTACATCTCTCCTTAAAAATAAAATTTTAGAAAACAGATGATTGACATTAATCAGAAGTTTTCTTGAACAATTAAAAATTGTTTAAGATGTAATTAACTATAGAAGCTTGCTTCTATAGGAGATCCAAAAGAACCTAAATAGAAATCTCTGGTTTTCCATGATTTTCTTTATATGAAAATTCCAGGATATATTATTCTAGGATATTCTTCTATAAGGATTGTCATAAACATCATTTTCTACTATTAGACCTAAATTCCTCAAATCTTTCATGGGAATTATAGGAATAAAATTAGCCTAATATTAGATGGCGACTCCTCAATATCGACATTCCACACCAATCTCTTCCCGTTGTCACCACACCCTTCCTATCAACTATCTCAAAGTTAAATTCTTGTAAAAGAAGAATTCGTCTTATCAGTCTTGGTTTTGCATCCTTCTTTTCATTAAATATTTAATAACATAATGGTCAGTATGCACCACACATTTAGTTCCAATTAAAAATAGTCTAAATTTATCAAAAACATATGTTATTGCTAATAACTCTTTTTCAGTTGTGGTCTGTTTAATTTGGGCTTCATTAGGAGTTCTACTAGCATAGTAGATTACTTTGAAAATTTTATCACGTTTTTGTCCTAAAACAGCTCCAATAGCATAATCACTTGTATCACACATTAATTCAAAAGGTTTTTTTCTTTATATGGAGAAACAATAAATGGTGCAGTTATTAATTTTTCTTTTAATGACTCAAAAACTTTTAGAGAGACTTCATTAAAATTAAAAATGACATCTTTTTTTAGTAACTGGCATAGAGGCTTAAAATTTTTTGAAAAGTCTTTAATATAACGTCTATAGAATTCAGCATGTCCTAGAAAAAATTCCTAATTTCCCTTACATTTGTTGGGAAAGGTAAACTAACGATTACTTAAATTTTTGCAGGGTCTACTTCCATTCCTAATTATGAAATTTGTTGTCCCAAAACAATTCCTGCTACTACCATAAATTGGCATTTTTCCCAATTAAGGACTAGGTTTGTATCTTCACAGTGTTTAAGAACTTTGGATAAATGTTCTAAACATGATTCAAATGAAGTTCCAAACACTAAAAAAGTATCCATAAATACTTTAATTCTTTTTTCAATTAAATCACAGAAAATTGCCATTATATATCTTTGAAATGTAGTAGGGGCATTACATAAACTAATGGGCATTCTTCTAAAAGCAAATGTACCATAAGGACTGGTAAACGTTGTTTTCTCTTGATCCTCAGGAGCAATTTGTATTTAGTGATACCCAGTATATCCATCCAAAAAATAAAAATATTTACGCCCAACTAGTCTATCCAACATTTGATCAAGTGAGGGTAGCGGAAAATGATCTTTTCTGGTGGCAAGTTTTAATTTTTTTAATTAATGCATATTCTCCATCCTATAACTTATCTTGTTGGTATAAGTTCATTCTTTTCATTAACATTTGCAGTTACTCCTCCTTTCTTAAGAATACAATGATTAGGACTTACCCATGCACTATCTGAAATAGGGTTGATAATTCTAGCATCTAACAACTTTAATATTTTTTTTAATAACTTCTTTCATAGCAGGATTTAATCTTCTTCGAGGATCAACTCTATGTTTGTAGTATTTTTTTCATAAGAATTATGTGCATGCAAATTGAAGGAGTGATTTCTTTAATATCAGCTATGGTCCATCTAAAGGCTTTCTTATATTTCTTTAAAGTTTCAAGGAAACTCTCTTCTTCTTCTATAATTAATTTTGAGGAAATTATAATTGGCAAAGTTGAGGAAACACCTAAAAAGGCATATTTTAAATGTTCACGAAGCAACTTCAATTCAAGTTCAAGAGGTTTTTAATTGATGGACTAAATTATTCATCTTTATTTTTCATGTTCAAAACTTCAAAACTTTCTTGAACATAATTTAAGTATTCCTCAATAAAATCATCAGAATGTTGTGTCTCCTCTTCTTTCTTATGTTCCAACTATTTACTTTCAGATTTCTCTTCATATGTTGCTTTGAAATGGAATTCACTAAGATATCTCCATCCTGAAACATTCATCATCATTACCTTTTGTAGGATATTTCATTGACTTTCAAATATTAAATGTCACAGTTTGATCATTAACACACATAGTTAATTCCCCCTTCTAAACATCAATCATTGTTCTTTTTGTAGCTAGGAAAGGTTTACCCAAAATAATAGGTATCTCTTTATCTTCCTCCATATCAAGCACAATGAAATCATTAGAAAAGATAAATTGATTCACTTTTACTAAAACATCTTCTATAACTCCTTTAGGATATTGATGCACCAAAAATATATATTATTTGTGCTATATAATTTTACCCATTTTTGGTGATATTGCACTTTAAAGAAAGGTATTTTTCATGATTTGTTGCAGGTATGATGATTTTAGGTGATTGGTGCAAAAAGAAGCGAAAAGGAATGATTTTGGAGCAAAAAGAAGCAAAAAGAAGGAAAATAGCTTATGGCGCCGCCGGAGCCAGAATGGGCGCTGCTAGCGCCATTTTCCTGAGAGCTCAGCAATATTTGGACGATAGAGCGCCGCCGGCGCCCTATTAGGCGCCCCAGGCGCCCAATGTCGGTGGACTTCAAATTTGAAGAGTTTTGGTGACTTTTTAGAGGGATGCCTATGGAAACTCTTGGGATTTCGTTTCTAACTTATAAGTAACTATTTTTGGACGAAAAGTAGTGTGGTTTTGGTGTGTGTCTTGTGTGTTTTAGTGAGTCTAGTGTGTTTTGAGTGTTAGGGCTTATGAGAGAAGAGTGTAGAAGTGAGAATTTGAGAGGAATTTTTCTCTTAGGAGTGAATGAGAAGAAGTAAAGTGAGAGATTTCTTCTTCCTTTCCATTCTAAAGAGGGAATTAAGTGTTGCAAAGAAGAGAGAAAAGGATTCAAAGGAACTTCAAGGGAATTGCATTAGGGAAGAGAAAGAGATAAGTTAAATTTTATTTTGTGGTTTGTATAACTTTTCTTTTATATATAAAATCCATGTTTTATGGTAACTTCTTCATAAATTCTGAGTAGTCTCCTTTGTCTTTCTTCTTGCATAGAGATTTGATGATGTGTTGATGTGGATTTGAAGTGCTTTTAATGTATTGAAGAAATTGTGATGGTTTTTCATTTCGAACTTATTTTACTTTTCGATCTGGCCAATTAAATTGTTAAAATATGTTGTTGAACATTAACTCTGAAAGGATTTAGTGTCCTACAACAATAATGAAGAATCCATTCAACTTCCATGGATGAATTGTGTAGTTCATGGGAATAGAGTGCAAATATATAGGGAAATGTGTTTTGATGGACTTCAAATTGGAGGTTTCAGGGTGACAGGCTGAGATCCTCAATTTGGTCTTAAGATTAGTAACTAAACTTGAAGGTTAGCCTTCAGGTGAATGGCGAGTGGGAACTCCGTAGTGATAGCCGGTATCCTCCTAACCTAGCCTTAGATTTAGTGACTAAACTTAGGATATGTCAATGTTCTCCTCATGCTTGGAAGAGGGGGTACTCTTTTAAGGGTAAAGAAAAATTTATGCTCATATTTGTCACAATACCATAGATAATCATTCCATATCATCCACATATCCTAATCTCGTTGCAAGAGGAAATATACTTTTCTTATATATCAAAACCTTTCAAATATATAGCTTTGTGTGTGTCTGTTAGTTAATTCTGTTTTAAAAGATATTAGAAGTAGTTATAGTTTGTTTAATTGTTATTGTTTTCTGCTTCTTGGCAGTAGAAGTAAACATTAAACTATAATTGCAATTTGAGTATTAGAACTTAGTACTACATTATCTACTATGAAACTCTTACTTTCTTTTTACTTCGTCACTTCCCTGTGGGATCGATAACTAGGACTCCATTAGAGCATTGTATTACTTGATACGATACGTATACTTGTGTTGAATGCTTGGAATTTACAAAATCATTATAAATATATAAAAATTTGAGTTCATAAATTCTTACAATATAAAAGTCTGAATTGAAGAGAAAATTAAGGAAAGACGTTGGGAAGTGCTTTGCTACACTACCACTGCCGTAGTTGTTTCAGTCGTGAAAGAATTATACGCAAATCTTTACGGGATCAACTAAGGATTTGTCTTTGTGCGAGGTAGTTTTATGCAATTCAATCCTGCAAGAATTAATGATCTCTTTATGATTCAGAATGTACCTATTTGCCATTATTCTAATTTTAATGCCACAAGTGATAATATGAAAGATGTGTATCGTTATTTGACGGATGAGAATGAAGATTGGGAAGTTAGAGAAAATAGATATATTAGTTTCCCTTCTGCATATTTAAATTGGTGTCAAAGTAGTGGCATTACTTTATTTCAGCAAAGTTATTTCCAACTTTGAAAATAGCAAGGTAACCAAGGAAAGTGTCATTTTGAATTTTTGTATTCAAACTGGGAGGCCGATTGACATTGGTAATATAATTGTGAAATCAGATTTGGGATTAATTTTTCATGGATCTAAATATGGGCTTAGACACCCGTCTACCATATTTCTATTGCGTAGTCAATCACAAGTTCCATATGAGAGTTGGGAAAAGGTTCTTCTTCCATGGAGGCCTATTAATTCAACTAATCTTTATGACTACCAAATAGTGGGAGAAGAAGATGATATGAATTTTGTTGCTGATCAACCAACACACACTTCACAACTAATTTAGCCCTATTTTCCTAAAAGTTCCAAAATGATACTGAAGAGGATCAAACAGTTGGAGAAAGAGGTACAAAACGTTATGAATGCAATCAATAATATTTCTGATTTATTTTATCATATAGATTGGACGATGAAAGAACAATTTGATCACACTGGTTGAATTGAGATGGGCCAGATTAATCTAGTGAAGAAGAACGCTGTGATTGCTGAGAATTCATCTGATGAATTCCTATTTTGTCCATTCTACAATTTGTTCGTCCATCAGCAATCTATTGGAGACATTAGAGAGGAAGAAAGTTCTGAAGCTGATGTGGAGTGATTATTGGATTCTACTTATTTTGATGTGAGTTTAGTTTACTTTGCTTAATTTTGTCTGGTGTGTGTAGTATTTACTTTGCTTTACTTTGTAATTTAAATTTGAATTTGATATGCTTATTTTCATTGTGTGCTTAGATTTTAGTGTTTGCTTATCGTAGCGTACTTGCAACACTAAACATCTAAAAGTTGTTGGTTTGGTTTGAATGAACATATATGGTGTTTATAATGTAACGTGAATTATATATATATATATATATATATATATATATATATATATATATATATATATATATATATAAGTATATTTTGTATTGTTTGTGTAAAGAATTGCGTTACTTATCGCTCGTGAGATTAAGTAGATGCTTAATGAAGTGTATCCAGGATCGAGCTTTTGATAATCCTGGTGGATCTATAGAACAGTTAATTGCAGAGCGAAACTGGGAAAGATTTTATTATTTTACTGTGAATGCTATTATGGGACTTGTTAGAGAGTTCTATTCAAATGTGCTCTGGACTGAGACTGAGTATGTGTTAGAGGAAAAATGGTTGAGTTTACTCCTCAGCGTATTAATGCATTTTATCATACTTGGGAACCATTTGTTTGTAAATATGAAAACTTTGATTCTCGAGAGGCAAATATGAGAGAAGTGATTGCTTTTCTGATGGATGGAAGAGTGGAATGGAAAGTAAGTTAAAAACAGATGATTAACTTCCCCGCTTCCAAGTTAAATGTTGCATCAAAATTTTTGCACTATTTCATCTCTGCAAGACTATTACCTTCTTATCACCACAGTGAAGTTACAAGGGATAGAGCAATTCTGAACTATTGTATTCAGAAGATGAAAAAGATTGATATTGGGGCTATTATCTTCAAGAACATTCAGACTATTGCTAGAGGCGTGACCACTGGTGGATTAGGACATCCTGCCTTAGTTCATGCCCTGTGTGTTTAGTCTGGAGTGGAGTTCAGCAGTTCTGAAGAAGTATCTATACCGTTGAGACCGATTACAAAGAATATTATCCGTACTTATGAGTCTCATGTGGGAGCCCGAGATGAGAGTAGGAGTACTGATATTCCTACTACGAGTTATGACGTCCATTTACATATGAGCCCCTTAGATTATATGATATTATGGAGCAGCTGAGATTACAAAGTGCTAGTGTGGATAGATTCCATGGTAGGATGGATGTGTTTGAGGCCAGAAGTGACGTGAATGAAGATTATATGAGGAGGAGAGGGTAGTTCGATTTTGCCTATTATGATGCTCAGGTCAGATTCATGAGGGGGGAGATTGATGTGATATTTCCTACTTGCCCCAACTATACACCGTAGACCTGATCCTGCTGACTCTGCTAATGATCCTGGTGATGAAGATTGGTAGATTGTTTGTTTCTATTTTTGTTTTTCTTGTTGTGTTGTGTTGTATTGTTGTGATGTAGTAGTTATTTGTCTTTCATGTGATGTATAACCTGTTGGTGTACTATTACGTTGTATTGAAAAAAATTGAAATTGTTAAATGAACTGTGTAGTGATGTGATAGTTTGTTTAATATTGTGATGTTTTGTTGGATGTTTAGATGTTTAAAGTTAATTTCTCTTCACCTTGCAAAAGTTTAAAATATTTATATATCACTCTTATGAACTGTTTCATGCCTGCTAGTTGTAAATTTTGACTAATACCAAATAGCTGTTGAAGATTTCAAGATCCCAGCATTAAAAGGTTAGTTTTCTTTTACTCTCTACTGTTTCAAATTTATTGACAAATTTAAGTTTGGGGGAGGGTAAAAAATATTAACTCTTATTTGTTCTCAATTATTATATTTTCAAAAATTATTAGCATAACTTATGGCAGTTGAACCTTACTGTAGGTAACTAAAACTTTTTATTTCAGTTGAATATTATGGAAGGATTGGATGAAAGTTTTTAGTAATAAAGGTTAATTTTATAGAAATAAGATATTTGGTACGAAAGGATTTGATTATAGTTTACTATTTAAAGTAAAGAAAACTATATTTTTGAAATGTTAAGAGACTTAAAGTATTGTGTTTTAAGAAGAGATTGTAACTTTATGGTGAATAATAAAGCTCGTATCAAATTATAAAGTAAGGAGGTATCTCAAGTTTGAACTTTAGAAAGAGGAGAGTGAAGTTCAAAATCATTAAAGGATATCCAGATATAGTAATCCTCATTTAAAAAAAAGGAAAGAAAAGAAAAGAAGAATTGAAAAACAATCCCAAAAAGAAACAGAAAAAAAAAAGAAAAAGAAAAAAAAGCAAGTATGAGGAGAAGCTTGAGGAGATGCATAATAAAAAATTGGCTTCACTTGGGTCACTATAAAGGGAGAACTTGATTTCATTTCTGAATTTATATTTAAATTATAGGCCTACATTCTGATAAAGTTTGCATTAACTCCTTTTTCACATAATCTTTCAAGGCACTCTTAATGTGATAAATTATGGTTTATCTTGAAATAAATAGAAGACTAGAATCTTAGACTTGATTGCTGAATATTCTTATACCTGTAGTATTGACCTGAGTTGCTAAATTTCTTTCTAAAGATCTAACCAATATATTCTTTTGAATGAAAATTTTAGTATCTTATGGGTGAAAAGTGCATTACTTAGAGTTATACTTTTATGTCGTAAAAGGGTTACTTGAGGACAAGTAATAGTTAAGTTTGGGGGTTTTGATGCACCAAAAATATATACAAATTTGCTATATAATTTTAACCATCTTTGGTGATATTGCACTTAAAAAAAATGTATTTTTCATGATTTGTTGTAGGTATGATGATTTTTGGTGATTGGAGCGAAAAGAAGTGAAAAGGAACAAATTCAGAGCAAAAAGGAACAAAAAGGAACAAAAAGGAGAAAAACGACATTTGGTGCTGTCGGCGCCATTTTCCCGAGAGCTCAGCAATATTTGGACGATAGAGCGCTGCCGGTGCCCAATGTCGGTGGACTTTGAATTTGAAGAGTTTTGGCGACTTTTTGAAGGGTTGTTTATGGAAACTCTTGGGATTTCATTTCTAACTTATAAGTCAATGTTTTTGGATGAAAAGTAGTGTGGTTTTGGTGTGTATCTTGTGTGTTTTAGAGAGTCTAGTGTGTTTTGAGTGTAAGGGCTTAGGAGAGAAGAGTGTAGAAGTGAAAATTTGAGAGGAATTCTTTTCTAAGGAGTGAAGGAGAAGAAGTAAAGTGAGAGATTGCTTCTTCCTTTCCATTCTAAAGAGGGAATTAAGTGTTGCAAAGAAGAGAGAAAAGGATTCAAATGAAATTCAAGGGAATTGCATTGGGGAAGAGAAAGAGATAATTTGTATTTTCTTTTGTGGTTTGTATGACTTTTCTTTTATATATAAAATCCATATTTTATTGTATCTTCTTTATGAATTCTGAGTAGTCTCCTTTGTCTTTCTTCTTGCATAGAGATGTGAAGATGTGTTGATGTGGATTTGAAGTGCTTTTAATGTATTGACAAAATAGTGATGGTTTGTCATTTCGAACTTAATTCACTTTTTGATGTGGCCAATTGAACATTAACTCTGAAAGGATTTAGTGTCATATAACAATAATGAAGAATTTCAATGGAAGAATTGCATAGTTCATGGGAATAAAGTGCAAATAAATAGGGAAATGTGTTTTGATGGACTTCAAATTGGAGGTTTCAGTGTGACAGGCTAAGATCACCAATTTGGTCCTAAGATTAGTTACTAAACTAGAAGGTTAGCCTTTAGGTGAAGGGCGAGTGGGAGCTCCGTAGTGAGAGCCGGTATCCTCCCAGCCTAGCCTTAGATTTAGTGACTAAACTTAGGATATGTCAATGTTCTTTTCATGCTTGGAAGAGGAGGTACTCTTTTAAGTGAAAAGAAACATTTATGCTCCTATTTGGCACAATACCATAGATAATCATTCCATATCGGAAAGATGCTTTTCTTATTTATCAAAACCTTTCAAATATATAGCTTAGTGTGTGTCTGTTAGTTAATTCTGTTTTAAAAGATATTAGAAGTAATTATAGTTTGTTTAATTGTTATTGTTTTCTGCATCTTGGTAGTAGAAGTAAACATTAAACTTTAATTGCAATTTGAGTATCGGAATTCAATACTACATTATCTATTGTGAAACTCTTACTTTCTTTTTACTTCGTCACTTCCCTGTGGGATCGATAACCAGGACTCCATTAGAGTCCTGTATTACTTGATACGATACATATACTTGCCTTGAATGCTTGGACTTTACAAAATCATTATAAATATATATAAATTTGAGTTCATAAATTCTTGCATTATAAAAGTCCGAACCACATTAGATATGTTATCAAACGATCTGCTAATTAAAGAGTTACAGTAGTAGGGGTTATTTCTCCTAATATCGGTCATTTAAATTTAGATAATGACATAAGGTTAATGCTTGCACCTAAATCACATAAAGCTTTCCCATAAAATCTCTCCGATTGCAAATGGAATTGTGAAGCTACCAGGATCTTTAAGCTTTTCAGGAAGTTTCTTTTGAATTATTGCATTGCTTTCTTCACTAAGTGCAATAGTTTTGTTATCTTCAAAATTCCTTTTTCTGTTGAGAATATCCTTCATAAACTTCACATAGCTTGGCATTTTTTCTAAGACTTTAACAAATGGAATATTAATTGTAAGTTTCTTAAAAATCTCCAAAATTTTTGAAAATTTCTTATCCAACTTTTATTGTCAAAGTATCTGAGGAAATGGTGGTGGTGGCTTTCTAAATCAATTTTAGGTGGACAATTAAGTCTTTCCAAACCTTTTTGAGTGTCCTCTTTTGGTTCTTCAATCTCTTCTTTCTCGACTTCAATCTCTTTTTGAAATTTACCTTCTAACTCTCTTCCACTTCTCAGTTGAATAACTTTTACTTGCTCTTTATTTTTATCTCTTAGATTTATCTCAATATTACTAGGAAGTGTTCCTTGGGATCTATTACTTAATGAATTGGCTATTTGTCCTAATTGATTCTCAATATTTCTAATTGTAGCTCCTTAACTTTACAATTGATTTTCCATTTGTAACACCACCTCTTCACTAAACAACTTCTTCTCCTTAAATTGTGCAGCAATGTTAAAACTTGGAGGATAAGTAGGTCTATAATTATTATTCCCTTAGTTTTTCCAATTCCCCAATGAGTTTACTTGATTGTTCCCACATTGTTGATTACTACCACTCTGATTATTGTTATTCTGGTTAAAGTTTGGATGGTTCTTCCAATCTGGGTCATAATAATTGGAATACGGTTATTAGGCTTGTTTATGGCATTTAAAGTTTCTAATGATGTTTGAGAATCTACCATTTCACCTAATGATTTTCCTTCAATCATTGAGATTGGTTGAAAAAAATTCATTCCAAATTGGTCTCCCTTCCTTAAAATTGCAGCAACTTGATTTGCTAACATTGCAAAAGCATCAGATTCATGAATACTGGCTACCTTTTTAGGATTTTCCCTCTCATAAGACCGTTGAAAATTATTTGTATCCATTTATTCAATTAAAGCATAAGCATCATTAAAATATTTAGATATCAATGAAACACCATAGAAGAGCTTCCATGATAGATCTAAGAGATCTAACTAATCCATTATAAAAAGTTTGAATTATTAATCAATATAGTATTGAATGATGTGAACACCTTCTTAAGAGATCTTTAAAATGTTCCCATGCTTCATAAATAGATTCCCCTTCAAACTGACAAAAAGATGTAATATCATTTCTATGCTTAGTAGTCTTTGATGGTAGAAAATATATAGTGAGAAATTTTTGCTATAAACCACCCCAAGTTCTGATAGATCCAGGTGCTAGGAAATGTAACGATATCTTATTTTTATCCCTTAATGAAAAAGGAAAAAAGTCAAAGTCTAATAGCATCATCCGAAACATCATCTTATTTAAATGTAGTGCACAATTCTAGAAAATTAGCAAGATGTAAATTTGGATATTCAGTTGGTGCTCTCCCAAACTAATTATTAGATATCATTTGGATAATAGCAGGTTTAAGTTCAAATGATTTAGCCACTACAGTAGGATTTTGAATACTACCATGAAATTCATCTACTGTAGGGTAAGCATAATCTCTTAAAGGTCTAAATTCTTGATGGATTTCAGCATTTTGATTATTTTGATTTGTCATTTCTTGAATATTTTATCTTTTTCTATATATTTATTTTTTTTATTTTTTATAGTTCTTTCTAATTCAGAATCATATGGTACAAGTCCTTCAAAACCTGAACTACGAATACACAATTATAAAACACAATTAAATAAAATAAAAAAAAACAACCTCCTAAAATAAATCTAACAAGTTTAAATAAGACTTTAAAAAGTAAAAATTAATTTTTCCTAAAAATTTTTCTTTATTTTATTTCTTTTCCGGTAACGACAAAAAAAATTTGATCCACCGATATTTATGCTTACTATATATATATATATATATATATATATATATATATATATATATATATATATATATATATATATATACAAATTGATACTCCTTTTTAATGGTTTGATAATGTGGATACTAAGCAAGTATATGTATCATTTATCAAGTAATATATGACTTTCTGATTAAGCCCCGAGATATCAAATCCACAGGGAAAGTGATAAATAATGGAAACATATTCTAACACAGAAAAAAGAAAATCAACTTTTCACTTTTTAGAAAAGATCTTACTTAAACTAAAGGTAATATTTTAGGAAATAAAATTTAATTCTTTCTGTTAACTTTTATAATTTGAAAGGAAAATAAGCAACTACTTTAACTTATCTTTTGTAAGATGAAAACTTATGCAAATGAAATATCTTATTCCTTTTTATGAATCAGTGACAAGTTATGGAAATTATTGTTGTGGAAGTATCTAAAATGTGTTATGCCAAATATGAGTAATTATATTCTTTACCCTTACTAGAGATGCTATAAAGAACATATGTTAATCTATTGTTTTAAAAAGCTTGAAGACCGACTAGGCAAAAAGATACTAGCTCTCACTCTAGAATTTCCTCGATTCCCTCCACCTAGGGGCTAACATTTCGTATCAAAACATAAAAAAATAAATCAAATTGGGGGCTTTAGCCTGTTACTTTAAAGTCCTCTAATTTTACACCCATCAAAGTATATCTCCCTATTTATTTTCACTCAACCATATGGATTAAATTCTCACCCACATAATCTCGTTGATTCTTTCTTATTGTTGATTGAGAAAATATTATACTAGTTCTTACATGTTCTCACAACAAATTTTAACATATTAATTGGCCAAATCAAGAAGTAAATGAAGTGTAAGGTTTTAAATCATCGCAACTTCTTCCAAGATTGAAATTCTATACTTCACGCAACATACTTCCATAACTTTATTACTTCATCATTTTAAGGAAAAAGATAAATAAAACTACTCAGAATTCATGCTGAAAGTATAATCACAACTTGGTTTAAAAGTAGAAATAATAGTGAAAACATAAAAAAACAAATGTAATAACAAAGATAAAGAATTATCAGTAAATCCTCTCCACTAAACTCTTGAAGTTCCTTTGAAAACTTTGCTTTCCCTTACAATACTCCTTAGAGGTTGGTGCCTAACTCTAAGGGTTCTAATTCTCACTTCTAATTATAATACAAACTGTAATAAAGTAAAGTAAAGATGGTGAAGTGGAGAGGTGTATTCTAAAATAACTCTCTAACATAAACCATACTCTAATACACAAACTGTACCCTCCAACAAAAACCATATTTCTAATCTTTCAAGTCCTCTTTTTACATTTTTTCAAAAGGTGTCTTTGTATTGTGTCCATATTCAACTTATTTTTCAAAAGATGCATCCATTTAAGAGTATTTTGAATTAAATTTGGTGCCAATAAGAAGTTTCCCACGTTCTTACCAAGAGGTGCATCTAAAACCTCTTCAAAATTGTGACTAGAATTAAATAACTAATCTTTTCTAACTGTCACGTGTAAGAGCGGGTTCCGGTGCTTAGCCACGAGCTTGCTTGTGAGTAGGCTCCAGATCTGGGTGCATAGCCGCGGGACCTTGGTGCGTAAGCGCGGGTTCTAGCTCTTAGCCGCCACAGATCACTTTTTCAATTTTCTTCATTTTGTTCAATATTTGACCCTTTTTCACTTCTTTCATCACAATCATTTATTTAATCATACCTGTAAGAAAAACACACAAAATACCTTCCATTAAAGTGCAATATCATCCAAAATAGGTATAAAAATGTGTATAAAAATACTATATATTTTAGGTGTATCAGCCATTCACTTTGAATATTTTCTTAGTTTTAGGATCTTTGATATTCACAGCTCCACAGGGATCAACTTTTATCAAAATAAATGGGTCCATCCATCTGGACTTAAGTTTTCCTGAAAGTAATATTAACCCTGCATTATATAGCAAAACTTGTTGTTCTAGCTCAAAATTTTTAGTAAGAATCCTCCGATCATGCCACTTCTTCATATTTTCCTTATAAATCTTAGCACTCTCATAATATTCATTCATTATCTCTTCAAGCTCATTTAATTGCAATAAGCTCTTTTCACCAGCATCTTTTCAATTATAATTAAATTTCTTAATAGCCTAATATGCTTTAGCTCAAGTTCAACTGGTAAATGACAAGTTTTCCCATATATTAACCTGTATGGGGATATTCCTTTAGGAGTTCTATATGCAGTCCTATAAGCCCACAAAGCATAATCAAGTTTGGCTAACCAATCCAATTTTGTTGGATTTATAAATTTTTCTAAATTTTTTTTTAATTTCAAGATTGGATAATTCAGCCAAACCACTTGTATGAGAATGATAAGCAGTAGAAATTCGATGGTTGATATAATATTTATTCACTAATTTCTCTATTATTGCATTTTTGAAATGACTTTTCTATCAGTTATGATCACTCTCGACATTCCAAATCTACTGAATATATTCATTCTTAAACACTTTGCAACATTTTGAGCATCATATCGAGGTAAAGTAATAGCTTTTATCCATTTAGATACACAGTCCACTGCTAAATATATATATAAATTTCTAAAAGATGGTTTTAATTATCCCATGAATATAATCCCCAAACATCAAATATCTCAACTTCCAAAATATAATTGAGGGGAATCTCATTTCTTCTAGAAGTATTACCTACATGTTGACAACGATCACAATTTTTAATATAAACATTAACATCTCTAAAGATAGTAGGCCAGTAAAATCGAGATTGCAAAACTTTGTATACTTTTTTATCAACACCAAAATGTCCCCTAAAATCAGAATCATGATATTTTTGGATAATTTCATAAGTTTCTTATAAAGGCACACATCTTCAAAATAATTAGATCCTTTCATTTTTTATATAAAAATGGGTCATCCAAAAAATAAGTCTTAGCTTCAAATAAAAATTTCATCTTTTGCTGGTGTGTCAGATGATATGGTATAATATTAATAACAATAAAGTTCATAATGTCTGCATACCATGGAACACGTCACTCATTAATATTAAACAATTTTTCATCAGAAAAAGATTCATTAATTTCTTTTTCAAAACATAGTGATTTTTAGGATTCAAGCCTGGACAGATGATCAGCAATTTGATTATTAGTTCCCTTTCAATGTACTATTTTAAAATCAAATTCTTGCAAAAAAAGAATCCATCTTATCAGTCTTAGTTTTTCAATCTTCTTTTTCATTAAATATTTAATAGCAGGATGATCTGTATACACTACACATTTGGTTCTAATTAAATATGATCTGATTTTATCAAAAGCAAATACTATTACTAATAATTCTTTCGCAGTTATGGTATAATTAATTTGAGCTTCATTAGGAGTTTTATTAGCATAGTAAATTACTTTGAAAATCTTATAATGTTTCTGTCCTAAAACAACTCTAATAGCATAATCACTTGCATCACACATTAATTCAAATGATTTTTTCCTATCTGGTGAAGCAATTACTGGTGCAATGACTAATTTTTCTATTAATAGCTCAAAAGCTTCTTGGCACTTCTTATCAAAACTAATAATTACATCTTTTTTTGAGGAAATAGCATAATAGCTTAGCAATATTTTTGAAGCCTTTAATATATCACATATAGAATCTGGCATGTCTAAAAAATCTCCTAATTTTCATCACATTTGTTGGGTGTGGTAATTTAACGATCACTTAAATTTTTTTTGCAGGATCTACTTCCATACCTTTCTCTGATATGTGATGTCCTAAAACAATTTCTTCTGCTATCATAAATTGACATTTTTCTCAATTAAGGACTAAATTTGTTTCTTCATAACATTTAAGAACTCTTCATTAATGTTCTAAACATGATTCAAATGAAGTACCAAACACCAAAAAATCATTCATAAAAACTTTAATTCCTTTTTCAATTAAATCACATAAAATAACCATCATACATATTTAAAATGTAGCAGGGTCAAAGGGCATTCTTTTAAAAGAAATTATCATAAGGACTGGTACAAGTTATTTCTCTTGATCCTCATAAGCTCTTTGTATTTGGTGATAACCAGTATATTCATCCAGAAACAAAAGTATTTATGCTTGGTTAGTCTATCCAGCATTTGATCTAGAAAGGGTAATGGAAAATGATCTTTCCTAGTAGACAAATTTAATTTTCTATAATCAATGCGTATTCATCAATTTATGACTTGTCTTGTTGGTATTAATTCATTTTATTCATTAATAGTTACAGTCACCCCTCCTTTCTTTGAAACACAATGAATTGGATTAACTCATGCACTATCTGAAATAATATAGATAATTCGAACATCTAACCACTTTAAAATTTCTTGCTTAACAATTTCTTTCATAATAAGATTTAATCTCCTTTGAGGATTAACCCTGGGTTTGCAGTTTGCTTCCATAAGAATTTGTCGGCAAATTTTTAGGCTATGTGTTTTTAAAAGGGGTCGCCTACAGAAATTGTATGCAAATTTTTTAGATTTTAAATTTGAATATATATATAATTTAGAAAGTAGTATTTGATTTTAAAAATAATTTTGAGTTTGAAAATTTTAAGATATGAAATGAAACTGATCTCACATCCCCAAATAGTTTATATAAACGAGCGCCGCATCACAAGCTGTGTATCTATTCCGAAGAATAGACACACTACTTGGTGATGGGGCTCGATTAAATAAACTAGAAGATTTGTGACATCCGTTTGGTCTGCGAACCAACTTTATAAGTCGACAGGTTCCCCTGCTTAATATAAAGGAATTAAGCAGGGTTTATATTACCTGGGTTCTTAAAGTTCCCTATACGGGCAAGCCCCTATAGTTAATTACATCTTAAATGACGGGAATCATTTAAGAAAACTGTCGATAATGATCAGTGGTTTTGCTCTCAAGAATTTCAAAGTTTAAGGTTTCAAATGAATTGGATTTTGGAGATTTTAATAGGGAGTGGATCAAATTTGGAACAATTTATTTTGGAGTCTAATGGAAGAGAAGTAGGAGAAGCTGAGGATCCAAGAAGAATCTTGGCAACTTCCCAAACTATCCTATTGTTTGGCTTCAATCGAGAATTTACTTAATGTTGTAATTCTGTCAATTTTAGTTAATTAGGACTTATATTTGTATGATATAATCACACAAGTAGCCTCGAAGATGTGAGGGTTTATGTCGTACCGAACGACTACCTCATAGTCCTATGACCGGTCAGGGCTTAATTTGCATAACATGATTATGCAAATGCCTAACGAAAAGTTGAGGATTTTTGTTGCACTAGGCAAACTACCTCGAAATCATATGGCTTGGTTATTTAATTCTAAGAAAATTTTAGCTGAAGTAGACTCGAGTTTTGCTGACGAAGATGGCTGTGCTGCCCACCGTAATCCGAGCTCCTTGTTGTTGCAGAGGTTTAGTTTTAGAAGGTGAAAATCAGGAGATGAAAGAAGTATTTTGGTTTAGAAATCTTAAAGTCCAAATATTTTTGATGTTTTAATTAAAACAAATCTTAAAGTTGGTTAAACAGAACCGATTAAGATCCCACGGTTCCGTCATCCCGGCACCGTTATTTTCATCAAATTCACTTAGTTCAGATGAATTTGCTAAACTCAACTGAATGAGTTCCTCACTTTCATTTAGACCGTGGAAAATCCTGTTAGCAACACGTGGCTTACATCATCCGAGGTATTCCCGATCATTAACGAGACATTTTAATTTAGTTGCAATTGTAGTTTTGTTGTTCTGTTTGTGATTAAATTTTGAGTTATTTTATATTTTGAATTGTTGTGGGGGTGAATTTTATCTTTTGATGACTTTTAATTTAGTTTTGGTTTCAGTTTAGGGACTATCCTAAAGGTTTTGGTTTTCATGCAATAGTCTTGTTTAACATGCAAGAAAAAGTAAAGTACAGTGCATGTAAGTAAATTGCAATAAAGTAAATTGTAATAAAATAAAAGCGTACCTGGAGGGTCTTCCCATTATCCCAAGCTGCACTTAAAACATATGTTAAGGCATTTAAATATTTCAACAAATACCTAGGTAAAGCTAAGGGACAGGTTTTGGTTGTCTACTAAAGTCCTAGTCCTATAACTAGTCATCTCCTATGACGTCTAGGTTCTTGTGTTTTGTTTAAGGATGATTTTTTTCATTAAAGAACAATTAAATTCAATTGTTCTTCTAAAACATCCCGTCATATTGAGAAAGTGCTTAGGACGAGTCCTAAACATCTTTTCAATATTTCCGAGATTATTTTGAATCCAAGTAAATTTAATTGCAGAGGTGAATTAATCATCCAAGAGTTTAGTTAAGCTTTGTCTCTTACTCAGTGAACTTGGGCATTTGATTACCTGATGAATGAAGTGACATCTCACTTAATACTCTATTTAAGAGTTATAATAATTAAAGTCTCTAGGGGTAAGTTGGTTTGTTGAGAATTTTAATCGTTCTTAATTTGAAGTTTGAGTTAATGGTTTAAAGTGATTTAGTTTAATTATGAAGTTTTAATTAATAATTTTAAGTTTGGAATAGTGTTCAAATTATATTTTGGTTCAAATCCTTATACTTTAGGTGATCTTAATATTTTAAATTCGTTTTACTTTTATTATTGAATGATGTTAACTTAATTTAATTTAAATTTGATTTAATTTAACTTAATTTAATTTAATTTAAATATTTTTAAATTTAACTTAACTTAATTGTTAAAATGTTTATTTAATTTAATTTAAATTTTAATTTAACTTTTACTTAGTTCAATTTAATTTAATTTAATTTAATTATTAAATTATTTAATATTTTGAACTTTTCTTTAATTTAAGGGTTATTTATTTGTTAATTTTTTAATATACTTAGTTTGAATTATTGTTTTAATCTTAATTAAGAGTTAAATATTATTGAAGTGATTTATTTAGGTATTTTTTTATTAAAGAATTAATATCCTCTCAAATTATATCCCTATTTTTTAATAATTCAAATTTTCATTAATCTTCCAAAAAATTTAAATTGTTTAAATAATTAAAGTTTCATTTTTTTGGTTTATTAAGAGTGATTAATGGGTTCCTACCCTTTTAATTTCTCAAAGTTTCAATCATCCAAGAAAGATAAATTCAAATATTTTACCCTTCATTTTAATTAAACCTAAAATTTTAACAAAGGGGTTTAAATTCTTTAATTACCTTTATGTCTTTTTAGGCTTATTTATTTCATAACTCACTAAGTTGAGTTCAAATGAACTTGAAATTTTTTATGTCACTTCATTCATATGTCAATTAAGACATTAGAGGAGAAAATGTGATTTTTCTGAACTTAATTTATTTATATAAGTATTTTTAGTGAAAAATAAAGGTTTTCAATGGAAATTCAACAACATGACCATCGTAAGTTTTCTGTCCTTAAGAAAATTATGGGATGTTCCTACTGACCAGAGGACTACTTGGACCAATTTTGGTAATTTTTTGAATTATATTTTATTTATTATAATTATTTTGAGTTTTGGAGTGTTAATTAATTATAAAATAAAATTAAAGTTGAAAAATTTGTTTTATATTTTTCCTTAAATCTCTTTGACCTCAAGGAGTTCAGAGAAATAAATTTTACAATTTTCTGATTTTTCTTTGATTTATTGAAATTAATTTAGGGAAAAGGTTAGAAAAATACATTTTTAATATTAAAAATTATTTTAAGCATTTAAAATTCAATATCTTTACTTGAGACTTGGGAAAAATATTTAGTTTGTTTCTAAATGATTAGGAGTTTAAATAAAACATTTTTATAATTTTTAATATTTTTATTATTTTTATTATTTTTTAATTATTTAAAATATTAAAATATGATTAAAAATAAAAAAATTTAGAAAATTCAAATTTTAATTTTTATAGACTCCTCTGATACCAGAGAGCCCACAAAACTAATTTGGTGAATTTTTTAAATGTATTTTTGGAGTTATAGATTTTTAAAGTTTAATTTTAATCATGTGGCTTAATTGATTCATTTAGTGGGGCTAAACATTTCCAATTGACTTCAAATTTTTATGCAAGGTTCCCTGTATCCTAAAGATCAATGGAGAATTAATTTCAAGTTATTTTAATGTGTGGTTAACCTTAATTAATTAAAGTTAAGTTTTGAGTAATTAGGTCAATTAGGGTTATTCTTAATGAATTAACTCAAGATATAATTATCCTAGGGTTCTTTGGTCCTAAGAAACTTCCCCAAATTTTCCTAGAATTTATTGGACAATATGCTAATTATTGGAATTAAAATACAAAAAATAGTGACATAAACTTGAAAATAAATAACTTTCCATAGAGATGGCCTCTAACCTTGAAAAATTCAGGGAATCCAAGATCAGAGGCTTCAAAAGCCCTATGGTCTCATGCCATAGTGAATTGTCTACGCAAATGGAGAATCAAAATACTGAAATAAGTAAATAATTAATTAAAAAATAAAATACTCGTCAAAATAACTTGATTTCTTTTCCACATTATTCTCCTATGTTCACTGAGCAAGCTGGTATTTTTAGTTTATTTTTATGATTTTCCTACACAAAGATATGGATTTTTTAAGTCTTGGGTATTTAAAAAAATAAAAAAAATCCATATTTTTCTACTTATCCACGCGGCGCCGACTCATCCTCGGCAACTCCGAAAGCCCACGCGTCGCGCTCCCATTCGACACCGCCATCTGACTAAATGCTCCAGGGGCCCGCGGTTCATGTAACGTTCTATGGTCCAGCGCAATCTGGACCGTCCACTCGATACACGCTCGATCGGACGGTGCCTGATCATTGTCTACGACTAGTGTGCACCCGTGACCATCCACACTAGAACCCTAAGAACTCTCTCATTTCTCAACGAATTTTCGTGTTCTTATGCTCTATGGATTCGTCTTGAAGAGACGAACACATCCATACGGTTTACATTCTATGAAATTAAGTAAAACAAAAGGGAGAATCACTGGAAGCTCGGGAGGAAGGAATGATCCATACCTTTGCTCTGAGAAGTGTAGCTTCAATCAGAGAGTTGTGTCACCTTCGATTGCACCCAAGGAAGCTCCAGATGATGTCTTTGGCTCTAGGGAATTGTCTAGGTATGAAAGTGTACACAGTCGATTTCAAAGCTAGGAGGCTGGAGCAAATGGGTGGCCCCGAGAGGGGGCTTTCACCTGGGAACTCCTTCTCTTGGTCCCGCGGTGTGGGTGAGTTTAATTTGGATTTGGTGGAGGCTCGGGAGATGTCCCGTTTCTCGGCTAGAATTCGAACTCGAAATCGAGCTCAACTGGGGAAATCGAGGCCGGAATCCAATGGGGATCAAGTGCTCTAGGTGAGGAGAAGGTCTTGGAGCAATTTTGGCAGAGTTTTGTTTAGGTCTGGTTCATCACCTTTGTTTGGCTGAGAGGGTGGTGGGTTTAAATAGACATGGTTGGAAGGCTTCCCAGGAGGGTTTGAGTCTTGAGATCAGCTGCTCTATGCAAGAGAAGAATAGCCATGGTGTTCAATTGGACTGGGACAACTCAGCAAGGAAGAATTGAAAAATTTAGCTCACATGGAGCTCTCGGCCATGGCATTTTCCGGCGACCCAGGCGACTGGCCGGCAGGGTTAGGTCACCATCTTGATCAAAAGGGTCAGGGGTTGGCAATGGTGCAGTCAATTAGCCATGGACATGTGTAAAGAGTTTAGCTTTAAGTGGTATGGAGACAGGGTTGATTTTGGATCCAAATGGGTCAACTCATGCAAATGGGTTGGGTTCACCTCTCCAAGCTCTGGTTTGGGCTGAGGGAGATCAGTTGAATCAGCTAGCTTAGTGGGGAAAAGTCACCATCTAAGCATATTTAAGTTTAAGCATGGTTTAGGGGAAACATGGGAGTGCTTAATCACTTTAAGGGAATCAAGAAAGTGGCTCCTCCTTTTGCCCAATATGGCATGGTCACATGAACATCACTCACATGGCTTGCATGGGGCTTAAGGATGGCTTCATGGCTTCATTGGGCTTCGGGGCAAGGCTTCGACTCAATTTCATGAAAATGGATTTTGGAAACTTTGGCATTTTAGTGGGAAATCCTCATGAAGCTTGATTTGGAATTATTTGGTTATTGATTTAGAACTTAGGGATGATATCAATTAAAGGTATGATGAGAAGAATTTGTCATGTGGGCTTTGGAGCAAATTTTGGGCTTTTGGATTTGGTGAAGTGGGCTTTTAGGATGGTTTAAGAAAGTGGGCCTTTAGGTTTGAAAACAAATTGGTGGATGGAAATTTTGCAAAAGATTTGGTCAAACAAATGTTGGGTTTAGTTTAGGGATGTGTCATGAGTGATTTGGAACAAATTTGAAGTGATTTTGAATTGAATTGGGTTTAATGCGTGGTCTTTTAAGAAAGGGGCCAAAGTGGGTCAAATTGGGCTAACTTGGTTTAAGGTTGAGATAAGGTTGGATTTGATGTAAGATTAATGTTGAGAAATGTTTATGGAGTGTCACAAAGAGTTTTCAACTTTGGTTGGGCTTTGATTTTGGGATTTGGGCCCATTTGGGTTAGGTTTGGGTTTAGGCCAAAAATGGGGATTTTGACTTTGGGTTATGCTTGGGTGGAGTTCATGTTCAAATTTGGGGCAAATCTTGTTAGTGTCTTGTTTTTGGGGATATTAGGAAGGTTTAGGAAAAGATTTGGGGTTAATTGGAGTTGAATTGGGTTGGTTTGGGCTAGGTTTAGGTCATGGGCCAAAATTGGGCTTTAGGCTTCAAATTGAAATTAGATCCAAATGTCAATCAAATTGGGCTTGGATTTGGTCTAAATTGACATTGGGGATATTGAATTGAAGTTTAGAATTGAATTGGACTAAAATTGAGGTAAATTGGGTTGGTTTAGTGGGACATTGGGTCCACTTGAGTTAAGAATGGGTCAAATTGGGGGTTTTTGGTAAAAGTGGGTTAAATTGACAAAATTGGCTTATGGTGTATTTGAACAAAAATGAAATTGGGAATATTTGGGATTTTCTGGAATTTTCTGGGAATTTTTGGAATTTTTGGTTAAGAAGGGCATTTTGGGTATTTGGAGGGTATTGGGGGGTATTTTTGGATTTTTTGGTATAGTTGGCTAAGGATGATCAATTTGAGTGGGGGTAAATTTTTAGGATTGGTTTTGAGGAATTTTGGGTAATTTAGGCAATTTTTGCAAAATTTGGGCAATTTCGAGGGTATTTGCAGAGGTTTAGCGGGTGTAGGGTCCCGGGGGTCCAAAGTTAAAATTTTGGAAAAATGAAGATTGATCAAGTTTGAGTAAAATGGAATCACTTTGGTTGAGCCATGAAGCCATATCAAGCCCATAAGAGCCATGAGAGGACTCACTTGAGGCATCACTATGTTGTTCCTAGCCAAGAGTCTAGGGGTTAAGGTCCATCCATATGAATTACCTACATGAGTCAAGAAGTGAAGCTAGGCATGAATGGTTTTAGGATTGGAATGTGTGTGAAAGTGTAATGTGTGTGCAAGTCAACCCTCACCAGACCAGGCCACCCAGGGTAGTCCTACGGCCAAAGAGTCCTATAGGGAACTCATCTTTTAAACCTCCACATTTGATTTTAACCCTCCGAGTGACTTGGGGGTTTACAATCAAACTTATGGGGTTTGCAGGAAGTTTAAGAGGTGTTTAAATTTCTAAGTGGTGGGTTCCATTTCTAGTCCTCTAAGATAGTCAATGGGAAAGCCTAAGGCTAGATCCTAAGTACTAAGGAGAGAGAAGAGAAGAGACCTCATTAAAAATGAGGTCAACAGAATTCTATGCAAAAAAATTGAATGACTTATTCTTTTAATATCAGCAATTGTTCATCCAAAGACTTTCTTATATTTTTTCAAAGTTTTCATTAAAATCTCTTCTTCTTATAAAGTTAAATTTGAGGAAATTATAAATGGTAAAGTTGAGAACTCACCTAAAAACACATATTTTAATTATTTAGGAAGTAGCTTCAATTCAAGTTTAGGAGGTTTTTCAATTGATGGACAAAAAGATTTGTCTTTTTCTGTCAAGTTCAAAATTTCAAAACTTTTTTAAACATAATTTGAACCTTCCTCATGAAAATTATCAAATTGTTTTAATTCCTCTTCTTGATCGTGCCCCAATTCTTTCATTTAATATTTCTCTTCATAAGTTATTTTAAGATGACATTCACTCGGTTATCTTATTACATCCATCCTGAAACATTCATCATGTTTATCTTTTGAAGGGTATTTCATTGGTTTTGAAATATTAAAAGTAACCTTTTGTTCATAAACACACATAGTTAATTCCCCTTTTTGCACATCTATCATTGCTCTACCAGTGGCTAGGAAAGGTCTCCCCAAAATTATAGGTATCTATTTATCTTCTTATATATCTAGCACAATGAAATTGACAGGAAAGATAAATCGATCAAATTTTACCAAAATATTTTCTATAACTCCCTTAAGATATGTTATTGAAGGATATGCTAATTGCAAAGTTATATTAGTAGGGAATATTTCTCCTAATCCCAGTCTTTTAAATATAGATAATGACATAAGGTTTAAGTTCAAATGAATTAGTAGCTACAGTAGGATTTTGAATACTACCATGAAGTTCATCCACTATAGGGTTTTCATAATCTCTTAAAGGTCTAAATTCTTGATGAATTTCAGCATTTTGATTATTTTGGTTTGTCATTTCTTAAAATTTTTGAATTTTTTCTATATTTTTAACTTTAAAAAATATTCTAATAGTTCTTTATAATTCAGAATCGTAGGGCAATAGTCCTTCAGAACCTGAATTACGCATAAACTATTACAAAATAAAAATGAAAATAAAATCAAAGCACACATAAACTTATATAAAAACAACACTGCAATATTCTTATAATAAATCTAAAAGTTTAAATAAGACTTTATAAAAATAAAAATTTTTTTTCTAAAAATTCCTTAAAATTTTAAAAAATTTTCTTTTCATTTCTTCAGCAACGGCACCAAATACTTGATCCCTACGTATTTATGATACGTGAATATTATTATTTATATAAATGATTTAATTTTATATTTTTCTTTAATTATATTTCTTTCTTTACAAAGATGCCAAAAACTGAGACAATACCATCACGGATCTTAGATGTTCTCACAACAATTGTTAACATCTTAATTGGTCAAAAGATGAAGTAAATGAAGTACAAGAATTAAATCATTACAACTTATTCCAGCATTAAAGATCAATACTTCCACAACTTTCATCCAACACTTAATTACTTTTCATTTTAAGAAAAAAGATAAAGAAAACTACTAAGAATTCATGGAGGAAACACAACAATGATTAATTTTAAAAGTGGAAATCATGTAGTATCATAAAAAGTCAAAATTAAAACCAAAAGTAGTTACAAAGATAAAAACCTATCTCAAATTCCTCTCAACTGATGCTCCAAAAATGTATACAATTTTTGCTATATGATTTTACTCATTTTTGGTGATATTACACCTTAAAAGGAAGGTATTTTGTATGTTTTTAGGTATTAGGTACAAGAAATGGTGATTGGAGCAAAAAAAAAAGCAAAAACGGTGCAATTTGAAGCAAAAACAAGCAAGAAAACAAATTTTGGCTTGACACCTTTCGATAAGTCCTTCGATGTTTATTCTATTGTACACTTTTTACATATTTTTGAATGAGATTACACTTTAAAGAATGGTTTTTTTCATGCTTATTTTGTAGGGCTATCTGTTAGGAATGCAACACACTCGAAACAAGGTGAAATAGAGCTAAAACGGAGCCAAATGGATCGAAATGGTGGAGCTGCGCGATACCGCTCACCGATGGCACCCAGACCGGCATCGACGGTGAGATTTACCCGAGAAGACCAAAAAATGACACAAAAAACTTGGCGTCTGCGTCCCCGAGCCCGCTGACGGCGCCTGAGACAGTTTGGACTCGTTTGTGGGCGGTTATAGCCGAAATTCAATGTATTTGGACGCTTTTTCGAAAGGGATGCTTAAGGGAACTCTTATAAATTCTTCCATTCTCTTTAAATTAGTTATTTTAGGTTAGAAAAGAAGAGAGATGTTAGGGAAAACTTGAAGAATGCTTAGAGATCTTAGAATAAGAGTAGAAATGTAGATTTCTACCTTTTTGGAGAGATTGGTAAGGGGATTTTGAGAGAATCTGTAAGGGAATGTTCTAGCATTGCATGGATTGGCGGGAGACTTTGTGAGAGAGATTTTCATCTTTTTTTCAAGGGGAAAAAGCTAAGTATTGTGTTCTTCATTATCTTATGATTTTGTAAACACTTTTTTTGTAGATTTGCTTTGAAATGAAGTTTTCTGTTGTCTTTTATTCGTGCTTTGTGAAGTCTTTCTCTTACTCTTCTTGTTTGAAAATAGTGGCATAAGAAAATTATGTCATTGTTTTCATTCTACTTTTCTTTTGTAATGAGTAGGACTCATGGTTAGGACATTGGGATGCATGTAAAAAGAAGTTTAATTAAAAATGTGATGGTTTCTACTTGCGCTTCATTTACATTACAAAAAGTGCTCGTTGTAGTGTTAAAATTTATTGTAATTGCATTGACCCGAAAGGGCAGTGTAATTCTTAACAAAGTGGAACCATATTCAATGTCCGTGAATGAATTGTGTAGTTCTTGGGGATTGAGTGCAAATAAATAGGGAAACATGGTTTCATGGGCGTCCAATTGAAGGTTTCAGGGTGACAGGCTGAGATCCCTAATTTGGTGCTAAAGTTTGTTAACTAAAGCTAGGGTAGCCTTCAGGTGAAGGGAAGTGGGAGATCTGAAGTGAGAGCCAGTATCCTCCCAGCCTAACCATGGATCTAGGGACTAAGCCTAAGAATTGCCAATGTTCTTTATAACACTCTGAAGAGGGGGTACTCAAAAGAGGGTAAAGAATATGATTGCTCCTATTTGGCACATACAATATTTAATGCATCTCATTCCTATAGATTATCCAATTCATTACATGAGAATAGTAGTTTTTATTATCTCAAAATTCACCTAACTGATTTTCCTAAAAAGGGTTATCTTTAGTATTAATATTAGTATTAGGGAGTAGTTATTATTCTTACATATAATCATCTGCATTTAGAAGTAGTTGTTAGAAAAATCACTTATATCACCCTTCCAAACTAAGGCTGTTAGTAATAGATTAGAATTTGACTAAGAACCTCTTACCTCGCTTCCTTGTGGGATTGATAAATGGGACTCCATTAGAGCCCTGTATTACTTGATACAATACGTATACTTGCGTTGGATCATTGTGATTTTATAAAAAATAATATATATCTATTATTTATAAATCCTTGCATATAAAAAAGTCACATCAAGTTTTTGGCGCCGTTGCCGGGGAAGCTTTGGTAAGAACTTTAGGAGAATTTTAGTTAAGCCTATAAGACTTAGATTTGGAATTTATAGTGCTCTATAGCGCATTTAATTATTATGTGTTTATTTTCAAGAAAAAATTCCAAAATACCAAAAATATTTTTGATATCTGTCATATTAGTTAAGTCTTTAAATTTGTATGTGTAGTTCAGGAGCTGCGGACCTTGAATTTTACAACTCGGATTTAGAGAGAACTTTTAGGAGGATGATAAATCAGAAAAGACTCCATGAATTTAATGTAGAAATGGCGGATCGACAATATAATGAATATTCAGATTTGGATTATAATTCTAGTAGGTTTGAAAGAGTAAACCCTGAGAGAGTAATAAATTTTCAAGATGATATGCTTACTTTATTAAGTTCTCAGGTTGTTGATATTGAGAGGAAGTTAGATCAATACATAAAGAGTTATCCTCAAGGTCCCACAGTTATTAAGAAAAATTCATTTGAACAATTGATTGAGCCTAACTATTTTGAAACTAGCCATGAGATGCACAATCCTTATTCCGATTATTACAATCCGGGTTGGGAAGATTATTCAAACTTTAACTAGAATACTAATTTTGGAGGAGAAAACTGATTTTGGGAAGATAATCAATTTAATCATATATGTGATTGTAATAATCAGGACGATTTTAGAGATGGAATTTCTTTTCCTTATAGATTTTACTCTAACCCACAAGATGAGGAAAAGGAATTTCTATTAGAAAAGGATGTGATTCAATTAGCATGTAAGCTAGAAAGTCAAGGGGCCACTATAAGGAATATAGAAAACCAGTTGGGGCAGATTATGAATGCAATTAATAGCTACCCCCAAGAGATTTTACCTAGTGACCCTGAGATAAAACTTAAGCAGATGAGTGATGAGCAAAATAAAGATATCGAACTAAGACTTGGAAGAGAATTTGATGATATATTTCATAAGAACTTTGAGTTAAAAGATGTGGATAAGGAGATTGAAAGACCAATGGAAGAAATTCCAAAGGAATTAGAAAGATATATAGAAAGACCACCTCAACTCTTACTCAGTACCAAGGGGAAGAATTGGAAGATAATTTGAATCATAAGAGTAAGATAGAAGAATTTGATCCAGAATCTGAATTATCTAGAGAGAATCCGATCCAAAATTTGAGAAAATCAATAGAAGAATATTGGATCTAGAAAGAAATATGAGGAACAATGGTATGAATCAATTTGAAAAAGAAGAGCTAAAAGAAAAAATACAATTTGAGAATTTTGTAGCAATTCCTGGATCTAAAAATGAATGGGCGATTGATCGAGGATTACTGATCCATGAAAAAATAACCTATTTTTATGCCTTGATTTTTATCAATTTCCAAGGATTTTATGCTTTAATGAAAGGTATTTTTGTGTTTTAGATGTAGGTGATGTAAAAAGGTCTAAAAAGGAAAAATGGTGAAAAGGGAGCAAAAAGGAGCAAATATGAAGCAAAATACAAGAATTATAAAAAAATTATGGCGTGGCGCCTACGCGTTTGGATGGTTATTTTGACAGAGTGAGCGGTTATTGGACATTCTAGAAGACTGGCAGTTGTTCCTTGATAATAGGACATGTGATACATTGCATTTGGACTCTCCAAAACGGTTTTAATCGCGAAGAGGTGCGAGCCAAAGTGAAGAGGTGCGAAGAACTGGACGCGGTGTCCGGCGCCTAGGCGCCAGACAGACCTTCTAAAAGATTCATTGAATGTGGACATGTTTTGAAGAGGTGCTTCAAGGCAACCCTTGAAGCCTATAAATAGGAGTCCACTCCCTCAGAAAAACGTGCCCCCCATTGTATCCCCTATCTCTTAGCCACTTTAGGATCTCTCATCCTTAGAGAGAGAAATAGAGAGAGAAATTTAGGGCCACTTTTATTTAGTTTAGTGAGTTTATTTTCAAGTTGTTGCATCTGGAGTTCATTACACTGTGGAGTCAGTAGGAATCAGAATATCTGTAGAAGGAACATTTGAGATAAGTATTTTATTTTTGATTCAAAGTTTATTTATTATGTTTTGCTGTTTATATTCAATGTGTTCTCAGTAGTTAGTTTACTTTCTTCCTTCAATTATGAAAAGATAAATAAAATAATATAAAATTAGATGGAGAATTAAAAATCAAAAATTTTTCAAAACATTGTGATGATATTAATACCTGGTCTTACTTTACTTTTTAATTTGGCCATTTAAATTGTTAAAACCTGTTGAAGAGTTTTGAGACCTAGAAGGAGAAGAACTCTTAACTTGTAGATGTCACATGAATCCTTGGGTAGTCGAAGGCCATGCGCGGGCTATTCAAGGTGAAGTGCAAATAAATAGGAAGATAAGATTTAAAGGGCGTAGAATTGATAAGTTTTTAGAGTGACAGACTAAATTCTTATAATTTGATTTATAGATAAGGAACGTGTCACTAGTAGGGCCGACTATAGCCACCCTTGGACATCTTGTAGTGTGAGCCTAGATTAACCCTTTCTACTAACAATACATCCGGACCTGATCTGTAGATTAACCAATGTTCTTTGCGCCTGGATCAAAGGGTAAAGAATAGGAATGCTTCTATATGGCACAATACCATAAAATAGATTCTCCAACGAATATTAAATTATCTTAAAAATCTTGGATTAATTGAAGGGAAGAAAGTTATTTGTTTTATATAGTTTTCACAAATTCATTTTCTTATTATTGTTTTCTTTATCTGCATCTAGTAAATTATAAGTAATTTATAGTTAGATTAAAATACAAAATGATTTTGAAATACAATATTTAAAAATTTATTACCATATTTTTTTCCTCGTGGGATTGATACTGGGGTCTTTGTTTCAAAGCTCTTTATTACTTGAAACGATACATATACTTGCGTAGTACCCAAAAAGTATATAAAATATTTTCCTTAAAAATTATATTTTGCTATATAAACATATATTTAAAAAGTATTAATCACTAACGGCATAACATTCAGTAGCAATCAAGTTTTATTGCTGTAGATTTAAATTTGGTACATATCTATATAGCAAGTTATTCCGGGTCAAGTGTTTCGCGCCTTTGCCAGAAATTAAGTTTTCTAGCAGTGGTAACAAATTCTTGTATTTGGAAATACAAAAATCGGGTCAAATTTTTGGCGCCGTTGCCGGGGAAGGAAAAAGAGGTACAATTTTTAAATATTATATTTCCAAAAACATAAAAAATATAAAAATATAAAATATAAAATTTTAAAAAAAAATTTTTCCTTGATTTATTTTTTTATGCGTAGTTTTGGTTCTGAAGGATTAATACCTTTAGATTCTGAACTAGAAAGAACAATTAGAAAAATTAAAGAGGGAAAACAAATTCAAAAATTTCAAGAAATGGCTACTTTACAAAATATAATTGAACTTAATGATCAAAATGTTTATAAACCATTAAGGGATTATGCTAACCCTTTAGTTGGTGAACTTCTAGTAGTATTCAAATACCCACTGTAGATGCTAATTCTTTTG
This sequence comes from Papilionanthe hookeriana x Papilionanthe teres, assembly GCA_022702705.1. Taxonomy (NCBI): domain Eukaryota; kingdom Viridiplantae; phylum Streptophyta; class Magnoliopsida; order Asparagales; family Orchidaceae; genus Papilionanthe; species Papilionanthe hookeriana x Papilionanthe teres. The sequence continues at coordinate 18,147,378 of CM040431.1, read as the reverse complement.
AACTTAAACTGTCTATTATTCAAATGGTGCAAAACAATCAATTTGGTGGAACACCAAATGAGGATCCAAATTTACACCTTGTTAATTTTTTAGAACTTTGTGCTACCTTTAAATATGACAATGTTTCTAATGATGCTATTAGACTTAGACTCTTTCCTTTTTTCCTTAAGAGATAAAGGAAAGATGTGGTTAAACTCATTAGCAATTAGTTCTATTAAAACATGGGATGAAATGACAAAAAAATTCCTTGCTAAATATTTTCCTCCTTCTAAAACTGCTAAATTAAGAAATGATATTACTTCGTTTAGTCAATTTGACGTGGAGACAATATATGAAACTTTGGAAAGATTTAAAGAACTATTAAGAAAATGTCCTCATCATGCTTTACCTGAATGGTTAATTAGTCAAACATTTTACAATGGATTAATTGGATCTTTAAAATCAATTATTGATGCCGTCATCTTGGAGGTTCTTTAATGTCTAAATCATTTGAAGAAGCTTACACTTTAATTGAAGAAATGACTAATAACAATTTTTAATGGCCTTCCGAAATGATTAATCCAAAAAAGATGGTAAGTATTCACGATAATGAAGCCTTTTCTATCCTAGCTTCACAAGTAGCAGCAATGTCTAAAAAATTAGATAATTTTGTAATTAATATTTCACATAATAACTCTGCTAATATTGAAGATTCTCAAACTATTGAAACTTTTTAAACTATTGCAAGTAAAAATAATCCTTATTCAAATTATTATAATCTTGGGTGGAAAACTGAACCTAATTTTAACTGGAATAATTCACAACAACAATGGGGTAATAATCAATCTCATCCCACTGGAAATTGGAATATTCAAGTTAATCCAAATTATAAACCTCCTGGATTTAGTAATCAACAGAAAAAGTTATCAATAGAAGAATTAATTTTACAAATGAATAATCAATTACAAAATCAAAATACTGCTATCCGTAATGTTGAAAATCAAATGGGGCAAATTGCTACTTTAATTAATAACAGACCTGTAGGAACACTTCCTAGTAATGTTGAAATTTATCCAAAGGAAACTGGAAAAGAACATGAACATGTTAAGGTCCGTGCAACTTAGAGTGGAAAGGAATTAAAAGAAAGAATGCATAATGAAATCGAAAAAGAGATCGAGGTTGAAGAGATTGAAAAACCTAAAGAAACTCTCTCTCCTAGTCAAGATCAGACTGTTATACCTATTAATATGGAAGTTGAAAAACCACCACCAACTTTTTCTCAAAGACTTAAACAGTAGAAACTTGATCATCAATTTTCTAAGTTCTTTGAAATTTTTAAGAAACTTACTATTAACATACCTTTTGCTGAAGCTTTGGAACAAATGCCAACTTATGTAAAATTTATGAAGGATATTTTAAGCAAGAAATGAAAATTTGAAGCTTTTGAAACTATTGCATTAAGTGAAGAATGCAGTGCAATAATTCAAAAGAAATTACCTGAAAAGCTTAAGGATCCTGGAAGTTTCACTATACCCCGTGCTATCGGAGAAAAATTTTGTGGAAAAGCTTTATGTGATTTAGGAGCAAGTATTAATCTCATGCCATTTTCTATCTTTCGAAGATTGGATTTAGGAGAGATTACTCCCACCACCGTAACCCTTCGATTAGCTGATAGTATCTATCACTTATCCTAAAGGAGTTATAGAGGATGTCCTTGTTAAAGTGGATAAATTTATCTTCCCTGTAGATTTCATCGTACTTGATATGGAAGAATATAAAGAGATACCTATTATTTTAGGGAGACCTTTTCTAGCTACCGGACGAGCTATGATTGATGTGCAAAAAGGAGAATTAATCATGAGAGTTAATGATGAAGAAATTAAATTCAATGTTCTTAAATCAATGAAGTACCCTGATAAAGAGAAATGTTATTGAATGGATATAATTGATTATTTAATTGAGAAACATTATCAAGAAAAATGTAAAGTCATTTCGAAGAAAAATTTGAGTTTTTAATCGATGAAAATGAAGAAGTAGAAGAAGAAGAGACTCATTTTATTAAAGATAACTCGGGAAACTTTAGACATAAATCAAAATGATATACTTTTACTATCAATTAAAAAGCCCCCGAACCGGAATTAAAAATGTTACCTTCACATTTAAAATATGTGTTTCTTGGAAATTCCTTAACTTTACTCGTTATTATTTCTTCGAACTTAGTAAAGATCAAGAAGAAAAACTACTAGGTGTGTTAAAGAATTATAAGAAAGCTTTTGGTCGGACTATTGCTCGATATAAGAGGAATAAGCCCTTCCATTCGTATGCATAGAATTTTAATGGAAGAAAATTTTAAACCTACTATTGAACCACAGAGAAGATTAAATCCTATCATGAAAGAGGTTGTTAAAAAAAGAAATTGTTTAGTGGTTAGATGTTGGTATTATTTATCCTATTTCGGATAGTCAATGGGTAAGTCCTATTCATTGTGTTCCGAAGAAAGGAGGTGTAACTGTCATTGTTAATGATAAAAATGAACTAATTCCTACAAGACAAGTTACTGGATGGTGAATTTGTATTGATTATAGGAAATTAAATAACGCCACTAGAAAGGATCATTTTTCTTTACCTTTCTTGGATCAAATGCTCGATAAATTAGTCGGACACCCATATTTCTATTTTCCTGGATGGATATTCCGGTTATCATCAATTACTTATTGCTCCTGAGGACCAAGAGAAAATAACATTTACAAGTCCTTATGGAACCTTTGCTTTTAGAAGAATGCCTTTTGGTTTATGTAATGCACCTACAACTTTTTAAAGATGTATGGTGTCAATATTTTGTGATTTGATTGAGAAAGGAATTGAAATATTCATGGATGATTTTTCGCTTTTGGAACTTCTTTGAATCTTGTTTCGGAAAACATTTCCAAAGTTTTGAAAAGATGTGAAGAAACAAACTTAGTTCTTAACCGGGAAAAATGTCAATTCATGGTCACATAAGGCATTGTACTTGGTCACAAAGTTTCACAAAAGGGATGGAAGTAGATCAAGCGAAAGTGAAAATTATTGCCGAATCGCAACCACCTACTACCGTTATCGATGTAAGAAGTTTTCTAGGTCATGCTGGATTTTATAGAAGATACATAAAGGATTTTTCTAAAATTGCTAAACCTCTTTGTTAGGAAAAAAATGTGAAATTTGAATTTAACAAAGAATGTATTAATACTTTTAATATTCTAAAAGAAAAACTAATAACTGCACCTATCATTGTTGCACCTAATTGGAATAAATCTTTTGAATTAATGTGTGATGCAAGTGATTTTGCAATTGGAGTTGTATTAGACAAAAGTATGAGAAGGTTTTCAAAGTTGTATATTATGCTAAGTAAAACTCTCACCGAAACATAAAGAAATTACACTACCACCGAGAAGGAGCTTCTAGCTATAAGTATATGCCTTTGATAAATTTAGACCTTATCTTCTTGGTACTAAATGCATACTCATACCGATCATTCTGCTATTAAATATCTATTATCTAAGAAGGATTCTAAACTTAGAATGATAAGATGGGTTTTACTTCTACAAGAAATTGATTTTCAAATAAGTAGATATAAAAGGAACCGAAAACCAAATTGTCGATCATTCGTCTGAATTAAAAGATGATATTATTTCGGAAGAAAATATAAATGAGAAATTTCCCGATGAATTTTTATATGTTATTCAAGGATGCAAAACACCTTGTTATGCCGATATTGTTAACTATTTAGTTAAGCAATATTTTACCTTATGAATTGGATAACAAATTTATTAAGAAATTTAAATATGATGCTAAATCTTATATTTGGGAAGATCCTCATTTATTTAAAATCGGAAGAGATTCTATAATTCGAAGATGTGTACCTTATGAGGAAACTTTTGCTATTATTCAAAAATGTCATGATTCCGATTTTCGGAGGACACTTTGGCATAGATAAAACCGCATTTAAAATTTTAAATTCGGATTTTATCGGTCTACCTTATTTAAAGATGCGAGACATTATGTGAAAACATGTGATCGATGTCAAAGGATGGGAAATATATCTAGGAAGGATGAAATGCCTTTAAACTATATATTGGAACTTGAAATTTTCGATATATGGGGTTTAGACTTTATGGGAGCATTTGTTCCATCATCTGGAAAATTTATATTTTATTAAGCAGTCGATTATGTTTCAAAGTGGATCGAAGTCGTTGCTTTACCAAACTCGTGATTCCAAAAGTGTTTCTAAATTCTTAAAGAAAATGATATTTTCAAGATTTGAAATGCCTAAGGTAATTATCACTGATGGTGGAAGTCATTTCAGGAATGTAAGAATTCAATCATTACTACAAAAATTTGGAATCAAACATAAAATTGCAATCGCTATCACCCACAAACAAGTGGAATGGCCGAAGTATCAAACAGAGAAATTAAAAGAATTTTAGAGAAGACCGTTAATCCTAAAAGAACCGATTGGGTCGATAGACTTGATTTTGCATTACGGGCTTATAGAACAGCTTATAAGACACCAATCGAATGTCACCTTATCGTTAATTTATGGTAAACATTGTCACTTACCCGTCGAACTTCAACATAAAGCTTATTGGGTGATAAAGGAGTTTAATTTTAATTTGAATGAAGCAAGAGAAAAGTGATTATTGCAATTGAATGAGATGGAAGAGATAAGAAATGAATCATATGAAAATGCAAAGATTTCTAAAGAGAAAATGAAGATGTTACATGATAAGAAAATTTTAGGAAAAATTTTTGAGCCTGGACAAGAAGTATTACTGTTTAATTATTGTTTAAAACTTTTTCCTAGAAAATTAAGATCTAAATGGATTGGACCCTATATAATCGAGAAAGTATACCATTATGGAGCCGTGGATATTAAAGAACCCAAAACAGAAAATTTTTTAAAGTAAATGGATTAAGATTGAAGCCTTATTTGGGAGATATTAAAATGATTTATAAAGAGGCTTATGAATTGAGTCAACCTGATTAAAAATTTACCTAAGTTGGGTTGACGACGTTAAACCAAGCGCTTTGTAGGAGGAAACCCATAATTATCTTTTATTTTGAGTATTTTTATGTTTTTAATGTAAGGTTATGCCTCGATCTTGACTAATTTTATATTACTTTAGAAAAATTTGATGCTTATAAGTCTTTGTTGACTTAAGCCGAAGATTATTTTCAAGTATGTAAGATTTAGAAATTGGATCACTCTATTCTAAATATGAGTAAAAAGAAGATCAAGTTAACCTTCATTATGATTGCTTACAATTTATGTTATTGAGTCTAGATTACTCTTACCAGTATAAATTACCTATCTTAGAGAACGAAACTTTAAAATTTGATGATTAGGCGAAACGTAGTTGATCATAATTCTGGCGCCTAGGCGCCAAGATTCGGCGCCTAAGCGCCCAAGTTAACTATGTATCAATAGGTCCGACGCCTAGGTGCCAGATTCGGCGCCTAAGCGCCACGGTTACTGGGTCGTGCAAAAACAAAAAATTTTCAATTTTTCACACGATTTGCACCTTTAAATCAACCCATCTTCATCCCTAACAATCAAGCAATCAAAGTTACGTCCATTACACTTCATTCTTGAGAGATTTGAGAAATTTTGAAGAAATGGAAGGAAGAAATCATGGAGAAGAGTCTAGAGACAAGGTCTCAAAGGATCCTCAACCCTACTTCAATGGTTTCATCGCGATAAGTTTAGAGAAAATTTCTAGTCGCTTGGATAAGTTTGAAGTGGAGTTTAAAAGCATTGGAGATCGCCTTCATGAGATGTTTCATCAGATTGAGCATCTAGAATGACAGATGAAACTTCAATTTGATCATTTTGCTGCTTATCAAGATGCTCAAGTTGAAATTTATGTAAAGAACAAGTGGATTGACGAAAGATGGCTACTGATTTCCCAAGAGCGTTAGTGTTCTTTCCAAGCGGAATACACAATTTTCCTTGTGAAGATTAGAGTATTTTGGTAATGAGATCGTTATTATCCGGTTTGTTGAGTCGTTGTATCGATTTAGTGAATCGATCGTGTTTGTTTCGTGTATTTGCTTTCATGTTCAATGTGTGTTATTTTTGCTTAAAAATTGTTGTGTTTCGATCGTGTATTAGGAACTCGAATCAAGTATGATACTTATCCGGAATATATCGAGTTAATGTTGAAGATTATAAATGGAATTTAGTGAAGTTTGATTTAAACTTTATGTTTGATTGGTGGATTTAATATATAATTTTTAAAATTTTTGGAAAATGTTTTGGAAGTTAGAAACTGAAGCCCTACTCTAATGTGAGTAATTAGAAGTTGAATTTATGAATTTTGGTGGAAAATTAAATTTAAAAATAATTTTTTGTGAAAGGCGAGTCTGGCGCCTAGGCCCCAGAATTTGGCGCCTAAGCGCCGGTTACGGCCTGTACCCGAAAAATTCCTTAAATACCCCCAAAAGCCATTATCAACCCCTAAGCCTTCTGCTTCCTCCATTTTTCGCGAAAATCAACTTTTAGAATCCATTTTGAGGTCAAAACATCAAGGATTTGAGCGCGAAACCACTCAATTTATTTGTCTCAAGGTCAGATCTACACTTTAAACCATTTATTTTCGATTTTCACCTTAGATTTCCCTAGGTTTTGCTAAGAACCGAAATTTTAAAAAAATATTTTGATTTTTAGTGATTTATTTGGATTTTTAAACTTATTTTAAGTTTTCTAAGCTTAAAAAGAGTTTAAATTTTTTATTCCTAAATTTGTTCTTGTTTTCTTTCACGTTTAGATGGCTCTGAAATCTAAACGCGGGAAGGCACGAGATAACTTCGATAGCAGCAAATTTTCTACCGCGGCTGCGCATTTTTGATTCCATGAATTTGCAACGTCGAGGAAGTTCATTTCAGAACGAAGTTTCTATCATCCGGGAGAAATAATTGAAAACACTATCGTTGCGCACAACTGGCAACGATTCTGTTATTTCACTGCTGTTGCTGTTATCCCTATAGTTCGAGAGTTTTATGTGAATTTTCTGGATGCCGAAGATTATGAAGTTTTTGTCGAGGTGTCGAATAGGATTTAATCCTCGAAAGAATCAATGTATTTTATGGCCTGCCACCGACTATAGAGTGCCACTATTCTAGATTATCTCCATCTGAGGAGATTTGGATATGATCATTGCTTATTTGACTGACAATACTGGATCTTGGAAGATCAGGAACGGAAAAAGGGTAAACTTCAAATCCTCCAAGTTTAATGGTATTTCTAAAGCATGGCACTATTTTATTTCTGCAAGATTGTTACCTTCCAACCACTTGAGTGAAGTGACTAGAGATCGAGCGATCTTAAACTACTCGCTTTCGTGAAAGGAAGCCTATTGAAGCCTGGCAGTATTATTTATGATTCTCGTGGATTCTCACCGCGAGATCCAAGCACTTCGTTGGACCGGGATTCTCATCTCTAATTTATTCATTATGTATTGAAGCAATGGAGTCACCGCGTATATTTCAGAGGAAAGGTTAAAGACTACTAAGCCGATTGGTCAGGAGAGCATTAGCATATATGAACGTCTTCAAGGGAAGAAATCAACAGCTCCTTCTTCTTCTGCACCTACTCCAGGTAGACCATCTACTTCCCGACCTTCTACTTCTGCTGAGCCACCATCGAGTTTCTGGGAGTCAATGCATGATCGGCTTATAGAGCGAACAGCAGGAGTTATTTCAAACTCACCTGCAGGGTCGATACTATTGATAGGAAACTCGATCATTTATCTTATTATACCCGCAGGAAGAGTAGCTATGATGTCGAGTATAATGAAGCCCTCGTCGATTTCCGAAGGCGAGCATAATGTTAGTTTCCCTACTTTTCCTAGTTTCACACCATTTGTTGATCCTAAGGATGTCGAGTTTTCCTTTGGTGACGATGATGATGATGAGGCTACAACTAGATGACTAATAGTTGATAGATCTCTATGTTGTGCTACTTTGTTGTTAGTTTGTTTTGTTTGGTTTGTTTGTTTAGTTTGATGTTTGATGTATGTTGATTTGTTTAAGTACCTGTGTGGATTAATTAGTGTTAAGATTTTGTTGTTAGAATATTCTTAGTATATTGTGTTTGAGACTGAGATTAGAGTTAATTTATAATATGTTTGTTTCAATCTATCGTTTAGTAATTAGTAATTTTGCTTCGCTTTTATTTTATTATAAATTTAGTATAATCATAAAAATTAGCCATCTTACTTTTTATACCTGCTTCAATTTTATCTTTATTATTCAAAAAAGCATGAGTAGAAGTAAATTTTCTTTTTAAGATCATTTTTACATACTTATAAAAAATTTCCTTTTTAAAATTATGATTTTCTTTCTCTCATACTTTCAAATTTTCATAGTATACCAAAACTTAAGTTTGGGGAAGGGAAAATACATTCAAATTTAAATTTTATTTGTCCTTAAAGAGCTAATATTTTCTTAAAACAAAAACTTTTTAATATAACTTAAGGAATGAAGAATCTATTTAAGATCACTTTTATTTTTGAAATTATAAACAATTTAGTAAGCTTAACCAAAATTTTAATAACTTCGATTGATTTTAAGAATAGAATTATTTAACTTAAAGAAGAATAAGATTAAGGAATTTTTCTATTCATGGTAGAAATAATGGAATTTTAGAAGTATTAAGTAATAAAAAATTATCACTTGAAAAAGAAAAGATTGAAAATCTTTTTGAATTTTTATTCATGTTATAATAATTAAGTGGAAATGTATAAGTTTTGAAAATATAAGTTAAGGATAAGTGAAGTTCAAAATCATTAACGAGCTATCCAGATATAGTAATCCTCTCTATATAAAAAAAAAAAAAAAAAAAGAAAAAAAGAGAAAAGAAAAAGAAAAAGAGAAGAGAGGAGAAGCTTCGAGGAAATGCTTAATCAAAAATCGTCTCACTCGAATTATCTTATAAAAGGAAAACTAGTTACATATTTTACTTAATTTTTATGCATGAATCTTTATTTAGAAAAGGTTTTTCAAGAAGATCTTTTTCTTATAAATAATCTATGAGATCTTAATATAATAAACTTCTATTATTTTCAAAATGGATGAAAAAATTGAAATCTTATCATTTGGTAGTTGAATATTCTTTAAATTCTTAAAATTAAACTTAGTTAATGAAATTAGGTTAATAATTTACTAAAGACTTTATAAAATCAAAAATTATAAGGAATCTTAAATATTTATCTTTTATTCCAAAAGTTATACATTTTATATAGTAAAAAGGGTTACTTGATGACAAGTAACATTTAAGTGTGGGGGATTTTGATCCATGAAAAAAATACCTATTTTTATGCCTTGATTTTTACAATTTCTAAGGATATTATGCTTTAATGAAAGGTATTTTTGTGTTTTTGAATGTAGGTGATGTAAAAAGGTCCAAAAAAGGAAAAAGGGTGAAAAAGGAGCAAAAAGGAGCAAAAATGGAGCAAAATACAAGAATTATAAAAAATTATGGCCTAGCGCCTAGGCGCCAGAAGTTGGCGCCTAAGCGCCAGACTCGATACAGAAACTGTCAAGTTTTTGACAACGTTTGGATGGTTATTTTGACGGAGTGAGCGGTTATTGGACATTCTAGAAGACTGGCAGTTGTTCCTTGATAATAGGACATGTGATACATTGCATTTGGACGTTCCAAAATGGTTTTAATCGCGAAGAGGTGCGAGCCAAAGTGAAGAGGTGCGAAGAACTGGACGCGGTGTTCGGCGCCTAGGCGCCAGACATACCTTTTAGAAGATTCATTGAATGTGGACATGTTTTGAAGAGGTGCCTCAAGGCAACCCTTGAAGCCTATAAATAGGAGTCCACTCCTTCAGAAAAATGTGCCCCCCATTGTATCCCCTATCTCTTAGCCATTTTAGGATCTCTCATCCTTAGAGAGGGAAATAGAGAGAGAAAATTAGGGCCACTTTTATTTAGTTTAGTGAGTTTATTTTCAAGTTTTTGCATCTGGAGTTCATTACACTATGGAGTCAGTAGGAATCATAAGATCTGTAGAAGGAACATTTGAGATAAGTATTTTATTTTTTATTCAAAGTTTATTTATTATGTTTTGTCGTTTATATTCAATGTGTTCTGAGTAGTTAGTTTACTTTCTTCCTTCAATTATGAAAAGATAAACAAGATAATATAAAATTCGATGGAGAATTGAAAATCAAAATATTTTCGAAACATTGTGATGATATTAATACCTGATCTTACTTTACTTTTTAAATTAGCCATTTAAATTGTTAAAACCTAATGAAGAGTTTTGAGACCTAGAAGGAGAAGAACTCTTAACTTGTAAATGTCACATGAATCCTTGGGTAGTCGAAGGTCATGCGCAGGCTATTCAAGGTGAAGTGCAAATAAATAGGAAGATAAGATTTAAAGGGCGAAGAATTGATAAGTTTTTAGAGTGACAGACTAAATTCTTATAATTTGATTTATAGATAAGGAAAGGGTAACTAGTAGGGCCGACCATAGCCACCCTTGGACATCTAGTAGTGTGAGCCTAGATTAACCCATTCTACTAATAATACATCTTAACCTGATCTGTAGATTAGCCAATGTTCTTTGCGCCTGGATCAAAGGGTAAAGAATAGGAATGCTTCTATTTGGCACAATACCATAAAATAGATTCTCCAACGAATATTAAATTATCTTAAAAATCTTGGATTAATTAAAGGGAAGAAAGTTGTTTGTTTTATATAGTTTTCACAAATTCATTTTCTTATTATTGTTTTCTTTATCTGCATCTAGTAAATTATAAGTAATTTATAGTTAGATTAAAATACAAAAAGATTTTGAAATACAATATTTAAAAATTTATTACCATATTTTTTTCCCGTGGGATCAATACTGGAGTATTTGTTTCAAAGTCCTTTATTACTTGAAACGATACGTATACTTGCGTAGTACCTAAAAAGTATATAAAATATTTTCCTTAAAAATTATATTTTGCTATATAAACATATATTTAAAAAGTATTAATCACTAACTAAGATAAAGATTCAGTAGTAATCAAGTTTTATTGCCGTAGATTTAAATTTGGTACACATCTATATAGCAAGTTATTCTGGGTCAAGTGTTTCTCTCCTTTGCTAGAAATTAAGTTTTCTAGCAGTGATAACAAATTCTTGTATTTGGAAATACAAAAATCGGGTCAATTACTTAATTAGAATTTTGATCCAGGAGGAATCATTTGTCGGGCTGGCAATGTTAAACCAAGCGCTTTATGGGAGGCAACCCATTATTATCAGTGTGCTTTGATTTTTTATGCTTGAGAGTCATGATTGTTAGTGTTGTATTGTGTTTGTTTTAGAGTGGATTGACTTGATCTTTATGTGTCATTATGGATTGATAAGTTTGATTGTTGTTGGTAGATGTTTGGATTGTTAGTAGTTTGATTTTTGTGTGTCATGAGGGATGTGATTCCTTAACTTCTTATTATGGTTAGACTTGTATGTTCTCTTGTAGTGGTTGGATTGATGAGTCCACTATCACTCGGGTCTTACCCAGACTTGTGTTTTACAGGAGTATCTTATTGCAAACATGTTTTAGGCTAGATTTACTTTCTCCTACAAGCATTCTATCCCAATTATGCTTGTATATGAATTTGACAGGATGTTGTAGTAGTTAGTAGATTCAAACTTTACTTTTTCTTCCTGCTACATTTTATGGAATTAATTGCAAAATATTTTAAAATTTAAGTTTGGGGGGAAGAAAAAATTTTAAAATGTAACTTTATTTGTCCTCAGTAGCCTATATTTAATTTGATATCACTTTTAAAATGACTTGTGGTATGTGGTGTTACCTTTAGGTTACTATAATTTCTATTTTAGGAATGTTAGAAAAATAATCTAGTTGAAATCCTTAGTGAAGAAACCATTCTAGAGTTAAGATATTTTTAGGAAACATTAGGAAAATGATTTTGTTATTTATGGTAGAAAGGAGTTGAATATTTGAAAAGATAAAATTCTTAGATTTATACTTAATAAGAATTGAGACTTTATTGAAAACCTTTTTCAAACTAATACTTACACTTATAAAAAGTGAGGGAAAGTTTTGAGTTTTGGATTTAAGAGAGAGGATAATGAAATTCAAAATTATTAAAGGCCTATCCAGATATAGTAATCCTCACATATAAAAAAGTGAAAAAAAGGGATTAAAAATGATCCTGAAAGAAAGAAAAAAAAGGGTGAAAAAAAGGGATTGAAAATGATCCTGAAGGAAAAGAAAACAAAAAGAGAAAATAAGTGAGGAGAAGCTTGAGGAGAAGCCTAATCAAAAATTGGTTTCACTTGAATCTTTTTAAAAGAAAAGACTTAAAAATAATCCTAATCTTATTCTTATTTCAAAATGTATTGGTTAAATTGGTATAGATAAGGTGCTTAAATTTCATTTTTATACTTTCTATGAATCTTTAGTTTGACAATTTTCAATAACTTTTGAAGTAAATAAATAAATCAAGATTCCTAAGTTGAACATGAGATATTCTTACACTTTAGTCTTACGTTGATTTTCTAGAATTTCTTCTATGTTATACAATAACATTTTTGAGATGAAATTATAGGAAACTCTGTTGAAACCCACAACCACAAATCAATATATTTGGTTTTTATTAAAGTTATAGTGTTACTTGAGGATAAGTAATAGTTAAGTATGGGGGATTTTGATGTACCAAAAATATATACGGTTTTTACTATATGATTTTACTCATTTTTTGTGATATTACACTTTAAAAGGAAGGTACTTTGTATTTTTTTTTGTTTTAGATACAAGAAATAGTTATTGGAGCAAAAAGAAGCAAAAACGGTGCAATTTGTAGCAAAAACGACCAAGAAAACAAATTTTGGCTTGACACCTTTCGATAAATCTTTCGATGCTTAATCTCTTTTACACTTCTGGCATATTTTTGAATGAGACTACACTTTAAAGAAAGGTTTTTTTCATGCTTATTTTGTAGGGCTATCTGTTAGGAATGCAATGCAACTGAAACGGGATGAAATGGTGGAGCTGCGCAGTCTGCTCGCTGACGACGCCCAGACCGGCACTGACGACGAGATTTACCCGAGAAGACCAAAAAATGTCACAAAAAACTCACAGACGACGTCCCCGTTTTTGGGTGGTTATGGCTGAAATTCAATGTATTTAGATGCTTTTTCAAAGGGGTGCTTAAGGGTACTCTTATAAATCGTCCATACTCTTTAAATTAGTGATTGTAGGTTAGAGAAGAAGATAGATGTTAGGTAAAACTTGGAGAATGCTTAGAGATCTTAGAATAGGAGTAGAAATGTAGATTTCTACCTTTTTGGAGAGATTGGTGAGGAGATTTTGAGAGAATCTATAAGGGAATATTCTAGCATTGCATGGATCGGTGGGAGACTTTGTGGGAGAGATTTTCATCTTTCTTTCAAGGGGAAAAAGAAGTATTGTGTTCTTCATTATCTTATGATTTTGTAAACACTTATTTTATGGATTTGCTTTGAAATGAAGTTCTTCATTGTGTTTTTTTCGTGTTTTGTGAAGTCTTTCTCTTACTCTTTGTTCTTGTTTGGAAATTGTGGTATAAGAAAATTATGTCATTGTTTTCATTCTACTTTTCTTTTGCAATGAGTTGGACTCATGTTTAGGATATTGTGATGCATGTAAGAAGAAGTCTAATTATAAATGTGATGGTTTTTACTTGCGCTTCATTTACATTACAAAAAGAGCTCGTTGTAGTGTTAACATTTGTTGTAATTGCATTGACCCGAAAGGGCGGTGTAATTCTTAACAAAGTGGAACTACATTCAATGTCCGTGAATGAATTGTGTAGTTCATGAGGATTGAGTACAAATAAATAGGGAAATATAATTTCATTGGCGTCAAATTGGAGAATTCAAGGTGACAGGCTGAGATCCTCAATTTGGTCCTAAAGTTTGGTAACTAAAACTAGAGTTAGCCGTCAAGTGAAGGGAAGTGGGAGCTAGCACTCTGAAGAGGGGGTACTCGGAAGAGGGTAATGAATAAGATTGCTCCTTTTTGGCACATACAATGTTTAATGTGTCTCATTCATATACATTATCCAATTCATTACATGAGAATAATTGTTTTTATTATCTCAAAATTCACTAAACTAATTTCCCCAAAAAAAGTTATCTTTAGTATTAATATTTGCATTAGGGAGTAGTTATTATTCTTACATATAATCATCTGCATTTAGGAGTAGTTGTTAGAAAAACCACTTATATCTCCCTTCCAAACTAAGGTCATTAGTAGTAGATTAGAATTCGACTAAGAACCTCTTACCTCGCTTCCCTGGGATCGATAAACGTTAGTCCATTAGAGCCCTGTATTACTTGATACGATACATATACTTGTGTTTGATCATTGTAACTTTATAAAAATTATTATATATCTATTGTTCATAAATCCTTGCATATAAAAAAGTCGCATCATTCACCAAATTCTTGAAGTTCCTTTGAATCTCTTCTTTTCTCTTACAATGATCCCTAGGACTGGTCGCCTAACCCTAGAGGGTTAAAAATCTCTCAAAATCACTAATAAACAATGGATTTTTACTTAGAACTATCTACCTACCTTCCCCTTTATTTGAAATGAGATAAGTGAGAAGAAACCATAATTAAAATTCTACTAATCCTTATTTTAAAACATTCTAATCTACTCTTCAAATCGCCTCTTTTTTCTTCTATCCAAGTCCTCTTTATAGTTTTCCAAAAGGTGCTTTGGTGTCTCTTCAAAATATGTTCACATTCAATGAATCTTCCAAGTGTTGACTCTCTTCAAAAGCCATTTGAATGCATTTTCGCGCCCATTATCAGCTATTCATGTTTTTACCATGGTTTGCTGATGCGATGCGACTTTATATATGCTTTAAAATACAAGAATTTGATACCACTTTTTAGAATATTTAATTCCTAGCAAATGACATCAAAAACTTGATGTGCGAGGTTTAATTTTATAATTTTATAGTTAGATTTTATTATTGTAAAAGTCATAATTTTAAACGCAAGTATACGTATCGTTTAAGTAATACAGGGCTCTAATGGAGTCCTGGTTATCGATCCCTCATGGATAGTGAAGTAAAAAGTAAGAAATATAAGTAATATTTTTAAATTTTAGAAAATAGTTTATAAATACTCTTTTTTTTATTTGTGTATTCAAATTTAATCAACTATAATTTATACTAAAAGAAAGTAAGAAATGAGCAGGAAAGTAAAGTAATTAAAATGCAATTATAAAAACGACTTTCTCCTTTTTCAACTAATCCAAGAATTATAAATTAATTATCTTTTGTAGGGAATTTAAATTATGGTATTATGCCAAATAGACACATTTCTATTCTTTACCTTTTGGTTCAGGTGCAAAGAACTGTGTTATTAGTAGAATGGGTTAATCTAGGCTCACACTACTAGATGTCCAAGGGTGGCTATGGTCTGCCCTACCAATGACCCATTACCTTTCTATAAACCAATTTGTTATAATTTAGTTTGTCACTCTAAAAACTAATTAATTTTACGCCCAATAAATAATATGTTCCTGTTTATTTACACTTCACCTTAAATAATCCGCATATAGCCTGCGATTACCTAAAGATTCATGTGATACTACTAGTTAAGAATTTATCTCCGGATAGGTCTCAAAATTCTTCAACAGGTTTTAACAATTTAAATAGCCAATTTAAAAAGTAAACTAAGATCAGGTATTAATATCATCACAATATTTTTAAAATATTTTATATTTAATTTTCCTACAAAATTTATTTAATTTATAATCTTTTCATAGTTAAAAGGAGAAATATAACTAACTACTCAGAACTCATTAAAATAATACAATAAAACATATTTATAAAACTTTGAACGAAAGTACAAATACTTATCTGAAGTGTTCCTTCAAGAGATCCGCTGACTTCTACTGACTCCAAAGCAATGATGAAAGACTCCAACAACAACAACACACAATAAACACTCAAAATAAACTCACTAGATAATAAAATAAAGTGGCACCCAAAGTATGGAAGAGAGAGATGATGCTAAAATGGGTATGTGTACTAGGGGGGTGTTTTGGTGCTAGGGGGTACGATTTTTTCTGTGGAATGGGCTCTTATTTATAGAGCTCTGAATTTGACCAGGGGTTGCTTAAGGCACCTCTTCAAAAATCGTCCAAATTCAATGTATCTTCTAGAAGGTAACTGTCGAGCCTAGGCGCCAGGCTCCGTGACCAGTTCGTTCGCACCTATTCACTTTGGATCGCACCTCTTCGCAATCCAAACCGTTTCCTCGTGTCCAAATATATTGTATCATATGTCCTATATATTAGGAGTAACTTCCAGTCTTCTAGAAGCTCCAATAACCACTTAACACCGTCAAAATAACTGCCCGAAGTCATCAAAAAGTATTAACAACGTCTGTATTGAACTGGCGCTTAGGCGCCGGACTTTGGCACCTAGGCGCCAGGCCAATAATTCCAAAATTTGCTCCATAAGCTCTATTTTTGCTCCTTTTTGCTCCTTTTTCCTTCTTTTGCTTTCTTGGATTCTTTTTTAATCATCTACATCAAAAAACACAAAAATACCTTTCATTAAAGCATAAAATTCTTAAGAATTGAATCATAAATAAAACATAAAAATGGGTATTTTTTAAGGTAGATCAAATTCCCCCAAACTTAAATGTTACTTGCCCTCAAGTAACCCTTTTAATTACATAAAATAAATAACATTTGGAATGAAGTTAAAATATTTAAGATTCTTTATAATTTTTTATTTTATAAATGCTTTAGCAAATCATTAACCAAATTTCACTAATTAAGTTTAATTTTAAGAATTTAAGAACATTTAACTACCAAATTATAAGACTTCCAATTTTTTATTTATTTAAAAAATAATTGTAGTTTATCATATCAAGATCACATAGAATATATGCAAGAAGAAGATTTTTATGAAATATTTTTCTAGAAAAAATATATGTACATAGAAATTAACTTAAAAATGTAATCAGTTTTCTTATTATAAGATAATTCAAGTGAAGCCAATTTTTGATTAGGCATTTCCTCAAGCTTCTCCTCACTCATTTTTTTTGTGAGGATTACTATTTTTGGATAGCCTGTTAATGATTTTGAACTTCACTATCCTTAACTTATTTTTAAAAACTTATACATTCTTACTTAATAAATATGACATTTTTAATAACTTATTATTTTTCAAAACTTATTTCAATCTTTTCTTTTTCAAGCAATAATCTTGATTCCTTAGTATTTCAAAAATACAATTCTCTTTACTATAAATAGAAAATTTTTGATCTTACTATTCTTTAAGCTAAATAATTCTATTCTTAAAATCATTCAAAATTTTTGAAATTTTAGTTAAGTTTACCAAATTATTTATAAATTCAAAAATTTAGGTAATCTTAGATAGATTTTTCATTCCTTATGTTATGTTAATATATATTTTTTAAAGAAAATATATGTTTCTAAAGGAAAAATAAGATTTAAATTTGAAAAATGTTTTTCTTTCCCCCAAACTTTAGCTTTAATATAAATATAAATCATGAAATTTTCTAAAGCATTAGAGAAAGAAATAAACAGGAATTAATATAAGTACAATAATGATGTAGTAAGAAAAAATTAATTTCTACTTCTACACATGCTTTAATATGGATATAACAAAAATGATTAAGCATATATAGAAAATTTTTGCAGAGCAGGAGTTAATTTCTAAAAATAAATTCTTTTTTTAAATTTTTTTGAACATGCAAATTTACTAACTATTCATGAATACTAAACAGTAGGCTAAAACAGAAATAAGCTTTTATAGAAATTCATTCACAGCTCAGTCTTAAACACACATCAGATAATCTAAAAAATAGTTTTAACAAAAAAAGTTCACAACAATACTAACAAATAACATCACAATAAACAACACAAGAAAACTAGAAACATGCTAAAAACAGAACCAACAATCTCTAGAGATAAGTCAAGCTACTAATCACTGTCTGTAGCTTCATTATCATCATCACCAAAATAGAAATCCATATCCTTAGGATCAACATAGGGTGAAAATCTAGGACAAGTAGGGAATTGAACATCATGCTCACCCTTCAGAAATCTCACTAAAGACTCTGAATACTCAACATCGAAATCATTATTTCTTTGTGTAAACTCAGAAAGATGATCAATCTTCTTGTCCATAGTATCTACTCTGCAGTGAGTTAAGAATAACTCATGCTGCTACTCTATGAACTGATCATGCATGGTTTCCCAAAAATCAGAAGGTAGCTCAGCTGAGTAGATGGTCTAGAAGTAGAAGCTCTACCTGAAGTAGGTAATGAACCAGCAGGTGCAGTAGAACTCTAACCTCTCAGTCGATCATAAATGCTGACACTTTCTCTTCCTATAGGCTTCGTCGACTTGAGCTTTACCTCAGAAAGCTCAACAACTACTCCAGCACTTTGGCATAGAGAATAGATCAATGATGGAAAACAAAGTCCAACAGATGTGCTAAAACGAGTAGTAGCCTTTATAGAATCATAAATAATTCTCCCCACATCAATAGACTTTCTCTCTTGAATGCAGTAGTTTAGAATAGCTCTATCTCTGATAACTTCACTCAGATGATTGGATGGAAGCAGACGAGCAGAAATAAAATAATGTCATGCGTTAGAAACACCATTAAGCTTAGAAGATAAAAAATTTACCCTTTTTCCATTCTGAATCTTCCAGGCTCCAGTACTATCAGTCAGGTAGGCAATGATCATGTCCAAATCTCCCTCAGATGGAGATAAACCTGAGTAATAACACTCTATGTTTGGCGGCAGGCCATAGAAACTGTTGATGCGTTCAGGAGTGAATCCTACTCCAACTCCTCGAATGAAAATCTCATATTCCTCCGCATCCACGAAATTATCATAAAATTCTCTAACCACTGGGATAATGGCAATAACAGTGAAATAGCAAAATCGTTGCCAGTTGAGTGCAACGATAGTTTCCTCAATTCTTCCTCCATGATTGTAGAAACTTCGCTCCAAGATAAACTTTCGAGTCGTAGCAAAATCATTGTAACGGAAGTGCGCAGCAGCAGTAAAGAACTTGCTACGATCAAAATTTTCTCGTTCCTTTCCTCACTTAGATTTGGGTGCCATCTAAACGTGAAAGAAAAAAGCGAAATAAATTCAACGGATCTAGAAAAATAAACTAATTTAAGCCTTTCAAACTTGAAAAAGCTTAAAAATTCATGGATTTAACCATAAAAATAAAAAATTTTCTTAAAATTTTGGTTTTACTAAATGAGAGTAAAATCCATGGTGAAAATCATAAATAAAGAGTTTAGAATGTAGATCTGACATCGAGATGAAGAAATTAGGTGATTTCAAGCCCAAAAACTTGAAAATCCGGCTATAAATGGGATCTCTAGGTGATATTTTCGCGAAATACTATTGAGAAGGAAGCTTAGGCGTTAAAAATGGCGTGGGGGGAGTTTAAGAAGATGAGTTTTCGGGTTCAGGCCGAACCGGCACCCAGGTGCCGAATTCTGGCGCTTAGGCGCCAGACTCGCCTTTCCAAAAATTCAATTTAAATTAAATATTTTCCACCAATTCTTATCAAATTTGACTCCTAAATAGTCTTATGAGAGTATTAATCCAATTTATAACCTCCAAATATTTTCACGATCAATCTAAAATGATAGTTTAGATCCACAGAAATGTATCCAAATTCTTCAATTCCAATCCCTAATTTCCATTCCAAATTCAATAACTTTCAGTACAAGACTGTATCAAGGTTCAAAGTTTCATAAATAACACAAAAAACAACATATTCAAAGCAAACATTCAAATCCAACAACACACATTGAACAATTTAAGCAAATACACACATTAGATATTCAACACACTAATCACAAGACTCGATCACACCTAAAGCACATATAGAATCTATTTAACTCTGATCTTCAATTTCCATCTCTTTCGCAATGAAGTTCACTAGGACCGAAGGGATAAAACACCAACGCCCTTGGAAATTCCAAAGCCGTCTTTTCATCAATCCACTTGTTCTTCGCGTACATTTCTACTTGAGCATCATGATAAGCAGCCATATGATCAGATTGAAGTTTGGTTTGCCATTCCAAGTGTTCATATTAGTGGTACATCTCATGGAGACGATTACCAATACTTTGAAGTTTCGATTCAAACTTATCCATTTGACTAAACATTTTCTCCAGACTAACAGTAATAAAACCATTAAAATAAGGTTGAGGATCTTTAGGAGATTTGTCTCTTACCTCATTTCCATGATTTCCTCTATTAATTGCCTCCAAATCCTTCCTAACTCCTCCAAAATGAATTGCTCTGGTTGAAATTAGTGTTTCTATTGGATTAGGGACGAAAATAGGTCAATTTATAGGGAGATTTCGTGTGAAAAACTGAAAAATTCTGGTTTTTCCACGATTTGTAACCGCGGCGCTTAGGCGCCGGAATCTGGCGCCTAGGCACCGGATCATCGATACGAATGCTATTCTGCCACTTAGGCGCCAACTTTTGGTGCTTAGGTACTGGAACCTCGATCGACTCTGATTTGCCTATCGTCAAATTTTGCAAAGTTTCGGTTGTAAAAATAGATCTAACAAAGGTATAAGATCATCACACAAACATAATTACAAAAAATTCAAATCACAAACAATCACAAACGAAGATTAACTTGATCTCCTTTTTACTCACATTTGACATGGAGTGGTCCAAGTCCAATTTCCATATACTTCCAGAAAATGTTTAGCTTAACTCAATACAGACTCATTAGCTTTCTACTTTCAGAAGTTATATAAAAATTTAGTCAAGACCAAGGCATAACCTTGCAGTAATAATTAAACTCAAACTAATAAATATGGGTTACCTCCCACAAAGCGCTTAGTTTAACGTCGTCAGCCCGACCTAATTAATTGAATTAATCGGAGGTAGACTCAGCTCATAAGCCTCTTTGTAATTTAATTTCATCTCTCCCATATAAGGCTTCAGTCTTAATCCGTTAACTTTAAATACTTTTCCAGTTTTGGGATCTTTAATATCCACAGCTCCATAGGGGGATACTTTCTCAATTATAAATGGTCCCATCCATTTAGATTTTAATTTTCTAGGGAAAAGTTTTAAACGAGCATTAAATAATAATACTTCTTGTCCAGGCTCAAATATTTTCCTTGAAAATCATTTTATCATGCAATTTCTTGATTCTTTCCTTATAAATTCTTGCATTTTCATAGGACTCATTTCTAATCTCTTTCATTTCATTCAGTTGTAATAATCATTTTCCTCCTGCAGTATTCAAATTATAATTGAACTTTTTTATCGCCCAATAAGCTTTATGCTCCAGTTCAATAGGTTAGTGACAATGTTTACCATAAATTAATCGATAAGGTGACAGTCTGATAGGTGTCTTATAAGCTATTCTATAAGCCCATAATGTAGAATCAAGTCTATCAACCCAGTCAGTTCATTTAGGATTAACAGTCATTTCTAATATTCTTTTAATTTCTCTGTTTGACACTTCAGCCATTCCACTTGTTTGACGAAGATAAGCAGTTGCAATTCTATGCTTAATTCTAAATTTCTCCAAAGAATGATTGAATTCTTATATTTCTGAAATGACTTCCCCCATCTGTGATAATTATCCTAGGCATTTCAAATCTTGTAAAAGTCATTTTCTTTAAAAATTTCGAAACACTTTTGGAATCACAGTTTGGTAAAGATACAACTTCGATCCACTTTGAAACATAATCAACTGCTAATAAAATTTAAATTTTTCCAGATGATGGTAAGGTCCCATAAAGTCTAAACCCCATACATCAAAAATTTCGATTTCTAATATAAAGTTTAGAGGCATTTCATCTTTTCTGGATATATTTCCCATTCTTTGACATCGATCACAAGTTTTCACATAATGTCCAACATCTTTAAATAGAGTAGGCCAATAAAATCCAGAATTTAAAATTTTAAATGCAGTTTTCTCCACTCCAAAGTGTCCTCCAAATTCAGAATCATGAAATTTTTAATTAATTGGAAAAGTTTCTTCATAAGGTATATATCTTCGAATCACAGAATCTTTTCCTAATTTAAATAAATGAGGATCTTCCCAAATGTATGATTTACAATCATTCTTGAATTTCTTAATGTATTTACTATTCATCCCATATGGTAAAATATTGCTAACTAAGTAGTTAACTATATCTGCATAGCAAGGTATTTGTAATCCTTGAATGCCATAATTGCTCATCCGGGAATTTATCATTTATGTTTTCTTCATAAATCTTCTCATTATTATTTTTAATTCTTGATAAATGATCAGCAATTTGGTTGTGAGTCCCTCTCCTGTTTATAATTTCAAAATCAAATTCTTTTAAAAGTAAAACCCATCTGATTAATCTGGGTTTAGCATCCTTTTTAGATATCGAATATTTAATAGTAGAATGATCAGTATGCACGATACATTTTATTCCAAGAAGATATGATCTAAATTTATAAAAGGCATATACTATTGCTAAAAGCTCTTTTTCAGTAGTAGTGTAGTTTACTTGAGTTTCATTAAGAGTTTTGCTAGCGTAGTATATAACCTTGAAAGTCTTCTCATATTGTTGTCCCAATACAGCTCCAATTGCATAATCACTTGCATCACACATTAATTCAAAAGGTTTATTCCAATCAGGTGCAACAATGATAGGTGCAGTGATTATTTTTTCTTTCAGAATATTGAACGCATTTAGACAATCTTCATTAAATTCAAATTTAGCTTCTTTTTCCAATAAATGGCAAAGAGGTTTTGCAATTTTAGAAAAATCCTTTATATATCTCCTATAAAATCCAACATCACCTAGAAAACTTCCATCCCTATTTGTGAAACTTTATGTCCAGTAACAGTAGTAGGTGGTTGCAGTTCAGCAATAATTTTCACTTTTGCTTAATCAACTTCCATCCCTATTTGTGAAACTTTATGTCCAAGTACAATGCCTTCTGTGACCATAAATTGATATTTTTCTCAGTTTGGAACTATATTTGTTTCTTCACATCTTTTCAAAACTTTCGTTATATTTTTCAAGCAAGATTCAAAAGAAGTTCCAAAAATTGAAAAATCGTCCATAAATACTTCAATTCCTTTATCAATCAAATCACAGAATATTAACATCATACATCTTTGAAAAGTTGCAGGTGCATTGCATAAACCAAAAGGCATTCTTCTAAAGGCAAATGTTTCATACAGACTTGTAAATGTTGTCTTTTCTTGATCCTCAGGAGCAACTGGTAATTGATGATAACCAGAATATTCATCCAAAAAACAGAAATATGAGTGTCCAGCTAGTTTATCCAGCATTTGATCCAAGAAAGGTAAAGGAAAATGATCCTTTCGAGTGGCGTTGTTTAAGTTTTGATAGTCAATGCAAATTCGCCATCCAGTAACTTGTCTTATTGGGATTAATTCATTTTTTTCATTAACAATGACAGTTACTCCTTTCTTCGGAACACAATGAATAAGACTTACCCATTGGCTATCCAAAATAGGATAAATAATTCCAGCATCTAACCATTTCAAAATCTTTTTCTTATCAACCTCTTTCATAATTGGATTTAATCTTCTCTGAGGTTCAATAGTGGGTTTACAATTTTCTTCCATTAAAATCCTATGCATACAGATTGAAGGGCTTATTCCTTTTATATCTGCAATAGTCCATCCAAAAGCTTAATTCTGAAGATATTATTACAGGTAAAGTTAATGAATCTCCAAGAAATGCATACTTTAAATGTGCAGGTAACATTTTTAATTCCAGTTCAGGGGCTTTTTCAACTAAGGGTAAAAGTATATCATTTTTAGTTGTGTCTAAAATTTCCCAATTTTCATGAATATAACGAGCTTCTTCAGATAATTTTTCCTCATTTAATGACTCATCATATAACATAGATTCTTTATCTTTATCATCAGAAATGACCTTACATTTTTCTTGGTAATGCTTTTCAATCATATAATCAAAAATATCCATTCGATAACATTTTTCTTTTTCAGGATACCTCATTGATTTCAGAACATTGAATGTTATCTCTTGATCATTAACTCTCATCGTTAATTCTGCTTTTCACACATCAATCATAGCTCGACTGGTAGCTAGAAAAGGTCTCCCTAAAATGATAGGTATTTCTTTATCTTCTTCCATATCTAGAATAATGAAATCCACAGGAAAGATAAATTTATCTACCTTAACAAGAACATCCTCTATAACTCCTTTAAGATAAGGGATCGATCGATCAGCTAACTGAAGAGTTACAGTGGTAGTAGAAATCTCTCCTAAGTCTAACCTTCGAAAGATTGAAAATGGCATGAGATTAATACTAACTCCTAAATCACATAAGGCTTTTTCACAAAATTTTTCTCTAATAACACATGGTATAGTGAAACTTCCAGGATCTTTAAATTTCTGAGGTAATTTCTTCTGAATTATTGCACTACATTCTTCACTTAATGCAACAGTTTCAAAAGCTTCAAACTTTCTCTTCTTGCTTAAAATATACTTCATAAATTTTGCATAGCTTGGCATTTGCTCGAAAGCTTCAGCAGAAGGAATGTTGATGGTAAGTTTATTAAAAATTTCAAAGAACTTAGAAAATTGAGGGTCAAGCTTCTACTGTTTAAGTCTTTGAGGAAAAGGTGGTGGCAGTCTTTCAACTTTCACTTCAATAGGGTACAACAGTCTGATCTTTACTTAGAGAAAGGGTATCTTTAGGTTTTTCAATCTCTTCAACTTCTTTCTCTTTTTCAATCTCATTCCTTGTTTTCTCTTTTAATTCCTTTCCACTTCTGAGCTGTATAACTTTTGCTTGTTCATGTTCTTTTCCAGATCCCTTAGGATTAATTTCGACATTGCTAAGCAGTGTTCCTTGAGGTCTGTAATTTATGAAATTAGCAATTTGACCCATTTGATTCTCAATATTAGGAATAGCAGTGTTTTGAATTTGTAGCTGATTGCTTAGTTGCAAGATCAATTCTTCTACAGACAACTTTTTCTGCTGATGGTTATAACCAGGAGGATAAGTGGTCTATAGTTTGAATTTCCTTGATTGTTCCAATTTGGATTAACTTGATGTCCATTACTCCAATTAAAATTAGGATGATGTTTCCAACTAGGATTATAATAATTAGAATAAGGGTTATTAGTTTTACTAGCAATAGCTTGCAAAGTTTCCATTGTTTGAGAATCATCAGAATTGTCATTACTTACATGTGATATATTAATAGCAAAATTATCAATTTCTTAGATATTGCAGCCACTTGTGAAGCTAAAATAGAAAAGGGGTCATTATCATGAATACTGGCCATTCTTTTAGGATTAACCCTTTCAGAAGGTCATTGAAAATTATTATTAGCCATTTCTTCATTTAAAGTGTAGGCTTCTTCAAATATCTTTGCTATTAAAGAACCACCAGCAGCAGCATCAATATTAGATCTAAGTGATCCTATAAGTCCATTATAAAATGTTTGAATAATTAATCAGTCTAGTAAAGCATGATGAGGACATTTTCTTAATAGTTCTTTAAATCTTTCCCAAGCTTCATAAATTGTTTCTCTAAAAAATTGCGTAAATAAAGTAATATCATTTCTAAATTTAGCAGTTTTAGAAGGAGGAAAATATTTAGCAAGGAATTTTTGTGCCATATCTGCCATGTTTTAATAGAACAAGTTGCTAATGAATTAAGCCACATCTTTGCTTTATCTTTTAAGGAAAAAGGGAAGAGTCTAAGCCTAATAGCATCATCAGAAACATTATTATATTTAAAGGTAGCACAAAGTTCTAAAAAAATAGCAAGGTGTAAATTTGGATCCTCATTAGGTGTTCCTCCAAATTGATTGTTTTGAACCATTTGAATAATAGAAGGTTTAAGCTCAAAAGAATTTGCATCTACAGTTGAAATTAGAATACTAACAGGAAGTTCATCAGCTGTAGGGTTTGCATATTCCCTTAATGGTTTATAAATATTTTTTTCATTAATTTCGATTGGATTTTGATTATTGTTATGTAAGTTAGCCATTTTTTTATTTTTTGAAATTTGTTTTCCTTTTTTAATTCTTTTAATTGTTCTTTCTAATTCAGAATCAAAAGGTAGTAATCCTTCAGATCCAGAATTACGCATAAAAATTTAAAGAAAATATTTTTTTTTGCGTTTTATGTTTTTTTTGTTTTTACTTTTTATTTTATTCTATCCCCAGTAACGACGCAAAAAACTTGATGCGATGCGACTTTATATATGCTTTAAAATACAATAATTTGATACCACTTTTTAGAATATTTAATTTCCAGCAAATGGCTTCAAAAACTTGATGTGCGAGGTTTACTTTTATAATTTTATAGTTAGATTTTATTATTGTAAAAGTCATAATTTTAAACGCAAGTATACATTACGTTCAAGTAATACAGGGCTCTAATGGAGTCCTGGTTATCGATCCCACGAGGATAGTGAAATAAAAAGTAAGAAATATAAGTAATATTTTAAAATTTTAGAAAATAGTTTATAAATACTCCCTTTTTTATTTGTATATTCAAATTTAATTAACTATAATTTATACTAAAAGAAAGTAAGCAATGCGCAGGAAAGTAAAGTAATTAAAATACAATTATAAAAATGACTTTCTCCTTTTTCTACTAATCCAAAAATTATAAATTAATTATCTTCTGTAGGAAATTTAAATTATGATATTGTGCCAAATAGAAGCATTTCTATTATTTACCCTTTGGTCCAGGTGCAAAGAATATTGACTAATCTATAGTTAGGCTCAGGATGTGTTATTAGTAGAATGGGTTAATCTAGACTCACACTACTAGATGTCCAAGGGTGGCTATGGTCGGCCCTACCAGTGACCCGTTACCTTTCTATAAACCAAATTATTAGAATTTAGTCCGTCACTCAAAAAACTAATTAATTTTACGCCGAATAAATAATTTCTTCCTATTTATTTGTACTTCACCTTAAATAATCCGCGTATAGCCTGCGATTACCTAAAGATTCATGTGATATCTACTAGTTAAGAATTTATCTCCGGATAGGTCTCAAAATTCTTTAACAGGTTTTAACAATTTAAATGGCCAATTTAAAAAGTAAACTAAGATCAGATATTAATATCATCACAATATTTTTAAAATATTTATATTTAATTTTCCTACAAAATTTATTTAATTTATAATCTTTTCATAGTTGTAAAGAGAAAGATAACTAACTAATCAGAACTCATTGAAATAACACAATAAAACATATTTATAAAACTTTGAACCAAAGTACAAATACTTATCTGAAGTGTTCCTTCAAGAGATCCGCTGACTTCTACTGACTCCAAAGCAATGATGAAAGACTCCAATAGCAACAACACACAATAAACACTCAAAATAAACTCACTAGATAATAAAATAAAGTGGCACCCTAAGTATGGAAGAGAGAAGATGCTAAAATGGGTATGTGTACTAAGGGGGGGTTTGGTGCTAGGGGGTACGATTTTTTCAGTAGAATGGGCTCCTATTTGTAGAGCTCTGAATTTGACCAGGGGTTACTTATGACACCTCTTAAAAAATTATCCAAATTCAATGTATCTTCTAGAAGGTAACTGTCGCGCCAAGGCGCCGGAATCTGGCGCCTAGGCGCCGGGCTCCGTGACCAGGTCATTCGCACCTCTTCACTTTGGGTCGCATCTCTTCACGATCCAGACCGCTTCCTCGTATCCAAATACATTGCATCACATGTCCTATATAATAGGAGTAACTTCCAGTCTTCTAGAAGCTCCAATAACCGCTTAACACCGTCAAAATAACTCCCCAAAGTCATCAAAAAATCTTAACAGTGTTTGTATTGAACTGGCGCTTAGGTGCAGGACTCTGGCGCCTATGCGCCAGGCCAATAATTCCAAAATTTGCTCCATAAGCTCCATTTTTGCTCCTTTTTGCTCCTTCTTCCTTCTTTTTCTTTCTTAGACTCTTTTTTAATCATCTACATCTAAAAACATGAAAATACCTTTCTTTAAAGCATAATAACCTTAAGAATTGACTCATAAATAAGGCATAAAAATGGGTATTTTTCTAGGTAGATCAGTTGCCTCAAACACCCCTTCAAAATATGCCAAAAATTCTTTAAACTTCTGTACTTAAGCACGGGGTCTTCGACGCTTAGGCGTGGCCTTCTCTGTCTGATGGCGTTTAAGTGTCAGATCTTAGCGCTTAGGTGCCCTAGTTCATTTTCACACCTTCTTCATTTTTGCTCCAAATTTGATTCTTTTTCACTAATATTGCAATATTTTATCTATTTAATTGTACCTTAAATAATGATACATAAATACCTTTTATTAAAGTGCAATATCCTTAAAAATATGTATAAAAATATGTACATAAATGTAATATATTATAGGTGTAGAAGATAAATACCATAGAAATCATGACCACGACACGGAATCTAGTCGAAGAATTGACCAATGTGGAGAAATTGAAAGAATTTGTGACTCGTGGAGCTGCAACCCAAAGGCAGGGAAAGGTCTCAATTGTGGTAGTGCATGATGGGTCAGTATGTTCGAATGTCATCCATATAGCTAGGGTGACACCCATAATATTTGGAGGAACTGAGTCATTCTAGTGAGAAAATCAGAAGAGACACAACTTAGAGAAACTCTGCACTTCTACCTTTGTCCTGAGAATAAGCCTAACCCCTCTCCCAATTTTCTTCAGAAATGCAAACTTACCCCCGAAGGGAATAAAATGATGTCATCGTCGTGATGACCATGATCAACAACTATCAAGTAGAGAGCATACTGATTGATGATCTACCTAAAAAATACCCATTTTATGCCTTATTTATGATTCAATTTTTAAGGATATTATGCTTAATGAAAGGTAGTTTCATGATTTTGGATGTAGATGGTAAAAAAGGAGTCCAATGAAGAAAAAGAAGGAAAAAGGAGCAAAAAGGAGAAAAAATGGAGCATATGGAGCAAAATTTGGGAATTATTGGCCTGGCGCCTATGCGCCAGAGTCCGGCGTCTAAGCATCAGTTCGATACAGACGCTGTTAAGTTTTTTTGATGACTTTGGGCAGTTATTTTGACGGTGTTAAGCGGTTATTGGAGCTTCAAGAAGACTGGAAGTTACTCCTAATATATAGGACATGTGATCCAATGTATTTGGACACAAGGAAACGGTCTGGATCGCAAAGAGGTGCGACCCAAAGTGAAGAGGTGAGAACGACCTGGTCACGGAGTCTGGCGCCTAGGCGCGAATTTGGACGAATTTTAAAGAGGTGCCTTAAGCAATCCTTGATCAAATTCAGAGCTCTATAAATAGAAGCCCATTCTACAGAAAAAATCGTACCCCTAGCATCACCCCCCCATTTTAGTATTTTAACATCTTCTCTCTCATCTCTAGTTTTATTTAGTCTCTTCCATACTTAGGGTGCCACTTTATTTTGTATTTAGTGAGTTTATTTTGAGTGTTTATTGTGTGTTATTTCTGTTGGAGTCTTTCATCATTGCTTTGGAGTCAGTAGAAGTCGGTGGATCTCTTGAAGGAACACTTCAGATATGTATTTGTACTTTGATTCAAAGTTTTATAAATATATTTTGTTGTGTTATTTCAATGAGTTCTGAGTAGTTAGTTATCTTTGTCCTTTCAACTAGGAAAAGATTATATATTAAATAGATTTTTTAGGCAAATTAAATATAAAATATTTTAAAATATTGTGATGATATTAATACCTGATCTTAGTTTACATTTTAAATTGGTCATTTAATTTGTTAAAACCTGTTGAAGAATTTTGAGACCTATACGGAGATAAATTCTTAACTAATAGATATCACATGAATCTTTAGGTAATCGCAAGCTATACGCAGATTATTTAAAGTGAAGTGCAAATAAATAGGAAGATATTATTTAATGGGCGTAAAATTAATTAGTTTTTAGAGTGACAGACTAAATTTTAATAATTTGGTTTATAGAAAGGTAATGGGTCACTGGTAGGCCGACCATAGCCACCATTGGACATCTAGTAGTGTGAGCCTAGATTAACACATTCTACTAATAACACATTCGGAGTCTGTCTATAGATTAGTCAATGTTCTTTGCACCTGGACCAAAGAGTAAAGAATATGAATCCTTCTATTTGGCACAATACTATAATCTTAATTCCCTACAAAAGATATGTAATCTATAATTCTTGGATTAGTTGAAAAAGGAGAGTCGTTTTTATAATTGCATTGAATTTTAATTACTGCTTACTTTACTTTCCTGCTTATTACTTACTTTCTTTTAGTAAAAATTATTAGGTAATTAAATTTGAATATATATATATATATATATATATATATATATATATATATATATATATATATATATATATATATATATATATATATATATATATATATATATATATATATATATATATATATATATATATATATATATATATAAAGAGAGAGTATATAAATTGCTTTTGAAAATTTTAAAATATTACTTATATCTATTACTTTTTATTTCACTATCCCTGTGGGATCGATAACCAGGACTCCACTGGAGCCCTGTATTACTTGAACGATACGTATACTTGCGTTTAAAATTGTGACCTTTACAACAATAAAATCTAAATATTAAATTATAAAAGTAAACCTCGCACATCAAGTTTTTGAAGCCATTTGCGAGGAATTAAATATTCTAAAAAGTGGTATCAACGTCTTGTATTTTAAAGCATATATAAAGTAGCATCGCATCAATTGACATAAGGAGTTTTTTCAACATGCTATGTAAATCTATTTTTGACGTTTCACAAAAATGAGTTTGTCAATCAATAGAATGGTTGTGCCGGCTGCTCCATTATATGGTTTCTTGGGTAAGAAAAAAGAGGCGCATAGAATAATTGGACTTGCAGTCAACTGTAGAGAAGACAAGAAGCAGTTCAACTTCACCCAGGATTTCCTTTTATTAGATTCTCTGCCAACTTACAATGCCACCTTCTTCTAAATAACTTTAGAGTATTAGTGTTTTTCTTGTTTCTTTTTTGACCTTGGAGTCACTAGCTTGTCTATTTATGTGTCGTCGTAAATATTCCCTCATTTTAATAAATGTCCCTCCCGAATCATATAAATGATTCGAAGATGAGACAAATCCAATAAAAAAAGTGTACGACAATAAATAGATAAACAAACAAAAAGAAAAGAAATAAAACTTATTTATGGGCATTCCTCGTGTGATAGGTTGAGAGTGTATGTCCAAACAAGATCATATCAAAATACCTCAAAACACATCATCCTTAAAGAGAATCCTTACATATTCTACTCGTAACCCGAGAACCAAAAAGAATATTTTGTTATGGGGTCAAGAGTCTCCCAAGGGGATGTATCCCACTTTAATTAATTATATCATGGGAGACACCCAAGAATACTCTCGATAAAAGGTAATTGCTTTATATTATCATGATCCTGGGGAAATAGGTCCACAAAGGATGGTTATTTTGCATGGGAAACTCCCAATGCTTCATAGCTCTCGCTATGCCATCGAACAGAGTGTAAGTCTCTCACAACCTGAGTGGGTAGCAGCTCATTGGCATACAAAGTCAAAGAGATAATCATAATCATTTTTATGGGGATACCTAATGCGTCAAAGCACGTCCGAGCCATAATGGCAAATGAAAAATAGTCTTATCCCAAACAAGTGGTAGTTCATTGGCATCAGGCCATCAAGATGAAATTGAGAAAGTCAAAGAAGTGACAGAGCTAAAAAAGGCCCAACAACATGAAGGGTAGAGTAATCCTAAAAGATAGAGGTAGTCAGGTCTGGGTAACAAGGACCTGCCATCCCAAGCTACTAGGACCCTAAGTCTATCCCATCGTGAAGGTAGTTGACCTAACAAGTTCAGAGATCCACATTCAACAATCTATGAATTGTGTCGCCCACGGGAACCTTGGTATCCTTAAGGTCAAAAGAAAGAAACTCTTTCTTATGATTATAAGCTGGAGCTCCAAGTGTTGTGACTTATACTTGTCGAAGTGGCAATGATGCCTTAGAACGAAAGAGGGATGTTTAGTTATAATGCTAGAAAACCTCTAAACAAAGGACTTACAAGTATAATAGGTTGAAGAAGCACGAAAACTTTTCCTTAGGACATTCAAATATGAATGCAATTGAATAGAGCGGCCCTTAAATAAAGTGGAGGCCCTATTAATTATGACTTGGATTATGCACATGCTATGTAACTCATTAAAAATATGACCCGAAGGCCCTACTGGAAACTAAAGTAAATTTATTAAAATCCAAAATATTTTAATCCTAAAATTCATTATCTTTAAAATTTTATTAAGATTTTGTAGAAAAGGTAAGAATTATAAATCTTAAAGAGTCTATATTACTTTCAAGATTCTTAGACAAACCACATAAATAAACAAGAAAAATATCCAAGCACTCAAGCACACAATATAGGAGAAAACAAGCCAAATAAAATATATAAAAAGGCCAATGCCGTTGGGTAGAAAACATATCCTAGAAAAGAAAAATGCGACCGAACTTCGTATATAAATGCATGAACTTAATTCTATAAATCAATATAATATATAAAATTAAATTATGGGAGACAAGCATCCGTTCATGGTTCCTATCATTTGGTTCGCGCACCAAATGCCTCAGAACCCATGCCAGTATCTTATTTCTACTACAGAACTCTCCTAGTACCTAAAGGTATATATGAAAAAGAGAAAAGTACTTGACCTGCATGAAAACAAAATGTTAGTGGGAAAGCAACGCAACATATAATGAGTCGTATCTAGCAGGAGAGCATAGCACCTACAAGCAAAAGGGTTAGCAGAAATAATTACATGCTCCCCCTTTCACGGTACCTGTGTGTATGCGTGTAGAGGCAAGGCTGCCTGAAGAATAACACTCTAACACACTACCATGCATGTCAACCATACATGCACACCAAAAACACAAAGCAGGAAAGATGCTTGGCTAAGGCAAACAAACCATCAAAGAATAATAGCCAGACTTCGAGAAGACTACATAGAAACCAAGATCCTAGCCTAACACACCATCTAATGAAAAGTTTCCTAATCAACATCAAAGTGCAAAGGCTAAAGTCTCTTGCTACCGTTTGACATCAGCTCTATCCTAAAGATCCAAGGAATCTAAAGTACGTCACGTGAAGAGGGTGACATCTTAAAATAAGTGGCCTCATATATGACCTAAGTTATGTAGTTTTAAAAGTCTGGCATATAATAAAATAATAGTAGAAATACCCATTTTTATATTTTTAAAATAACAGACTATAGAATGTGGGTCCGGGATCATGAGACGCATCTTAGAACCCTTGGATCTTTAGCACAATCAAATTGTGTGTTGCTCGTGGAAATATCCTTATAAGCAACGCTCATATGAGTATCGTGACCAACAAATGGGTCACTTACTTAACGAGTAGGACAAATCATCAAGGCGAATAGGAAAGCATATAAGAATGTAAGAAGCCCAAATTATGATTGCTTGACAAAAATGTGGAACAATTGCAACGGGCGCCCAGAGGGCGAAACACACATAATGCAAATTAGTGCAATGATGTTATATGTAACATGGCACACATAAACGAGTCATACCAGTATAACAGGTAACCTATGAAGAGGAATCACACCCGCCCGAGGACCCAGGGCACCATGCAACTAGTAGACACCAGCTACAAATGTGCCTGCTTCGATTAAAAAGATACCTATGAAAAGGATTCACACCTTATTCGAGAGGCACTCACCATGCAAACATGAAAACATACAAGATATGCAACAAACAAAGAGTTGGAGTAAGTATTCCATGGAGGCAGTGACTCAAAAAGGGTAAACATGCCATAAAGGCAACATTCGAACATATGGGTACGCCATGAAGGCAGTGACCTAATGGATGGGCATGTCGTGAAGACAGTGGCTCGATAGATAGATATACATAGGAGGCAGTGACCCTAAGGATGGGCATGTCATGGATGCAGCGACTTGACAGTTTGGTATACCGAGGAGGCAGTGACCCAAAAGATGGGCATGCCGTGGAGGTAGTTGCCGACAGGTGGGTATGCCGATGAAGCAGTGACTCAAGAGATGGACATGCCATGAAGGTAGTCACTCGATTGATGTGCATGTCGAGGAGGCATTGACCCGAAGGATGGGCATATTTTGGAGGCAGTGGCCTAACATATAGGTGTGTCGTGGAGGCAGTGTCCCTAGGAATGGGCATGCAATGGAGGCAGTGACCTGACATATGAGTATGTCACACAAGTAGTGACCCGAAGGATGGGCAAGACATGGAGACACTGGCTTGACAGATAGGTGTATCGTGGAGGCAATGCCCGATGGATGGGCATGCGATGGAGGCGGTTGCCCGACAGACGGTTATAAAACGATATAATAAAAGTAGTACATTTATTTTGAAAAAGTTATTTCTAAAAAAAAATTATCTTGAAATTATAAATTTTTTTTCATAAATATATACTCTATCACACAATTAAATTAAAGATTAAATTTTAGTTTGAATAAAATTTAATTAAATTTATTTTATATTAAAATTTTATTAAATAATTTCAGCATAATTATTTGAATTTAGATAAATTTATTTCATGTTAAAATTTTACTAAGCAATATATTTCATTAATTGCTTATATATATATATATATATATATATATATTAATCAATATAAAATATATACATGCTTGAACTTAATTCTATAAATCAATATAAAATATAAAATTAAGTTATGGGAGACAAGCATCCGTTCATGGTTCCTATCATTTGGTTCGCGCACCAAATGCCTCAGAACCCATGCCAGTAACTTATTTCTACTACAAAACTCTCCAAGTAACTAAAGGTATATAGGAAAAAGAGAAAAATACTCGACCTGCATGAAAACAAAATGTTAGTGGGAAAGCAATGCAACATAGAATGAGTCGTATCTAGCAGGAGAGCATAGCACCTGCAAGTAGAAGGGTTAGCAGAAATCATTACATGCTCCCCCTTTCAAGATACATGTCTGTATGCGTATAGAGGCAAGTCTCCCTGAAGAATAACACTCTAACGTACTACCATGCAGAGTCAACCATAAATGCTTACCAAAAGCACAAAGCAGGGAAAGATGCTTGGCTAAGGCAAACAAACCAATAAAGAATAATAGCTAGACATCGAAAAGACTACATAGAAACCAAGATTTTAGCCTAACACACCATCTAATGAAAAGTGTCCCAATCAGCGTCAAAGTGCAGAGGGTAAAGTCTCTTGCTATCGTATGACATCAGCCTTGTCCTAAAGATCCAAGGAATCTAAAGTACGTCATGTAAAGAGGGTGACATCTTAAAATAAGTGGCCTCACATATAACCTAACTTATGTAGTTTTAAAAGTATGGCAGATAATACTATAGTAGTAAAATACCCATTTTTATATTTTTAAAATAACAGACTATAGAATGCGGGTCGATGATCATGAGACGCATCTTAGAACCCTTGGATCTTTAGCACAGTCAAATTGCCTATTACTCGTGGAAATATCCTTATAAGCAACTCTCATATGAGTATCATTACCAACAAATGGGTCACTCTCTTAACGAGTAGGACAAATCATCGAGGCGAATGGGAAAGCATATAAGAATTTAAGAAGCCCACATTATGATTGCTCGACCAAAATGTGGAACAATTGCAACGGGCATCCAGAAGGGCGAAACACACATAATGCAAATGAGTGCAAGCATGTTATATGCGACATGGCACACACAAACGAGACATACCAGTAAAATAGGTAACATATGAAGAGGAATTGCACCCGCCCGAGGACCCATGGCACCATGGGACTAGTATACACCGACTACAAATGTGTTTGCATCGATTAAAATGATACCTATGAAAAGAATTCACACCTTATTTGAGAGGCACTCACCATGCAAACATGCAAACATACAGGATATGCAACAGACAAAGAATGGGAGTAAGTATTCCATGGAGACAGTGACTCGGAAAGGGTAAACATGTCATAAAGGCAATAGTCGAACAGATAGGTAGGTCGTGAAGCTAGTGACCTAATGGATGGGCATGTCGTGAAGGCAGTGGCTTGATAGATAGGTATGCTTAGGAGGCAGTGACCCGAGGGATGGGCATATCATGGAAGCAGCAACCTGACAGTTTGGTATGCCGAGGAGGCAGTGACCCAAAAGATGGGCATGTCGTGGAGGCGATTGCCGACGAGTGGGTATGCTTGAACAAGCGAGTGATGCAAAAGATAGACATGCCATGAAGGTAGTCACCCGATCGATGTGTATATCGAGGAGGCGGTGACCCGAAGGATGGGCATGTTTTGGAGGCGGTGGCCCAACATATGGGTGTGTCGTGGAGGCGGTGTCCCAGGGATGGGCATGCGATGGATGCGATGACTCGACATATGAGTATGTCACACAAGTAGTGACCCGAAGGATGGGCATGACATGGAGACGGTGGCTCGACAAATAAGTGTACCGTGGAGGCAATGCCCGATGGATGGGCATGCCATGGATGCGGTTGCTCGACAGACGGATATAAAACGATATAATAAAAGTAGTACATTATTATGAAAAAATTATTTCTAAAAAAAAATATCTTGAAATTATAAAATTTTTTTCAATATATTCTCTATCACACCATTAAATTAAAGATTAAATTTTACTTTGAATAAAATTTAATTTAATTTATTTTATATTAAAATTGTATTAAATAATTTCAGCATAATTATTTGAGTTTAGATAAATTTATTTCATGTTAAAATTTTACTAAGCAATATATTTCATTAATTGCTTATATATATATATATATATATATAATTCAGGGCAATTACATAAATAGCATCCAATGCATTATTATTTACAAATCAAATACTATCTTACATCCATTTTCACATTCTCACTGGAACATCAAAATTCATGATAAAACTCCAACCCGTATTTTTCACTTTTTCCAACTCTCAATGGTTTATTTTTATTAATGTATTTATTTGTTCGTTTTTATAATTTGCTTTAAAATTAATGAAATTTTATTGATTTGATTAAAATGTTTAACGAAATTTACATGCTGAAGTAAAACATTTATTTTCAAGATTTTAGATTTTGTATTGGTTATCAAAAAAGTAATGAGAATAAACAAACAACTTAATTCATACAAACAAAAATAAATAAGTATTATTAAAAATGTACAACAAAATTTAGCTTCAATAATTAGTTCCAACAAGAATAATTCAAAACTCACTACAAACTGGAACACTAATTGTAGTCACCATCACCACCTGCAGATCATGTTTCATATTGATATTATTTTTATTCAAATTGTAGTAATAAGCTGCAGTTGTCCCAAACAGACTCTAAATATAAAATATAAAATCTTGTAGCGAGTCTATTGTTAGTTTAGTTTGTTTGCTAGTATTGATTGTTGTTTGTTGTTAGCTAGTTTAGATTTGTTTATTTACTTTGTGTGGATTGTTGGGTGTTAAGACTGTTGTTAGAGTATTTTTAATGTATTGTGTTTAAGATTGAAATTTGGATAAATTTATGTTTATTTCTGTTTCAGCCTACTGTTTAGTAGTTAGTATTGTTGCTCTATTTCTGTTATTATAAGTAGTATAGTCATTTAATTTAATTACTAACGAGTCTACTTACTTTTATACCTGCTTCATTATTTCAGTATTATTCATAAAATCATGTGTAAAAGTAAATTTTTCTTTCTAGAATGAATTTTTTTTACATACTTATAAAGATTCCTTTTTAAAATTATGTTTTTCTTTCTCTCACACTTTAAAAAAGAAAATTTATGATAGACCAAAACTTAAGTTTGGGGAAAGGGAAAATACATTCAAATTTAACTTTATTTGTCCTTAAAGAACTAATATTTTCTTAAAATAAACTTTTTTTTAACATAACATGAGGAATAAAGAATCTATTTAAGATCACTTAAATTTTTGAAATTATAAATAATTTAGTGGACTTAACCAAAAATTTTAATAACTTTGATTGATTTTAAGAATAGAATTATTCAACTTAAAGAAGAATAAGATTAAGAAATTTTCTATTCATAGTAGAGATAATTGAATTTTAGAAGTATTAAGAAATAAAAAAATTATAACTCGAAAAAGAATAGATTGAATTTCATTTTGAAATCTATTTATGTTATAATAATAAGTGAAAATGTATAAGTTTGAAAATATAAGCTAAGGATAGTGAAGTTCAAAACCATTAACAGGCTATCCAGATACAGTAATCTTCTCTTTAAAAAAAATAAAAAATAATAAAGGAGAAGCTTCAGGAAATGCCTAATCAAAAATTAGTTTCACTTGAATTAACTTATAAAAAGAAAACTGATTACATTTATTACTTAATTTTTGTGCATGTATTTTTATTAGAAAAGAATTTCATGAAGATCTTTTTCTTGTGAATAATTTATGTGATCTTAATATCATAAACTAAAATTATTTTTGAAGTGAATGAAAAATTTTTGAAGTCCTATGATTTGGTAGTTAGAATGTTATGTTCTTTAATTCTTAAAATTAAACTTAGTGAAATTTGGTTAATGATTTATTAAAGCCTTTATAAAATCAAAAATCTTAAGAAGTCTTAAATATTTACCTTTTTATTCCAAATGTTATACATTTTATATAGTAAAATGGGTTACTTGAGGAAAAGTAACGTTTAAGTTTGGGGGATTTTGATCCAAAAAAAAAACCTATTTTTATGCCTTAATTTTTATTAAATTTTAAGGATAATATGTTTTAATGAAAGGTATTTTCGTGTTTTTGTATGTACGTGATGCAAAAATGTTCAAGAAGGAGAAAAATATGAAAAAGGAGCAAAAAGGAGCAAAAATGGAGCCAAAATGCAAAATTTTTGAAATTATTGGTCTGGCGTCTAGCGCCAGCTCGATACAGAAAACCGTTAAGTTTTTTATGACTTTTGGGTGGTTATTTTGACGGTGTGAGCAGTTATTGTACTTTCTAGAAGACTGACAGTTGTTCCCAGTTTATAGGACATGTGATACAATGTATTTGGACGCTTCAAAACGGTTTTAATCGCGAAGAGGTGCGATCCAAAGTGAAGAGGTGCAAAGAACTGGATGCGGTGTCCAGCGCCTAGGCGCTAGACACACCTTCTAGAAGATTCATTGAATGTGGACACATTTTGAAGAGGTGCCTTGAGGCAACCCTTGAAGCCTATAAATAGGAGGGTATTCCTTCAGAGAAAAACGCCCCATCTACCACTCCCTATCTAGAGAGAGAATTAGAGAGATCATATTAGGGGCACCTTTTTACTTTCCTTCATAAATTAGTGAGTTTATTTTAGAGTTTGTATTCAGAGTTTGAAAGAGTTGGTGCATCTGTAGTTCATTATCGTTGTGGAGTCGGTAGGAATCGAAGTTCGATAGGAGAAACATCTAAGATAAGTATTTTTATTTTGATTCAAAGTTTATTTATTATGTGTTGTTATTTAATTTCAATGTGTTCTGAGTAGATACTTTACTTTCTCCTTTCAAATATGAAAAGATAAATAAGATAATACAAAATTCGTCGGAGAATTAAAAATCATATATTTTCAAAACATTCGGATCTTAATTTACTATTTAAATTGGCCATTTAAATTGTTAAAACCTATTGAAGAGTTTTGAGACCTAGAAGGAGATGAATTCTTAACTTGTAGATATCACATGAATCCTTGGGTAGTTGAAGGCCTTGTGCGGGTTATTCAAGATGAAGTGCAAATAAATAGGAAGATATTATATAATGGGCGTAAAATTGATAAGTTTTTAGAGTGACAGGCTAAATTCTTGTGATTTGGTTTATAGAAAAGGAAAGGGTCACTAGTAGGGCCGACCATAGCCACCCTTGGACATCTAGTAGTGTGAGCCTAGATTAACCCATTCTACTAACAATACATCCGGACCTGATCTATAGGCTAGCCAATGTTCTTTGCACCTCGATCAAAGAGTAAAGAATTTGAATGCTTCTATTTGGCACAATACCATAAATTTAATTCTCCATGAATATTATCATTATCTTAGAAAATCTTGGATTAATTGAAAGGGAGAAAGTTGCTTTCTTATTACTATTTACATCAATTATTTTATTCCTGCTTTATTATTGCATCTATTAAATTAAAGATATTCTATTTTTAATTATAAAAAAACTTTAAAATAAAAATATTTTAAAATCTATATCTCTCTCCTCGTGGGATTGATACTGGGGTCTTTGTTTCAAAGCCTTATGTTACTTGAAACGATACGTATACTTACATAGAACCCCTAGTGTGTAAAATATTTTCCAAAAATTATATTTATATACACTAGTTTCTATTATTATTTATAACATATATTTTTGAAAGCATTAATTTAATACGTTGATATTAAGAGGACTTCGGGTCAAGTTTTTGGCACCGTTGTCAGGGAAGAAGATTTTAGTATGCATATATTTATATCGGGTCACCATCCCAAGCTACTAAGACCCTAAGTCTATCCCATCGTGAAGGTAGTTGACTTAAAAAGTTCAGAGATCCCCATTCAACAATCCATGAATTGCGTCGCCCACAGGAACCTTGGTATCCTTAAGGTCAAAAGAAAGAAACTCTTTCCTATGATTTTAAGCTGGAGCTCCAAGTGGTGGGACTTATACCTGTCGAAGTGGCAATGATGCCTTAGAAAGAAAGAAGGAAGTTTAGTTATAAAGCTAGAAAACTCTAAATAAAGGACTTACACCCTGTCTGGATTGGGGAGCCTTCTAACACCCTCGGTGTACTAGATAAATACCTATAAAAGAAAAGGTATGCTGAGCCAGTCCGGTTGAGGAAGCACAGAGACTTCTCCTTGGGACATTCAAATATGAATACAATTGTATAGAGTGGCCCTTAAATAAAGTGGAGGCCCTATTAATTATGACTTGGGTTATGCCCATGCTATGTAACCCATTTAAAATCTAAACCAAAGGCCCTACAGGAAAGTAAAGTAAATTTATTAAAATCCAAAATATTTTTATCCTAAAATTCATTAACTTGAAAATTTTATTAAGATTTCATAGAAAAGTTTAGAATTTTAAATCCTAAAGAGTTTATATTACTTTCGTGATTCCTAGAAAATTCACAGAAATAAACAGGAAAAATATACAAGCATTCAAGCACACAATATAGAAGAAAACAAGCCAAATAAAATTTATAAAAAGGCCAATGCCGTTGGGTAGAAAACATATCCTAGAAAAGAAAAATGCAACCGAACTGCGTATATACATGCTTGAACTTAATTCTATAAATCAATATAAAATATAAAATTAAGTTATGGGAGACAAGCATCCGTTCATGGTTCCTATCATTTGGTTCGTGCACCAAATGCCTCAGAACCCGTGCCAGTAACTTATTTCTACTACAAAACTCTCCTAGTACCTAAAGGTATATAGGAAAAAGAGAAAAATACTCGACCTGCATGAAAACAAAATGTTAGTGGGAAAGCAATGCAACATAGAATGAGTCGTATCTAGCAGGAGAGCATAGCACCTGCAAGTAGAAGGGTTAGCAGAAATCATTACATGCTCCCCCTTTCAAGATACATGTCTGTATGCGTATAGAGGCAAGTCTCCCTGAAGAATAACACTCTAACGTACTACCATGCAGGTCAACCATAAATGCTTACCAAAAGCACAAAGCAGGAAAGATGCTTGGCTAAGGCAAACAAACCAATAAAGAATAATAGCTAGACATCGAAAAGACTACATAGAAACCAAGATTTTAGCCTAACACACCATCTAATGAAAAGTGTCCTAATCAGCGTCAAAGTGCAGAGGGTAAAGTCTCTTGCTATCGTATGACATCAGCCTTGTCCTAAAGATCCAAGGAATCTAAAGTACGTCATGTAAAGAGGGTGACATCTTAAAATAAGTGGCCTCACATATAACCTAACTTATGTAGTTTTAAAAGTATGGCAGATAATACTATAGTAGTAAAATACCCATTTTTATATTTTTAAAATAACGGTACTATGAATGCGGGTCGATGATCATGAGACGCATCTTAGAACCCTTGGATCTTTAGCACAGTCAAATTGCCTATTACTCGTGGAAATATCCTTATAAGCAACTCTCATATGAGTATCATTACCAACAAATGGGTCACTCTCTTAACGAGTAGGACAAATCATCAAGGCGAATGGGAAAGCATATAAGAATTTAAGAAGCCCACATTATGATTGCTCGACCAAAATGTGGAACAATTGCAACGGGCATCCAGAAGGGCGAAACACACATAATGCAAATGAGTGCAAGCATGTTATATGCGACATGGCACACACAAACGAGACATACCAGTAAAATAGGTAACATATGAAGAGGAATTGCACCCGCCCGAGGACCCATGGCACCATGGGACTAGTATACACCAGCTACAAATGTGTTTGCATCGATTAAAATGATACCTATGAAAAGAATTCACACCTTATTTGAGAGGCACTCACCATGCAAACATGCAAACATACAGGATATGCAACAGACAAAGAATGGGAGTAAGTATTCCATGGAGACAGTGACTCGGAAAGGGTAAACATGTCATAAAGGCAATAGTCGAACAGATAGGTAGGTCGTGAAGGTAGTGACCTAATGGATGGGCATGTCGTGAAGGCAGTGGCTTGATAGATAGGTATGCTTAGGAGGCAGTGACCCGAGGGATGGGCATATCATGGAAGCAGCGACCTGACAGTTTGGTATGCCGAGGAGGCAGTGACCCAAAAGATGGGCATGTCGTGGAGGCAGTTGCCGACAGGTGGGTATGCTGAACAAGCAGTGATGCAAAAGATAGACATGCCATGAAGGTAGTCACCCGATTGATGTGTATATCAAGGAGGCAGTGACCCAAAGGATGGGCATGTTTTGGAGGCAGTGGCCCAACATATGGGTGTGTCGTGGAGGCAGTGTCCCTAGGGATGGGCATGCAATGGATGCAGTGACCTGACATATGAGTATGTCACACAAGTAGTGACCCGAAGGATGGGCATGACATGGAGACAGTGGCTCGACAAATAAGTGTACCGTGGAGGCAATGCCCGATGGATGGGCATGCCATGGATGCGGTTGCTCGACAGACGGGTATAAAACGAAATAATAAAAGTAGTACATTTATTATGAAAAAATTATTTCTAAAAAAAAATTATCTTGAAATTATAAAATTTTTTTCAATATATTCTCTATCACACCATTAAATTAAAGATTAAATTTTACTTTGAATAAAATTTAATTTAATTTATTTTATATTAAAATTGTATTAAATAATTTCAGCATAATTATTTGAGTTTAGATAAATTTATTTCATGTTAAAATTTTACTAAGCAATATATTTCATTAATTGCTTATATATATATATATATATATATATATATATATAATTCAGGGCAATTACATAAATAGCATCCAATGCATTATTATTTACAAATCAAATACTATCTTACATCCATTTTCACATTCTCACTGGAACATCAAAATTCATGATAAAACTCCAACCCGTATTTTTCACTTTTTCCAACTCTCAATGGTTTATTTTTATTAATGTATTTATTTGTTCGTTTTTATAATTTGCTTTAAAATTAATGAAATTCTATTGATTTGATTAAAATGTTTAACGAAATTTACATGCTGAAGTAAACAATTTATTTTCAAGATTTTATATTTTGTATTGCTTATCAAAAAAGTAATGAGAATAAACAAACAACTTAATTCATACAAACAAAAATAAATAAGTATTATTAAAAATGTACAATAAAATTTAGCTTCAATAATTAGTTCCAACAAGAATAATTTTAATCGCTACAAACTGGAACACTAATTGTAGTCACCATCACCACTTGCAGATCATATTTCATATTGATGTTATTTTTATTCA
The DNA here is from genome assembly GCA_022702705.1 of Papilionanthe hookeriana x Papilionanthe teres. Lineage (NCBI taxonomy): Eukaryota > Viridiplantae > Streptophyta > Magnoliopsida > Asparagales > Orchidaceae > Papilionanthe > Papilionanthe hookeriana x Papilionanthe teres. The sequence continues at coordinate 18,103,447 of CM040431.1, read as the reverse complement.
AATTATAGTAATAAGCTGTAACTGCCTCAAACAGATCCTAAATATAAAATATAAATTTTTAATGCCTATTGTACACAGTACGAAATAACTATTAATTATTTCCCTAAAAAAAATTAATTATATTTTTAATATTTATATAGTTTTCTCTTGGCAGCATTTATGTTACAGAGAAGTTATACATTTGATTGAGAATATCTGAAGAATGATTTATCGCAGGAGACAAGACTCACGGGCAGCTCTTTCAGTACAATTTTGACTAAAAATCTGTGAAGGACCGTCACGAGAAAGCTGTATTGTATTTCCCAAAAAAAAGAGGGCATTGTTTTTGGGCCTTTGTGTTTTGTCATCTACCATCAAAATATTTTTCTTATATAATGTGCTATGTATTGTGAATATTAAATTTTATTTAAATTTAAGGATATTTATAGAAATACCCCTAATTCCTATGTATTTACAAATCTAATATTAATTTTTTATCACACAATTCTTTCATATCGCAGAAGAGCATCATCCTTTTAATTTTTAAAAATTAAAGTAAATATTTAGATGCATAATTAATGCGGTATGTTTGTGAAAATTAAAAATTAAATGTTAAATATATAAATATAAAGAAATTGAGTTATATCGGAAAAATGAGTTTTTTAAGGAATAAGAAAGCCTAAATACTAAATGGGCCTCATGAGTGCAATGGATCTAGCCCAACGAATATATACTTAATGGTTTTATTCTGACAAAGTCAATTTCACTCATTGGTCTTATTTTTAGAGGTGATAAATTATACAGCTTCTTGTTGCTCAGAAGGACTCCATGTGTACCTCCAAAGCTCGTCAGCATTTATGTCAATTCCTTTGACGGAACTTGCTAAGCTTAAGCCTTTAGGCGAGCTCGCCTACATTTGCTCTGTTCTTTTCCTATGCTCACTTGTCCAAGTTGAATTCTCCTACCAAGCTCGCTAATAGCTACCTGACTGCATCAGTGAGCTCGACAAATTGTTATTTGAGGTTGAAGGAAGATAACTACAGTATATCATCATGTAATTATATTATTATTTATCGTGTGAAATTCATGCCAAGGATCTTATCAACTATGAGTCTACTTAAGTTTCATACAGTACAACCTATAATGTAGCATTCTATTTATTCTTTAGACTCCTGCGCTTGCACAAAGTTTCTATCGTATATAAATAAGAAGTGAAAGGGGAGAAGAAAAAAGATATGACCCTAGCTCCCTCAAAATCTCTCTCTAAAAATCCTTTAGCTTTCTTCCAACTTTTTCACAAGATCTTTCCCATTTTGTTTGGATTCTCGTATTATATGGGATCATATCCTCTAAAGGGATTCAACATCCTAATAGGTGTGGTGAGCGTGGATCTCATACCCAAATCCAAAAAAGATCTTTCAGCCAGAAGAGAATGAAGAACAATGATGAACTGCATTAGAGAGTTCATAACCCAACAGATGAATGAGCTTATAGTACATATGCACAAAAGGATAGAAGAAGTGTCAAGAACTTGTTCTAGGAGTCGTTTAAGAAGTCATACAGGATCATCAGAATTTTGTGGCATGGAGACGAGGACCATGAAGGCTTCGCTCATAAAGAGAAGAACTATCGTGAACCAGAGCAAGGAGAGTCGTAGCTTTGACACTAGAAGAGAAGAAGAAGATGATGATGTACCATATGACCCTGGAGAAGAGAATCCAAAATCCTCAGATAATAAGGACATGGTGAAAATGAAAGGAAGGAGAAAATTGCAGGAGAATGCACTCTAGAGAAATTGCTAAAGCGGAACCCCCTAGAAAATTAAGAATCCATTTCCTAGATCCTTACAATGGGAGGACTAATCTTGCTGATCATGTATTCTCTTTTGAATCGACAATCTGCCTATTATGAATAAATGAAGACCTTAAGTGTCATTTTATAATGCTCAAGGAATCAACCCTATGTTGTTTCAACAACCTTCTGGTAAAATCAAGAAAATGTTAGTGGCTCAATTCACTAGCACTCAAAAAACAAAAAAAAGTTCTCAAGATCTACTAAAGATCCAATTAGCTCCATGTAAAACTTAGATGAGCTTCATCACCATTTCCAATGGGAATTGCTTAATGTAAGTGATCTTGAAACTTCCATTGCCCATGCAGCACTTGCACAAGGTATATGAAAAGGCCCACTCAAATACGTTATTGGCTTGCAAAAGCTAAAAACCTTGGCTCAAAATTTAAAAGCTATCCCATGATAACATTTTGTATGAAATATACAACTCCTTGCCAAATCTCTATGGCATTGGAGAACTAAATGATAGTTTATGAAAAAGAGATATTTTTGAACACCAGGGACCCGACACGATTTGTATGAAGGGATCATCAAAGCACCCAGAAAAACATCCTTGACAACATCAACAATCAGAATGGTTTGAATGAAGGCTTGTTGACCCACTGAAAATATGTTAAGATGTTCATGCATATTTTATACTGATTTTGATGATATTGCACTTTAAAGAAGGGTATTTTCGATGATTTGTTGTAGATATGAAGATTTAAGGACATTGGAGCAAAAATATGCTAAAAGGATTGAATTTGGAGCAAAAAGAACCAAAATTGTGAAAATTTGATTTTGGGCGCTGGCGGCGAGATCGACGGCACCGACGGCGGATTTTTCCCGAGAGTTCAGAAAAATATTACTAGGGAGCCCACCGACGGCGAGATCGAGGCCGCCGATGGTCCATGAAAAAAATACCTATTTTTATGCCTTGATTTTTATCAAATTTTTAAGGATATTATGCTTTAATGAAAGGTATTTTATGTTTTTGGATGTAGGTGATGCAAAAATGTTCAAAAAGGAAAAAAAGATGAAAGAGAATGAAAAAGGAGCAAAAAGGAGCAAAAATAGAGCCAAAATGTAAAATTGTCAAAATAATGAGCCTGGCGCCTAGGCGCAGAATCTGGCGCCTAAGCGCCAGCTAGATACCAAATCTGTGATGGTTTTTATAAATGGTTTGGACGGTTATTTTGACGGTTATAGCGGTTATTGGACCATCTAGAAGATTGGCAGCTATTCCTGGATTATAGGACATGTGATACATTGTATTTAAACGCTTGGAAACGGTTTGGATCGCAAAGAGGTGTGAGCCAAAGTGAAGAGGTGCGAAGAGCCGGACGCGGAGTCTGGCGCCTAGGTGTCAGATGCCGGCGCCTAAGCGTCAGACACACTTTCTAGAAGATTAATTGAACTTGGACACATTTTGAAAAGGTGCCTTAGGCAAACCTTGAAGCCTATAAATAGGAGGCAATTCCTACAAAGAAAAACGCCCACGCCAAGTAGCCCAATAAGAAATCCAAAAATTAGAGATAATTTTAAGGGCCATACTTTTAGTTTACTTTCCTTCATAAATTAGTGAGTTTATTTTATTTAGAGTTGGTGCTTTTGAAGTCTATTTCACTTTGGAGTCAGTAGGAACCAGAGGTTCAGTTGGAGAAACACTTGAGATAAGTATTTGTAATTTTATTCAAAGTTTTATTTATATGTTTTGTTATTTAGATTCAATGTGTTCTGAGTAGTTACTTTACTTTCTCCATTCAATTATGAAAAGATAAATAAGTTAATCTAAAATTCGTTGGAGAATTAGAAAGTAAAATATGTTTTAAATATTGTGATGATATTAATACCGGATCTTAATTTACTATTTAAATTGGTCATTTAAATTGTTAAAATCTGTTGAAGAGTTTTGAGACCTAGAAGGAGATGAACTCTTAACTAGTAGATATCACGTGAATCCTTGGGTAGTCGAAGGCCTTGTGCGGGGTATTCAAGGTAAAGTGCAAATAAATAGGAAAATATTATTCAATGGGCGTAGAATTGATAAGTTTTTAGAGTGACAGACTAAATTCTTATAATTTGGTTTATAGAGAGGGAACGGGTCACTAGTAGGGCCGACCATAGCCACCCTTGGACATCTAGTAGTGTGAGCCTAGATTAATTCATTCTACTAACAATACATCCATACCTGATCTATAGCTTAGGCAATGTTCTTTATACTATCGAGCGAAGGTAAAGAATAGGACTGCTTCTATTTGGTACAATACCATAAATTTATATTCTCCACGAATATTATATTATCTAAAAAATTTTGGATTAATTGAAAGGAAGAAAGTTGTTTGCTTATTATTATTTACATCACTCATTATTTTAGTATTGCTTTAATTCTATTTTTAGTAAATTAAATATTAAATTTAAAACTTTAAAAGAAATACATAAAAATAAATTTTAAATATTTAAAAATCTATAAACCTCCTCGTGGGATCGATATTGGGGTCTTTATTTAAAGCCCTATATTACTTGAAACGATCCGTATACTTGTGTAGTACCTCTAGTGTGTAAAATATTTTCCATAAAATTATATTTATATACACTAGCCGCTATTATTATTTGGGTCAAAGTATCGACTATAACATATTTTTGAGAGCATAAATTACTACGTTGTTCGCGGATTGAGGTCGAAGTTTTTGGCGTCATTCGTAGGGGAGGGCAAATTTTTAGATTTTAAATATTTACTTTATTTTATTTATTTCTTTTATTGTCAAAATACAAAAATATAAAATACAAAAACATTTATACAAATAATAAAAAAAGTAAGTAGAGATTTTATTTCTTGTTATTTTATTTTAATTTTTATTTACTTTTTATGCCTAGTTCAGTTCCGAAGGATTATTACCTTTAGATTCCGAATTAGAAAGAAGCTGTTAGAAGAATTAAAAAGGAAAACAAATTCAAAAATATCAAGAGATGGCTAATTTACATAACAATTTACAAAATCCAATTGAAATTAATGAACAAAATGTTTACAAACCATTAAGGGATTATGCTAACCCTACAGTTGATGAACTTCATAATAGTATTCAAATACCTACTGTAGATGCTAATTCTTTTGAGCTTAAACCGTCTATTATTCAAATGGTTCAAAATCTTTTGAGCTTAAATCATCTATTATTCAAATGGTTCAAAATAATCAATTTGGGAGAACACCAAATGAGGATCCAAATTTACACCTTGCTAGTTTTTTAGAACATTGTGCTACCTTTAAATATAATAATGTTTCTGATGATGCTATTAGACTTAGACTATTTCCTTTTTCTTTAAGAGATAAAGCAAAGATGTGGTTAAACTCATTAGCAACAGGTTCTTTAAAATATGGGCTGAAATGGCACAAAAATTCCTTGCTAAATATTTTCCTCCTTCTAAAACTGCTAAATTAAGAAATGACATTACTTCATTTAGTCAATTTGACGGGGAGACAATTTATGAAACTTTGGAAAGATTTAAAGAACTATTAAAAAATGTCCTCATCATGCTTTACTTGATTGGTTAATTATTCAAACATTTTATAACGGACTTATTGGATCACTGAAATCAATTATTGATGTTGCTGCTGGAGGTTCTTTAATGGCTAAATCATTTGAAGAAGCTTATACTTTAATTGAAGAAATGGCTAGCAATAATTTTCAATGGCCTTCTGAAAGGATTAATCCTAAAAGAATGGCAAGTATTCATGATAACGAAGCCTTTTCTATCTTAGCTTCACAAGTAGCTGCAATATCTAAGAAATTAGATAATTTTGCTATCAATGTATCACATAACAACTTTGCTAATATTAAAGATTCTCAAACTATTGAAACTTTACAAGCTATTGCTAGTAAAAATAATCCTTATTCAAATTATTATAATCCTGGATGGAAAAATCACTCTAATTTTAACTGGAATAATTCACAACAACAATGGGGTAATAATCAATCTCATCCAACTGGAAATTGGAAATATCAAGTAAATTCAAAGTATAAACCTCCTGGATTTAATAATCAACAAAAAAAGTTATCTATAGAAGAATTAATTTTACAACTGGGTAATCAATTACAAAATTAAAATACTGTTATTCATAATATTGAGAATCAAATGGGACAAATCGCTAATTTAATTAATTACAGACCTCCAAGAACACTTCCTAGTAATATTGAAATCAATCAAAAAGAAACTGGAAAAGAACATGAACATGTTAAAGCTGTACAACTTATAAGTGGAAAGGAATTAAAAGAAAGAATTCAGAATGAAATTGAAAATGAGATTGAGGTTGAAGAGATTGAAAAACCTAAAGAAACACCTTCTCCTAGTAAAGATTAGACTGTTATTCCTATTAATGTGGAAGTTGAAAAACCACCACTACCTTTTCCTCAAAGATTAAAACAGCAGAAGCTTGATCATCAATTTTCTAAGTTCTTTGAAATTTTTACGAAACTTACCATTAACATACCTTTTGCTGAAGCTTTGGAACAGATGCCAACTTATGCAAAATTTATGAAGGATATTTTAAGTAAGAAATGAAAATTTGAAGCTTTTGAAATTGTTGCATTAAGTGAAGAATGTAGTGCAATAATTTTAAAGAAATTACCTCAGAAACTTAAAGATCCTGGAAGTTTCACTTTACCTTGTGCTATTGGAGAAAAATTTTGTGGAAAAGCTTTATGTGATTTAGGAGCAAGTATTAATCTCATGTCATTTTCTATTTTTCGAATGTTGAATTTAGGAGAGATTACTCACACCACTGTAACCCTTCCGTTAGCTGATAGATCTATCACTTACCCTAAAGGAGTTATAGAGGATGTTCTTGTTAAAGTAGATAAATTTATTTTCCCTGTGGATTTCATTGTGCTTGATATGAAAGAAGATAAAGAAATACCTATTATTTTAGGGAGACCTTTTCTAGCTACAGGACGGGCTATGATTGATGTACAAAAAGGAGAAATAACTATGAGAGTTAATGATCAAGAGATTAAATTCAATGTCCTTAAATCAATGAAGTACCCTGATAAAGAAAGATGCTATCGAATGGATATTATTGATTATATAATTGAAAAACATTATCAAGAAAAATGTAAAGTCATTTCGAAGAAAAATTGAATTATTAACTGACGAAAATGAAGAACTAAAAGAAGAAGAATTTTTTAAAGAAACTCATTATATTAAAGATAACTGGGAAATTTTAGACATAACTCAAAATAATATACTTTTATCCTCAATTAAAAAAGCCCCTGAATTGGAATTAAAAATGATACCTGCACATTTAAAGTATATTTTTCTTGGCAATTCATTAACTTTACCTGTTATTATTTCTTCTAAACTAAGCTTAGATCAAGAAGAAAAATTAATAAGAGTGTTAAAGAATTATAAGAAAGCTTTTGGTTGGACTATTGCTGATATAAGAGGAATAAACCCTTCCATCTGTATGCATAAGATTTTAATGGAAGAAGATTTTAAACCTACTATTGAACCTCAAAGAAGATTAAATCCTATTATGAAAGAGGTTGTTAAAAAAGAAATTTTAAAATGGTTAGATGCTGGAATTATTTATTCTATTTCGGATAGTCAATGGGTGAGTCCTATTCATTGTGTTCCGAAGAAAAGAGGAGTAACTTTCATTGTCAATGATAAAAATGAACTAATTCCTACAAGACAAGTTAATGGATAGTGAATTTACATTGATTATCGGAAATTAAATAACGCCACTAGAAAGGATCATTTTCCTTTACCTTTCTTGGATCAAATGCTTGATAAATTAGCTGGACACTCATATTTCTATTTTCTGGATGGATATTCTGGTTATCATCAATTACCGCTCCTGAGGACCAAGAGAAAAAACATTTACAAGTCCTTATGGAACATTTGCGTTTAGAAGAATGCCTTTCGGTTTATGTAATGCACCTGCAACTTTTCAAAGATGTATGATGTCAATATTTTGTGATTTGATTGACAAAGGAATTGAAATATTTATGGACAATTTTTCAGTTTTTGGAACTTCTTTTGAATCTTGTTTGGAAAATATATCCAAAGTTCTGAAAGATAAGAAGAAACAAACTTAGTTCTTAACTGGGAAAAATGTCAATTTATGGTCACAGAAGGCATTGTACTTGGTCACAAAATTTCACAAAAAGGGATGAAAGTTGATCAAGAAAAAGTGAAAATTATTGTTGAACTGCAACCACCTACTACTCATTATCGATGTGAGAAGTTTTACGGTCATGCTCGGATTTTATAGAAGATATATAAAGGATTTTTCTAAAATTGTTAAACCTCTTAGTCATTTATTGGAAAAAGAAGCTAAATTTGAATTTAATGAAGATTGTGTTAATGCTTTCAATATTTTAAAAGAAAAATTAATAACTGCACCTATAATTATTGCACCTAATTGGAATATACCTTTTGAATTAATGTGCGATGCAAGTGATTTTGCAATTGGAGCTGTATTGGGACAAAAATATAAGAAAATTTTCAAAGTTATATATTATGCTAGTAACTCTTACTGAAACTCAAAGAAATTACACTACTACTGAAAAGGAGCTTTTAGCTATAATCTATGCCTTTGATAAATTTAGACCTTATCTTCTTGGTACCAAATGCATAGTTCATACTGATCATTCCGATATTAAATATTTAATGTCAAAAAAAGATGCTAAACCTGGATCGATAAGATGGGTTTTTCTTCTACAAGAATTTGATTTTCAAATAGTGGATAGAAAAGGAACCGACAACCAAATCGTCGATCATTTATCTAGAATTAAGAATGATATTTTTATTGAAGAAAATATAAATGAGAAATTTCATGATGAACAGTTATATGTTATTCAAGGATGCCAAACACCTTGGTATGCGGATATAGTTAACTATTTAGTAAGCAATATTCTACCTTATGGATGGAATAACAAATATATTAAGAAATTTAAAAATGATGCTAAATCTTATATTTGGGAAGATCCTCATTTATTTAAATTGGGAAGAGATTCTGTAATTCGAAGATGTGTACCTTATGAAGAAACTTTTGCTATTATTCAAAAATGTAATGATTCCAAATTTGGAAGAAACTTTGGAGTAGATAAAACTACATTTAAAAATTTAAATTCAGGATTTTATTAGCCTACCTTGTTCAAAGATGTGAGACATTATGTTAAAACATGTTATCGATGTCAAAGGATGGGAAATATATATAGGAAAGATGAAATGCCTTTAAACTATATATTGGAAGTTGAAATTTTTGATATATGGGGTTTAGACTTTATGGGACCATTTGTACCATCATCTGGAAAGATTTATATTTTATTAGCAATTGATTATGTTTCAAAGTGGATTGAAGTCGTAGCTTTACCTAACTGTGATTCCAAAAGTGTTTCGATATTTTTAAAGAAAATGATTTTTTCTAGATTTGGAATGCCTAAAGTAATTATCACAGATGGTGGAAGTCATTTCGGAAATATAAGAATTCAATCATTACTAGAAAAATTTGGAATCAAACATAGAATTGCAACTACTTATCACCCACAAACAAGTGGAATGACTGAAGTATCAAATAGAGAAATTAAAAGAATTTTAGAGAAGACTGTTAATCCTAAAAGAACTTATTGGGTTGATAGACTTGATTCTGCATTATGGGCTTATAGAACAGCTTATAAGACACCAATCAAAATGTCACCTTACCGATTAGTTTATGGTAAACATTGTCACTTACCCGTTGAACTTGAACATAAAACTTATTGGGCGATAAAGGAGTTTAATTTTGATTTGAATACTCGGCGGAGAAAAACGATTATTACAATTAAATGAGATGGATGAAATAAGAAATGAGTCATATGAAAATGCAAGGATTTATAAAGAGAAAATGAAGATATTACATGATAAAAAGATTTCAGGAAAAATATTCGAGCCTGGGCAAGAAGTATTATTATTTAATACTCGTTTAAGGCTTTTTCCTGGAAAATTAAGATCTAAATGGATGGGACCATATATAATCGAGAAAGTATACAATTATGGAGTTGTGGATATTAAAGACCCAAAACGGGAAAAATATTTAAAGTTAACGGATTAAGACTAAAGCCTTATTTGGGAGAAATAAAAATAATTTATAAAGAGGCTTACGAGTTGAGTCTACCCAATTAAAGTCTTAATTAGGTCGGGCTGACGACGTTAAACCAAGTGCTTTGTGGGAGGCAACCCATAGTTATTTTTGTGTGTTTTTACATTTTTAATGTAAGGTTATGCCTCGGTCTTGACTAATTTTATATAACTTTATAAAATTGGATGCTAACAAGTCTTTATTTACTTAAGCTAAAGATTATCTTGAAGTATATAAAGTTTGGACTTTGGATCACTCCATTTTGTATGTGAGTAAAAAGGAGATCAAGTTAACCTTCATTGTTTTAATTACTGAGTTTTTATTGATCTTACCATTTTAATTTACCTATTTTTTAGATCGAAACTTTAAAATTTGACGTTAGGCGAAACAGAGTCGAACATGGTTCCGGCGCCTAGGCGCCAAAATCTGGCGCCTAAGCACCAGAGTAAACTATGTGTCGATGGGTCCGGCGCCTCAGTGCCACAGTTACTGGGTCGTGTAAAAACCCAAAATTTTCAATTTTTCACACGATTTCTCCTATAAACTACCCCATCTTCGTCCCCAATCCCTAAGCAACCATAGTTACGACCTTTACACTTCATACTTGAGGAGATAAGAGAAGATTTTGAAGAAATGGAGAGAAGAAATCATGGAGAAGAGGCTAGAGATAAGTATTCTAAGGATCCTCAACCTTACTTCAATGGTTTCATTGCTGTTAGTTTGGAGAAGTTTTCAAGTCGTCTAGATAATTTTGAAGCGGAATTCAAAAGCATTGAAGATCGCCTCCATGAGATGTATCATCAAATCAAGCACCTGGAATGGCAGACAAAGCTTCAATTCGATCATCTAGCGGCCTATCAAGATGCTCAAGTGGAGATGTATGCGAAGAAAAAATGGATCGACAAGAAAATGACTACGGATTTTCCAAGGGCGTTAGTGTTCTTTCTAAGCAGGACAAGTAATCTTCATTGCGACGAAAATGGAAATTTCTAATTTGAAGATTAGATAGTAAATGTGGTTAGATCGAGACTTTATCTAGTGTGTCGTTGTATCGATATGGTAAATCAATTGTGTTGTTTGTGTGTTTGTTTTATTGTTCAACGTGTGTTGTATTTGCTTTGAAATTGTTTTGTTTGATTATTAGTAAGACTTGAATCTTATTATTGTACTTATCTGTATTGTATTGAGCCCGAAATTGAAGATTATGAATGGAATTAGAAGAGTTTGACTTAAACTTGTATTTAATTGATGGATTTAATTTTTAATTTTAAAAATTTTTGGAAAATATTTTGGAAGTTAGAAACTGAAGCAATACTCTTATGTGAGTAATTAGAAGTTGAATTTGTGAGTTTTAGTGGAAAATTAATTTTAAAAAAAAAATTTTTGTGAAAGGCGAGTCTGGCGCCTAGGCGCCAGAATTCAGCGCCTAAATGCCGGTTCAGCCTGCTACCCAAAAATCGAGATTTAAACCCCCAAAAGCCATGGACGACACCTAAGCTTCATCCCCTTCTTCATTTTTGTTAAAATACACCCCTTAGATCCATCTTGAGGTCAAAATGTCACGTATTTGAGCTCGAAATCACTCGATTTCTTCATCTTAAGGTCAGATCTACCTTCTAATCCATTTATTTTTTATTTCTACCATGGATTTTCCTATTTTTGCTAAAAACCAAAATTTTGGAGAAAAACTTTGATTTTTAGAAATTCTCCATGGATTTTTTAAACTCATTTTAAGTTTCTCAAGCTTAAAAGAGTTTAGATCTTTGATTCATTTATTTATTTGTGGTTTATTTCACGTTTAGATGGCACCTAAATCTAAGCGTAGAAAAGCATGAGAAAATTTTGACAGCAGCAAGTTCGCTACCGCGGCAGCGCACTTTCGTTATCACGAATTTGCGTCATCAAGGAAATTTATCTCGGAGCGCAGTTTTTATAATCCTGAAGAGATGATCGTGAACACGATCGTTGCACACAACTGGCAGCGATTCTGTTATTTCACTGTCCTTGCTCTTATTTCTGTTGTACGAGAGTTTTATGTCAACTTTATGGATGCGGAAGACTACGAAGTCTTCGTTAGAGGTGTCAGAGTGGGATTCACTTCGGAACGGATCAATATTTTCTATGGCCTACCACCTACCATCGAGTGCTAATATTCTGGTCCATCTCCATCTGAAGGAGATTTGGAGATGATTATTGCATATCTGACTGATGGCACTGGAGCTTGGAAGATCCGGAACGACAAACGGGTAAAATTTAAATCTTCTAAGTTGAATGGTATTTCAAAGGCCTAACACTATTTTATTTCTGCTAGACTACTTCCTTCCAACCACCTGAGTGAAGTTACCAGAGATAGAGCTATTCTGAACTACTGCATTCAGGAGAGGAAGCCGATAGATGTTGGCGACATTATCTATGATTCCGTGGAGTCTATTGCAAGATCCAAGCACTTCGTGGGATTAGGATTCCCATCCTCGATATATTCTTTATGTGTGAGCAATGGAGTTATCGCTGATATTTCGGAGGAGAAGTCGAAGACTACAAAGCCTATCGGGCGAGGAGAGTGTTAGTATTTATGATCGTCTTCGCTGGAAGAGATCTACTCGCTCCTTCTACTTCGTACCTACTTCAGGTAGAGCTTCTACTTCTATACCTTCTACTTCTACTGCTAAGCCACCATCTAGTTTCTGGGAATCAATGCATGATCAATTTCTGGAGCAGCAAAATGAGTTATTTCTAACTCACTGCAGAGTAGATAATATAGACAAGAAGATTGATCATCTATCTGAATATATCCGAAGGAAAAGTGATTATGATGTTGAATATTCAGAGTCTTTAGTTAGATTCTTGAAGGGTGAGCATGATGTTCAGTTCCCTACCTATCCTAGATTTTCACCGTATGTTGATCCAAAAAATGTGGAATTTTCTTTTGGTGATGACGATGAAGAGGCTACAGATAGTTATTAGTAGCTTGATTTACCTCTGGAGATGAGTTGATTCTGTTTTTAGTTTAGTTCTTGTTTGTTAGTACTGATTAGTTTGTTGTTAGTTAGTGTCGATTTGTTTAAGTAACTTTGTGTGGATTTTTTTTTATGTTGAGACTGTTTTTAGAGTATCTAGTTTGATATGTGTTTAAGACTGAAATATGGATGAATTTTTTTTTCATTTTCTATGATAAATGTTTATTTCTGTTTTCGCCTACTCGTTTAGTATTCTTATATAGTTATTGATGTTGTTTTGTTTCTGTTATTGTGATTAGTATAGTCGTTTAATTTTGCTAATGATAAAAAAATTGAGCCTGCTTACTTTTATATATACTTCATTATTTCAGTAATATTCATAAAAAGCATGTGTAGAAGTAAATTTTTCTTTGTAGACTGTTTTTACATACTTATAAAAAAATTCCTTTTTAAAATTATGCCTTTCTTTCTCTCATACTTTAAAATTTTTCATGATATATCAAAACTTAAGTTTGGGGAAGGGAAAATACATGCAAATTTAAATTTTATTTGTCCTTAAAGTGCTAATATTTTCTATATATATATATATATATATATATATATATATATATATATATATATATTAACATAACATAAGGAATGAAAAATCTATTTAAGATCACTTAAATTTTTGAAATTATAAATAATTTAGTAAACTTAACCAAAAATTTTAATAACTTTGATTGATTTTAAGAATAGAATTATTCAACTTAAAGAAGAGTAAGATTAAGAATTTTTTCTATTCATGATAGAGATAATTGAATTTTAGAAGTATTAGGAAATCAAGAATTATAACTTGAAAAAGAAAAAGATTGAATGTCTTTTTGAAAACTATTCATGTTATAATAATTAAGTGAAAATGTATAAGTTTGAAAATATAAGTTAAGGATAGTGAAGTTCAAAACCATTAACAGGCTATCCCGATACAGTAATCCTCACTGTGAAAAAAAAATAAATAAAAATAAGAAGTGAGGAGAAGCTTGAGGAGATGCCTAATAAAAAATTGGCTTCACTTGAATTATCTTATAAAAAGAAAACTAATTACATATTTTACTTAATTTTTATGCATGCATCTTTATTAGAAAAGATTTTCATGAAGATCTTTTTCTTGTAAATAATTTATGTGATCTTAATATAATAAACTACAATTATTTTCGAAATGAATGAAAAATTTTTGAAGTCTTACAATTTGGTAGTTAAATATTTTTTAAATTCTTAAAATTAAACTTAGTTAGTGAAATTTGTTAATGATTTACTAAAACCTTTATAAAATAAAAAATTACAAGAAATATTAAATATTTACCTTTATTCCAAAGGTTATACATTTTATATAGTAAAAAATGTTACTTTAGGACAAGTAACGTTTAAGTTTGGGGGATTTTGATCCAAGAAAAAAATACATTTTTATTTGCCTTAATTTTTTTCAAATTTTTAAGGATATTATGCTTTAATGAAAGGCATTTTATGTTTTTGGATGTAGGTGATGCCAAAATGTTTAAAAAAGGAATAAAAGATGAAAAAGAATGAAAAAGGAGCAAAAAGGAGCAAAAATGGAGCCAAAATGCAAAATTACCAAAATAATGAGCCTGGTGCCTAGGCGCCAGAATCCGGCTCCTAAGCGCCAGCTCGATACCAAATCTGTGATGGTTTTTGTAACTACTTTGGACGGTTATTTTGACTGTTAGAGCGGTTAGCAATTATTCCTGGATTATAGGACATGTGATACATTGTGATTAGATGCTTGGAAACGGTTTGGATCGCGAAGAGGTGCGATCCAAAGTGAAGAGGTGCGAAGAAGTGGACGCGGAGTCCGGCGCCTAGGCGCCAGATGCCGGCGCCTAGGCGTCAGACACAATTTCTAGAAGATTCATTGAACTTGGACATATTTTGAAGAGGTGCCATAGGCAACCCTTGAAGCCTATAAATAGGAGGCTATTCTTACAAAGAAAAACACCCACCCCAAGTAGCCCAATAAGAAATCCAAAAATTAGAGAGATAATTTTAAGGGCCATACTTTTAGTTTACTTTCCTTCATAAATTAGTGAGTTTATTTTATTTAGAGTTTGTATTGAGAGTTTGGAAGAGTTGGTGCTTTTGAAGTTTATTTCACTTTGGAGTCAGTAGGAACCGCAGGTTCGACTGGAGAAACACTCGAGATAAGTATTTGTAATTTTATTCAAAGTTTTATTTAAATGTTTTGTTATTTAGATTCAATGTGTTCTGAGTAGTTACTTTACTTTCTCCTTTCAATTATGAAAAGATAAATAAGTTAATCTAAAATTCGTTGGAGAATTAAAAACTAAACTATGTTTTAAATATTGTGATGATATTAATACCGGATCTTAATTTACTATTTAAATTGGCCATTTAAATTGTTAAAATATGTTGAAGAGTTTAGAGACCTAGAAGGAGATGAACTCTTAACTAGTATATATCACATGAATCATTGGGTAGTCGAAGGCCTTGTGCGGGGTATTCAAGGTGAGTGCAAATAAATAGGAAAATATTATTCAATGGGCGTAAAATTGATAAGTTTTTAGAGTGACAGATTAAATTCTTGTAATTTGGTTTATAGAGAGGGAACGGGTCACTAGTAGGGCCGACCATAGCCACCCTTGTACATCTAGTAGTGTGAGCCTATATTAACCAATTCTACTAACAATACATCCAAAGCTAATCTATAGATTAGCCAATGTTCTTTATACTATCGAGCGAAGGTAAAGAATAGGACTGCTTCTATTTGGCACAATACCATAAATTTATATTATCCACGAATATTATATTTTCTAAAAAGTTTTGGATTAGTTGAAAGGAAGAAAGATGTTTGCTTATTATTATTTATATCACTCATTATTTTAGTACTGCTTTAATTCTACATTTAGTAAATTAAATATTAAATTTAAAACTTTAAAAGAAATACATAAAAATAAAATTTAAATATTTAAAAATCTATAAACCTCCACATTGGATCGATACTGGGGTCTTTATTTAAAGCCCTATATTACTTGAAACGATACGTATACTTGCGTAGTACCTCTAGTGTGTAAAATATTTTCCATAAAATTATATTTATATACACTAGCCGCTATTATTATTTGGGTCAAAGTATTGTCTATAACATATTTTTGAGAGCATAAATTACTACGTTGTTCGCGGATTTAGGTCAGCCGACAGCGGGGCTTATGCAGAGAGGTACAAGACTAAGTATTCTAGAAGGCCGCCGCCGATGGCGGGAAAGTCGTTTCTCTCACAAGGTGCATTGAATGTGGACAATTTTTAAATGGATGCTTGGAAAACTCTTGGAGACTCTTCGTTTACTTTAAAAGAAACAATGTGGGGCTGAAAAAAGTGTCCACTAGCGTCCATTTGTGTCCACCACGTGTCAATCTAATCCATTAGAGAGTCAAGTGTGTGAGTTTAGTGAGTCCATAGAGTTTAGACTTTTAGTCAGTGAATTCAAATTAGTGATATTTGTAAGGAATTCTTCGAGAGATTGTAAGAAGTGAGAGATTTCTTCCACATTGTCGTTTGGAAGGAGAATTCTGTGTACTGTAAAGAAAGGAAGAGATTCAAAGGAACTTCAAGGAGTTTGCTTGGGGAGGAATTTAAGATAAGCTGTGTTTACTTATTTTAGTCTGTAGAACTTTATTTTTATATATGAAATCCAAGTTTTATCGTATCCTCTCCATGAAATCTGAGTAGTTTTTCTGTCTTTCTCCTTGTTTTGATATTTTTGTGAAATAGTAATTTGAATTAGTGTGCCAAAAAAATTTAATGAAGTTGTGATAATCTTTTACTTAAATCTTAATTTACTTTTAATCTGGCCAATTGATTAGTTAAAATATGTTGATTTTAACAACTAAAGTAGAGATTACATCTCAGATTCAGGGAGGTCAAAGTCCTTGGAAGTAGGGTGCAAATAAATAGGGAAATAATATTCGTCAGGCGTAGAATTGGAGATTTAAGAGTGACAGGCTAAAATCCTGAATTCGGTCATATCGTTTGGGTGCTGAAGTGTAGATGTTTGCTCTCAGGCAAGGGGAAAGTGGGAGCTCCGAAGTGAAAGTCGGTATCCTCCCAGCCTAGCCGTAAATTTAGTAACCAAGCATAGGATTTGTCAATGTTCCTTATGCCTGGACCAAAGGGTAAAGAATATGTATGCTCATATTTGGCACAACACCGTTTTAAACTAATTCAAATATCTATTCATTAAATTTCTTAACAAAGGAGAAAGATTCTTGCTTATATATTTAAACTTTGCTTTATTAGTAGAATTAGTTATCTGTTAGTAGAACTAGTTTATTTAAAACTTAATATTATTGTCGATTGCATATTAGTGACAGATATGCAATTTTGATTTCTAAGTTGTGAATTCCGAATTGGTTTCTATAATCCTAGTTTGTAGCCTCTAAAATATTCCCTGTGAGATCGATATCCAGGACTCCATGAGAGCCCTGTATACATGAGCGATACGTATACTTGCGTTGAATAGTAACTCTACGATTAAAGAATATATTATATACTTGTTACAAAAATTAAAATTACATACAGCGCGCGGAGGCAGTTCAAGTTTTTGGCGTCGTTGCCGGGAAATATAACATAATTGAATATAACATAATTAGAGTAACGGACAATTTAGGACTATTAGAAAACCTTTTAATAGAATTGCAACTTATTTAGTTAACTTTTTTCTGTGGACTGATTTCGATTGTATGCGTAAATTTGATTTTGAAAATCTTATACCCTACGATTCAGAATTAGAACGCACTATTAGGAGAATTAGAAAACTGAGAAAGGAATCTAGAAATTCTGAAACAATGGAAAATAATTTAAACAACCAAAGAATAGAAAATGAACATCAATCTAAATCACTAAGAAATTACGCTAACCCTACATTAAATGAAATTCACTTAAATATCCAAAATCCTGATGTAACTGCTAATTCATTTGAGCTTAAACCTGCAATTATCCAAATGGTACAAAATAATCAATTCGGTGGAACTTCAAATGAAGATCCTAATTTATATCTTGTGAGTTTTCTAGAACTTTGTGCTACTTTTAAATATGACAAAGTGTCTGATGATGCTATCAGACTTAGACTTTTTCCTTTTTCACTATGGGATAAGGCTAAGGCTTGGTTAAATTCGTTAGCACCTGAATCTATTAGAACTTGGGGAGAACTTTCGCAAAAATTCTTGTCGAAATATTTTCCACCATCTAAGACTGCTAAGCTTAGAAATGATATCACATCTTTTAGTCAGTATGAGGGATAATTGATATATGAATCTTGGGAAAATTTTAAAGAACTTCTTAGAAGATGCCCACATCATGCTCTACCAGATTGATTAATTAATCAAACTTTTTATAATGGATTAGTAGGATCTCCTAGATCCATCATTGATGCTGCTACTGGTGGATCACTAATGTCTAATCCTTTTGAAGAAGCTTGTGTTTTAATAGAAGAAATGGCTACTAATAATTTTCAATGGCCTGCTGAAAGGGTAAATCCTAAAAGAGTAGCCACTATTCATGATTCAGAAGCTTTAACTATGCTAGTTTCTTAAATTGCTGCTCTTTCAATGAAAATAGATCAATACGGAATGAATCGTTCTCAAACACCTCCAGTGTTAGAAGAAAATTCATTGGGACAAATTGTAGATGCTCAATCTTCATATGAAACTATAAATTTGATAAATAATAGACAAAAAAACCCTTATTCAAACTATTATAATCCAGGTTAGAAGAATCATCCAAACTTTAGTTGGAATAACCAAGGTAATGCTAATCCTGTTAATCCTCAGTGGGGGAAAAATCCTGTAAACCCATTAGGAAATATAAACAATCAGGGTAATTCCAATTATATACCTTCTAATCCACCATGTTTTTATAATAATTCATAATTTAAGGAGAAGAAGCTATATATGGAAGAACTAGTTTTGAAAATGGGAAATCATTTACAAAATCAAGGAGCTGCTATTAAAAACATAGAAAACCAATTGGGGCAAATTGCTACTGCACTGTGTCGGCATATTCTTAGGTTGAGTTGTACTTTAGAAAAAGGGGTCGCCTAACAGAAATTGTCGGTGAATTTTAGAAATTTAATTTAAATATGTATATATAATTTGAAAGTAGCATTTAATTTTGAAAATAATTTTGAGTTTGAAAATTTTAAGATATGAAATCGAACTGATCTCACATCCCGAATAGTTTATATAAACGAGCGCCGCACCACAAACTGTATATCTATTCCAGAGAATAGACACACTGCTTGATGATGGGCTCGGTTAAATAAACTAGATGATTTGTGACATCCGTTTGGTCTGCGAACCAATTTTATAATCCGACAAGTTCTCCTGTTTAATATAAAGGAATTAAACAGGGTTTATATTACCTTGGTTCTTAAAGTTCCCTATAAGGGCAAGCCCCTATAGTTAATTACATCTTAAATGACGGGAATCATTTAAGAAAACTCTCGATAACGATCAGTGGTTTTGCTCTCAAGAATTTCAAAGTTTGAAGTTTTCAAAGGATTGGATTTTGGAAATTTCAATAGGGATTAGCTCGAATTTGGGACAGTTTATTTTAGGAGTCCAAAGAAAGAGAAGTAGGAGAAGCTGAGGATCCAAGAAGAATCTTGGAAACTTCCCAAACTATCCTATGGTTTGGTTTCAATTTGAGAATTTATTTAATGTTTCAATCCTGCCAATTTTGATTAATTAATACTTATATTTGTATGATATAATCACACAAACAGCCTCGAAGATGTGAGGGTTTATGTCGTACCAAACGACTACCCCGGAGTCCTAAGACCGGTTAGGGCTTAATTTACATAAAATTATTATGTAAATGCCTAACGAAAAGTTGAGGATTTATGTTGCACTAGGCAAACTACCTCGAAATCCTATGGCTTTGTTATTTAATTCTAAGAAAGTTTTTTTTTTGCTGAAGTAGATTCAAGTTTTGCTGATGACGATGGCCGTGCTGCCCACCATGCTCCAAGCTCCTTGTTGTTGCAGAGGTTTAGTTTTAGAAGTCATAAATCAAGAGATGAGAGAAGTGTTTTGGTTTAGAAATCTTAAAATTCAAATTTTTTTAATATTTTAATTAAAACAAATCTTAAAGTTGGTTAAACAGAACCGATTAAGATCCCACGGTTCTGTCATCCCGGAATCGTTATTTTCATCGAATTCACTTAGTCCAGATGAATTTGCTAAACTCAACTAAATGAGTTCAACACTTTCATTGAGACCATGGGAAATCTCGTTAGCAACACGTGGGTTACATCATCCGAGGTATTCCCGATCATTCAACGAGACGTTTTAATTTAGTTGCAGTTGTAGTTTTGTTGTTCTGTTTGTGATTAAATTTTGAGTCGTTTTATATTTTTGAATGTTGTGGCGGTGAATTTTATCTTGTGGTGACTTTTAATTTAGTTTTGGTTTCAGTTCAGGGACTATCCTAAAGGTTTTGGTTTTCATGCAACAGTCTTGTTTAACATGCAAGAAAATGTAAAGTACAGTGCGTGTAAGTAAATTGCGATAAAGTAAATTGCAATAAAATAAAAGCGTACCTGGAGGGTCTTCCTGTCATCTCAAGCTGCACTCAAAACACATGTTAAGGCATTTATATATTTCAACAAGTACCTAGGTAAAGCTAAGGGACAAGTTTTGGTTGTCTACCAAATTCCTAATCCTATTGCTAGTCATCTCCTATGACGTCTAGGTTGTTGTGTTTGATTTAAGGATGATTTTCTTCATCAAAGAACAATTAAACTCAATTGTTCTTCTAAAACTTCCCGTCATATTGAGGAAGTGCTTAGGACAAGTCCTAAACATCTTTTCAATACTTCTGGGATTATTTTGAGTCCAAGTAAATTTAGTTGCACAGGTGAATTAATCATCAAGGAGTTTAGTGAAGTTTTGTCTCTTGCTCAGTGAACCTGGGTATTTGATTACCTAATGAATGAAGTGACATCTCACTTAATACTCTATTTAAGAGTTATAATAATTAAAGCCTTTTAAGGGCAAGTCGGCTTGTTGAGAATTTTAATGATTTATAAATTAAAGTTTGAGTTAATGATTTAAAGTGATTTAATTATGAGGTTTAAGTTTGGAATAGTGTTCAAATTATTTTAGATTTAATTTAAATCTTTACTCTTTCAATTATCTTAGTATTTCAGATTGATGTTTATGTTTTAAATTTACTTAGATAGAAAGAGGTGTTAGAATTATTGATATGTTTTGATTTAACTCTTAATGATTTGATTTAGGTTTGTTGTTAAGTGATTTTAATTTAATTTAATTTAATTTAATTTAGTATTATTTAATTTAATTTAATTTTTATTTAATTTTAATTTAATTTAATTTTAATTTAATTTAATTTTAATTTAATTTTAGTTTCAATATTTTAAATTTAATTTAATTTAATTTCAACATTTTAAATTTAATTTAATTTAATTGTTAAGGTGTTAATTTAATTTAATTTAAACTTTGACTTGACTTAATTTAATTTAATTTAATTTAACTCCAAGATTTTAAATTTGATTTTAATTATTAGTTTAATTTTTAGTTTAGGACTAAATATTGTTAAAGTGACTTATTTAGGGATTTTTTAAATTAAAGAATAAATATCCTCTAAATAATATCCCTATTTTATTAATCCAAATTTAAATATATTCTTTCCAAAATTCAAATTATTTAATTAATTAGAGTTTCATTTTGATATTTTCAAAGTGTTTAATAGGTTTCTACCCTTTTAATTTCCCTAAGTTTCAATCATCCAAGAGAAAGTTAAAATCAAATATTTTACCCTCCATTTTGATTAAACCTAATGCTTTAATTAAGGGTTAAAATTTTTAATTACATTTATGCCCTTTTAAGCTTATTTATTTCATAACTCACTAAATTTAGCTCAAATGAATTTGAAATTTTTATGTCACCTCACTCACATGTCAATTAAGACATTAGAGGAGAAAATGTGATTTTTCTAAATTTAATTTATTTATATAATTATTTTTAGTAGAAAATAGGGGTTTTCAAGGAAAATTTCACAACATGACCAAGGTGAAGTCTCTATCCTAAAGAAAATTGTGGAATGTTTCTAATTACCAGAGGACCACTTAGACCAATTTTTGTGATTTTTTGAATTATATATTATTTATTATAATTATTTTGAATTTTAAAGTATTAATTAATTTTAAAATAAAAGAAAGGTTGAAAAATAAATTTTATATTTTTCTTAAATTTTTCTGACCTCAAGGAGTCCATAGAAATAAATTTTATAATTTTCTGATTTTTCTTTGATTTATTAGAATTATTTTAGTGAAGAAGGTTGAAAATTAATTTTTTAATATTAAAAATTACATTAAGCCTTTAAAATTCAATATCTTTCCCTAGGGACTTAGGAAAAATATTTGGTTTATTCCTAAATGATTAGGAGTCAAAATTTGACATTTTTATGATTTTTAATATTTTTGTGATTTTTATTATTTATTAATTATTAAAATATTAAAATATTGTGAAAAATCAACTTTTTTAGAAAATTTCAATTTTAATTTTTCTAAACATACCTGATACCAGAGGAGCTCCAAAACCATTTTTATGAATTTTTGAAAAGTATTTTTGGAGTTATGAAGTTTTAAAGTTCCATTTTGCTTATGAGGCTTAATTAATCCATTTGGTGGGGTAATCAAGTCCAATTGATTTCAAATTTTATGTAAGGTTCCTCTAACCCTAAAGAGCAATGAAGAATTGTTTTCAAGTCAATTTGATGTGTGGTTAACCCTAATTAATTCAAATTCAATTTTAGGGGTTTAGGCCAATTAAGGTAATTATGAATGAATTAACTCAAAATATATATTTTCCTAGTCCTAAGAAACATCACCAAATTTTCCTAGAATTTATTTTACAAAATGCTAATTTTTAGAATTAAAATACCTAAAACAGTGACATGAACTTGAAAAATCAATAACTCTTCACAGAGATGGCCTCTGATCTTGAAAAATTCAAGAAATGTTCCCAAGATTAGAGGCTTCAAAAACCTTATGGTCTCATGCCATGGTGAATTGTCTATACAAATGGAGAATCCAAAAATTGAAAAAAGTAAATAAATTATTAAAAATAAAATACTCATCCAATTAACTTGATTTCTTTTCCACATTATTCTCCTCTGTTCACTGAGCAAGAGGGTATTTTTATTTTATTTTTGTGATTTTTCTATGCAAAGATATGATTTTTCTATGAAATTTTTCCCTAATTTCCTACTTATCCGACTCGGCGCCACGTCATCCTATGGCGGATCGAAAGCCCACGCGTCGCTCTGTGATTCGGCGCCGCCATCTGACTCAGCGCTCCAGGGGCCCGCGGTTCACATAACATTCCGCTGTCCAGCTTGATCTCGACCGTCCGCTCGATGCACGCACGATCCAACGGCTCCTGGTCATCGTCTACGACTGGTGTGCACCCATGACCGTCCACACTCAAACCCTAATATCTCTCTTGATTCTCAATGGATTTTCGAGTTCATATGCTCTATGGATTCGTCTTAAAGAGACGAACACATCCATACGGTTTATAAGCTATGAAATTAACTCAAACAAAATGGAGAATTGGTGGAAGCTCAGGAGGAAGAATGAGTTCATACCTTCGCTCAGAGAATTGAAGCTTCGATCTGAGGGGGGTGTCACCTTCGATTGAGTCCAAGCAAGCTCCAGATGAAGTCTCTGGCTCTGGGGAATTGTCTAAGTATGAAAGTGTCCACCGCCGATCACAAAGCTTGGAGGCTGGAAGCAATGGCTGGCCTGGTGAGGGGCTTTTGCTGGGGAACTTCTCCGCTTGGTCTGGTGAAGGTGTAGGGTCAATCAATTTGGAGATTGGCTCACTGTGGTGAAGTGTCCTGTTTTTAGGTGGATTTTCGACTCAGAAATTGAGCTCTGTTAATGGGGATTAGGGCAAAGGAACACTGGGGATCAACTGCTCTGAATTAGGGGAAGGTCCTGGAGCAATTTTGGCAGAGTTTCCTCAAGGTTTGGTTCATCACCTTGTTTGGCCGAGAGGTAAGTGGGTTTAAGTAGAGGTGATTGGAGGGCTTCCCAGGGGGGTTTAATGGCTTGGATCAACTGCCTTGGCCAAGGGAAGAACAGCTACATTCCATTGGGCATGGGACAACTCAGCAAGTTCAAATTGAATTTTTGATTTAAATCAAGCCTCTCAGCCTGGTGGTTTCCGACGGCTGTGGTAGCTGGCCGGCCAGGCATGGGTCACCCTCAGGGTCAGGGAGGTCAGTGCTTGAGTTTGGTGCCAACAATTGGTTTTGGACTTGTGTAAAGGATTTGAATCAAAGTGGAAGGGGGAAGGGGTCATTTTGGGCTTGGTTTGGTCAAAGGCATGGATTTGGGTTTGGTGCACCCACGAAGGCCTGATTTGGGCTGAAGAGAATCATATGGCTCAGCTGAATTGGAGTGGAGAAGTCTCCATCCATGGTGAGGTGGCTAAGCATGGTTTAGTGTGTATCATGGAAGGCTTAAGAAAGGGTCCCCTCCATTTGCCATAAATGACATGGTGAGGTGTCAAGACTCTCATGGCTTCATATGGCTTGTAAATGGCTCATATTTGGCTTGCATTTGGCTTGGAAAATGTTGGCTTGTTTCATGAAAAAGGGTTTTTAGAAATCTTTGGCATTTAGGGGTAATTTGGCATGTGGCTTGATTTGGAATGGCTTGATTATTGATTTAGGACTTAGGGATGATTTCAATTAAAGGTATGATGAGAAAAATTTGTCATGTGGGCTTTGGATTGATTTTGGGCTTTTTGAAATGGTTTTGGATGGGCTTTTAAAGTGGTTTAAGGAAGTGGGCTTTTGTATTTAAAATAAATTTAGGATGAAAATTTTGTAAAGGACTGTGCCAAATAAATGTTGCAATTTGTTTAGGCATGTGTCATGAGTGGTTTGGAACAAGTTTAAAGTGATTTTGAATTGAATTGGGTTGAATTTGGGTTTTTTTGGTAAAGGGGCCAAGGTGGGCCAAATTGGGCTAACTTGGGCCAAGGTTGGGCTAAGATTGGATTTGATGTAAAATTAATGTTGGAAAATGTTTATGGGAGTGTTACAAAGAGCTTTCAATTTTGGTTGCGCTCTAATTTTGGGATTTGGGCCCATTTGGGTTAGGTTTGGGCTTAGGTCAATTTAAGGGATTTTGGTTTTGGGTTAGGTTTGGGAGGAGTTTAGGTTCACATTTTGGGCAAATCAAGTTAGTTTTTTGTTTATGGGGATGTTAGGAAGGCTTTATAAAAGATTTGGGACCAATTGGGGTTGAATTGGGCTAGGTTTGGGCTAGGTTTAGGTCATGGGCCAAAATTGGGCCTTAGGCCCCAAATTGGAATTGGTCCCAAATGTCAATCAAATTGGTCTTGGATTTGGTCTAAATTGATATTGGGGATATTGAATTGAAGTTTAGAATTGAATTGGACCAAAATTGGGGTCAATTGGAGTGGTTTGGTTTGACATTGGGTTCACTTGGGTTTAAAATGGGTCAAATTGGGGGTTTTAGTAAAAGTGGGGTAAATTGGAAAAACTGGCTCATGGTGTAGTTGAACAAAATGAAATTGGGAATATTTGGGATTTTTTGGAATTTTCTGGGAATGTTTAGAATTTTTGGATTTTTGGGGTAAAAGGGTATTTTGGTAATTTTGGGGGTTTTAGTGGTATTTTTGGAAATTTTGGTATTTTTGGCCAAAGATGATCAACTTGAGTGGTGGGAAGTGTTTAGGATTGATTTTGAGGAATCTTGGGTAATTTAGGTAATTTTGCAAATTTTGGGTCATTTCAAGGGTATTTGGTAGATTTGGTGGGTCCGGGGCCCCGGGGTTCAAAAATTGAAATTTTGGAAAAATGAAGATTGATCAAGTGTGAGTGAAATGGAATCACTTTGGTTAAGCCATTAAGCCATATGAAGCCCATATGAGCCATGAGAGGACTCATTTGGGGCATTCACTATGTTGTTTCTAACCCTCTTAGCCAAGGGCTCAGGGGTTAAGGACCATCCATATGAATTACCTACATGAGTCAGGAAGTCAAATTGGGTGAGAGTGTGGTTTTAGGACTGAGAATGTGTGTGAGAGTGTAGTGTATGTGCAAGTCAACCCTCACTGCACTGAGCCACCTGGGGTATTCCTAAGGCCAAAAAGTCCTATAGGGAACTCATCCTTTGAACCTCCACATTTGATTTCAACCCTCTAGGTGATAAGGGGTCTACAATCAAGCTTGTGGGGTTTGTAGGGAGTTAAGAAGTGGTTATAATTTCGAAGTGGTGGGTTCCATTTCTAGTCCTCTAAGATTAGTCAAAGGAAAAGTTTAAGGCTAGATCCTAAGTGCTAAGGAGAGAAGAAAAGCCCTCACCAAAATTGAGGTCAACACACTGAGCAATAGACCTGTTGGAACTTTACCTAGCAACGTTGAAGTAAATCCTAAAGATAAAAAAAAAAACAAATTAAGGTTATTCAATTGAGAAGTGGAAAAGAGTTGGAAACAAGAGTTCAAAAAGAAACTGTAGTTGAAAAGGAAAAAGAAGAAACTGAAGGAGAAAACGAAAGTTTATATCCTGATTTTCCTCTGAAACCTATAAAAATTACTGTTGAAAAACCACCTCCACTATTTCCTCAAAGACTAAAGCAACAAGATAAAGGAAAAGGATTTGTTAAATTCTTTGATATCTTGAAAAAATTATCAATAAATATTCCTTTTGTCAAAACTTTGGAACAAATGCCTGATTATGTTAAATTTATGAAGGATATACTCAACAGAAAGAGAAAGTTACTAGAACATGAGACTTTTTCACTTAGTGAAGAGTGTAGTGCTATAATTCAGAGAAAGCTTCCTGAAAAACTTAAAGATCCTGGTAGTTTCACTATCCCGTGTGCTATTGGTGAAAAATTTTATGGGCGAGCATTATGTGATTTGGGAGCTAGCATAAATTTGATGCCTTTATCAACTTTTAAAAGGTTAGGAATAGGAGAGATTGCACCAACTTCTATGACTCTACAGTTAGCTGATCGATCTATTACACATCCTAAAGGAGTTATAGAAGATGTATTGGTCAAGGTTGATAAATTTATCTTTCCTATGGATTTTATCAATTAAGATATGGAAGAAGATAAGGAAATACCTATCATTTTTGGAAGACCATTCCTAGCCACAGGAAGAGCCATGATAAATGTTCAGAAAGGAGAATTGACTATTAGAGTAAATGATGAAGAAGTAACTTTTAACATCTCAAACTCAATGAAATATCATTCAATAAAAAAAGATGATGAATGTGATTATCTGAGAAAAGAATATTTCAAGAAAAACTTTGAAGAAAAAGAAGATATTGAAAAAGATAAATATGATGAAATTGATAGCGAAGAAGCTGATTATATTCAGGATCAATTTAAAACACTCGATTCAACAGCACCAGAAAATGAAATATTAATTCGATCTATTGTAAATCCCCTGAACTTGAATTAAAAAATCTTCCAAATCATTTAAAATATGTATTTTTAGGAGAATTTTCAATATTACCAGTAATTGTATCCTCAGAATTAAATGAAATTCAAGAACAAAAATTAATGGATACATTAAGAAAGTACAAAAAAGATTTTGGATGGACTCTGGCTAATATTAAAGGAATTAGTCCTTCGATTTTTATGCACATAATTTTATTAAATGATAAATATAAACCAAGAATTGATCCACAAAGGAGATTGAACCCTATTATGAATGAAGTAGTTAAAAAAGAGATTTTAAAATGGTTAGATGCTAAAATTATATATCCTATTTTGGATAGTACTTGGGTACGTCCAATTCATTGTGTTCCTAAGAAAGGAGGAGTAACTGTTGAAGCAAATGAAAATAATGAATTAATACCTATCAGACAAGTTTCTGGATGGCGTATTTGTATTGATTATAGAAAATTAAATGTCGCCACTAGAAAAGATCACTTTCCTCTTTTTTTTCTAGATCAAATGCTACATAGACTTGCTAGACACAAGTACTACTGCTTTTTGGATGGATATACCAGTTACCATCAAATACCTATTGCTCCTGATGATCAAGAGAAAATAACATTAACTAGTCCTTATGGAACTTTTTCTTTTTAATGACTGTCTTTTGGATTATGTAATGCACCTGCGACATTCCATAGATGTATGATGTCTATATTTAGTAAGTTAATTGATAATGGAAGATTTCTTTGTGTTTGGAACATCATTTGACGCATGCTTAAATCATCTTGAAAAAGTTTTGGAGCTATGCAAAAGAACTAAATTAGTTTTAAACTGGGAGAAATGTCAATTTATGGTTGCAGGAGGAATTGTATTAGGGCATAAAATTTCAGAAAATGGCATGGAAGTAGACCCTGTAAAAATTCAAGTTATAGTTAAATTACCACCTCTTACCACAGTAACAGGGGTAAGAAGTTTTCTTGGACATGCTGGTTTTTACAGGCGTTATATTAAAGATTTTTCAAAAATTACCAAGCCTCTATGCCAACTTTTAGAAGAGGACAATAAATTTGAATTTAATGAAGACTGCTTAAATGCCTTTAAGTTATTAAAGGAAAAACTAATCACAGCACCTGTAATAGTTTCACCTGACTGAGATAAACCATTTGAATTAATGTGTGATGCTAGTGATTATGTTATTGGACCTGTTCTTGGTCAAAGATATGATAAAATTTTTAAATTTATATACTATGCTAGTAGAACTCTTAATGATGTTCAAATTAACTATACAGTTACTGAAAAAGAGTTACTAGCTATTGTGTATGCTTTTGATAAATTCAGATCATATTTAATTAGGACAAAATGTATTGTGCATACTGATTATTCTGCTATTAAATATCTGATGTGAAAGAAGGATACTAAACCAAGATTAATCAGATGGGTACTTTAATGCAAGAATTCGATTTTGTGGTGATTGATAGAAAGGGAACTGATAATCAAATTGCTGATCATTTGTCGAGACTAGAATATCATGAATTATCCGACATTGACAATGAAATAACAGACAGTTTCCCTGATGAACAACTTTATAATATTAATGAGTGGAAAATACCTTTGTATGCAGATATAGTAAATTATATAGCAAGTGATATTTTGCCACCTATGTTAACACTGCAGCAACAGAAAAAATTCATTCATGATGCAAAAGCATATTTTTGGGATAAACTATATTTATATAAGCAATGTAATGATCTTATTATTAGGAGATGTGTGTCTTATGAAGAAACTAAACTGATTAATCAAAAATGTTATGATTCTGAATTTGAAGGACATTTTGGGATTGACAAAACTGTGCATAAAATTTTGCAAGCTGGATTTTATTGGCCTACTCTCCTTAGAGATGTTTAGAGATATATCAAAACTTGTGATAGATGCCAACGAGTATGTAATATATCTAGAAGAAATGAAATGCTTCTGAATTTCATGTTAGAAGTTGAGATTTTTGATGTTTGGGGATTAGATTTCATGGGACCATTTATTCCTTCATTTAGGAACTTATATATTTTGATTGCAGTTGATTATGTATCAAAGTGGATTGAAGCACAAGCATTACCTAGTTGTGATACTAAAAGTATTTCAAGATTCTTAATGTAAACATTTTCACAAGATACGGTATGCCGAGAGTGATTATCACTGACGGAGGATCCCATTTTAGGAATAAATATATTCAGAGATTGACAGAAAAGTTTAATATTATTCATAGATTCTCTACTGCTTATCATCCTCAAACCAGTGGTTTAGCTGAAGTTTCTAATCGTGAGATTAAACAAATTTTAGAAAAGACTGTAAACCCTAGTAGAGTAGATTGGTCTGCAAGACTGGATACTGCATTATGAGCATACATGACTACTTATAAAACTTCTATTAGTATGACTCCTTATAGGCTTATATATGGAAAGACTTGTCACTTACCAGTAGAATTGGAGCATAAAGCATATTTGGCGATTAAAGAAATTAATTATAATTTGAAAAATACTGGTGATAAGAGATTGTTACAATTGAATGAATTAGAAGAATTAAGAAACGAATCTTATGATAACAAAAAAATTTATAAGGAAAAAAGTGAAGTTAAGGCATGATCCGAAGATTAATCAAAAGAACTTTGAACCAGGACAAGAAGTTTTGCTTTACAATACAAGGTTGAAGTTATTTCCTGGGAAATTGAAGTTTCGTTGGTTAGGCCCCTTTACTGTGACTCAGGTTTACACTTATGGAGCTGTTGAAATTGAAGATCTGAAGACTGCGAATAGATTTAAAGTAAATGGAAATAGATTAAAATCATATTTTGAGGGTAAAAGACTAAATTTTAAAGAGGTTTTAATGCTCAGTCAACCTGAATAACACCTGAATAGTCGAGTCGACGACGTTAAACCAAGCACTTTATGGGAGGCAACCCATAGTTATCTTTATTTGTTTGAGTGTTTGTTTGAGTTTATCATTAGTTTGTAGTAATATTGAATTCTACTACTTGTACTTGCCCTTTGATTATCAAGAATTTGGATCCATAGAGAAAATTTGGAACGTATTTGACCACGGCATTTTTTATGCAAAACTTTGCCTAGACTCGACGCCGCCGACGGCGGGTTTTTCCCGAGGGCTCTGGAATTTAATTTCACAAGGCTCGTCGATGGCGCCATCGAGGCCGCCGATAGCGAGATCAACGAGTGGATAATTTTTGGAGTTCAAATTGACGGTTTTTACCGAATTTATCCCCTATAAACTCCTATGGAGTTTTCCCAAACAAGTTTTAACAATTCAATTGGTCAGATCAAAAAGAAAATGAAGTTCTAAGTGAAAAGTTCATCACAAATTCTCCATAATAAATTGGCACATCATTTTCATATCACAAAATCAACACATCACATGAAAACGAGAAAAACAAAGAAATCTACTCAAGACTCATTAGGAAAAGATGACAAAACATGGATTTTATATATAAAAACAACGTCATACAAACAGAGTAAAGTAAAAACAACTTATCTCAAACTCTTCCCCAAGCGAATCTCAAGGAATTCCTTTGACTCCTCTTGTTTCTTCACAACAACACACAATTCTCTCTTTAAATAAGTAAGAAAAAAGAAATCTCTCACTTTCCCTCTCCTCTCACACTCCTTAGAAGAGAAAACACAAAACCTAATTTCCTACACAAAATGGAAAGAAACTCTCTCTAAACTCTAAACTCTTCTCTTCTCCCCCCTCTCTAAGCTTGGCTCCAAAAGTGTTTAAATTCGGCCAAAACTGATATCCCAAGAGTTTCCTAAAGAAACCCTTCAAAATCCGGCTACATTGAATCTAGTTTAAAATCGGGATAGGGCGCGGTCCGGTGTTGGATAGGGCACCGTTCGGCGCATTATTCTGCCAAAACGGTCGCAACTCTCTGTAAAATAACGTGGTCCAACGCTAGTTCAATAAAATGCACTTTTGTCCCTTTTTCTCCAAATTTTCTCCTTTTAGCTTCATTTTGCTCCAAAGGCCAAAATTATTGTACCTGCATGAAATCATGAAAAATACCTTCCTTTAAAGTGCAATATCATAAAAAATAAGTATAAAATGGATAGTAAAAAGCTATCAAATTTTCAATGGATCAAGGTCCCCAAAACATAACTATTACTTGTCCTCAAGTAATTTTAGTTAAAACATAAAATAATGATCCAATGTATTGAAATTTCTTTCTAGAATACTATAATTTTAATTTAGATAAGTACAATAGTAAAATTTTCAGAAAGATCTTTGAATAATTCAAGTAAATTTTGTAGGTGTACGACTAACTAGTAGTCAAGTCTAAGAGTTCTAGTTTTGTATTCATTTTAAAAATGACTGTAGATTGTCCTATTAAGGCACTTAAAAGGATTACTTGAAAATAAGTTTATGAGAACACTACTATTAAAGCTGTTAATCCATACAGATAAGGTCAGGAAAGTAATTAAGTTTTTCCCTTTAGGTAGGTCCAAGTGAAGCTAATTTTTTATTAGGCATCTCCTCAAACTTCTACTCACTTATCTTTTCTTTTTCTTTTCTTTTCTTTTCTTTTCTTTTAAGTGAGGATTACTTTATCTGAATAGCCTTTAATGATTTTGAACTTCACCCTTCTCACCCTAAACTTGAAACTTACCACATTCCTTTACCTTATAGGAATTTATTTAGCTTATTAATGATTCATCATAGAGTCTCAATCATTTCCTATCACATAAAATTTTTAAGATTCTTATATTTCAAACATACAATTTTTCTTACTTTGAATAGTTGACTATAGTCCTATTCTCTTATACCAAATATTTAATTCTACAAAACTACTTTTCATTCAACTTTACAAAATACTTAAATAAAATAAAATACAGTTATCTAAAATTGTATTCTATTACAGGAAATCATGTTAATAAATTTGAAAATAATTTTAGAAGAGAACAATTAATAGTTAATTATTTCCTTCCCCCAACTTAGATTTTTAAATATTAATACAATTTAACATGGGAAGAAAGAAAAGATATAAACATATAACTCATACCTCAATATGTTGGGCTTTTCATACCTTTGAGTTTAAGCAGGTTTTTTTTCATAAAGCAGAACAAGAGACCTAAAATAATTAGAAGCATTTATATACACAAATATGGGTTAGAAATTTATAAGAGAAGAAGTTTAAAAACATGAAACATAAACTATGCCCACAACATTATCATCCAACTGTACGATCACAAATTAAACTAGCAAACCAAACACATGAAAACTCTACTATAACATCACATACATCACAAATCATCATAAAGTCTGCTATAAGTACAACCAAATACACATTACATCACATATACTAATCAGAAAGAGTCTCAGGTACATCACAAATACATCAACAAATACAAAATAAAATTAAAAAAATACATAAACTACCAATCATCATCTGCAGGAGCTCCAGCATCATCAGGTTCTTCAGGCTGGTATGGAGTATACACAGGGTAAGTAGGAAATACAGTGTTAGTGTCTCCTCTGAAAAATCTCATCTGTGCGTCAGATAAGCTATCTCATATTCTCTCCACCGCACTTGATAATCATCATTTATCTTGTTCCTTACTTCTAGTCCCTCTACTCTGGTGTTCAACCTTTCCAACTGATCCATAACATCATGCAGAGTAGGCTCCCTAGATGTAGATGGTCTTTCATGACTAGAAGAAGGCTCATCAGCTTTCTTACTCCACTTCCAACTTACATGGGCTTCATATGTTTTCAGATTTAGTTTAGTGATGGGCTTTAGGGAATAGATCACCTCATCATTATCTTCAACTGCTACTCCTGATTGAATGCACAAGGCATAAATCAGGCTGGGGTGTCCTAGTACACCTGTATCTCTCCTTTTGGACTTATAAAAATACTTTTATAAATAATAGCCCCAATATTTATATTCTTCATGTTTTGAATACAGTAATTCAGAATAGCTCTATCAACAGTAACCTCGCTGTGATGGTTGGAAGGCAAAAGTCTTGTAGAAATAGAATAGTATCAGGCTTTCGACACAGGATTCAAAGTAGAAAGGGGGAAGTTAACTTTTAGCCTTTGTTTAACCTTCCACTCCCCTTTTCCATTAGTCAAAAAGTTTACAATCATATCTAATGCTTCATTCGTAATAGGAAAGTTTGCGTATTCACAACAAAAAGGTGCTCTTAATTGATAAAATGCATTAATGCTGGCATGGGTGAATTCAACCATTTGGCCTCTAACCAAAATGTATTCACTCTCAGAATAATACAGATTTGCAGAAAACTCTCTAATAATACCAAGCATCTCTTCAACAGTGAAATAATAGAAAATCTCCCATTGACGATTCGCAATAAGTTCTTTAAGCATACCTCCAGGATTTTCAAAGGCTTTCTCTTGAATACATTTCTTATTGCTAAGAAATGTATTAAAGCAGAATAAGCCATGAAATTCACAAATTTTTTTTCATCATACTCAAATTTCCTCTTCCCCTTTGAAATTCTTGGAGCCATTTGTCTAAAAATACCAAATTTATCCAAATCAATTTTAAAATTGCAATGTAATGGACTCCAAGGTAAATTTAAAAAGATAAGAACTCAAAATCCATGAAAAATATCCAAAGTTTCTCCAAAAACTTTAAAATTTCAAATCTTCCTAATGTAGGAAATTTCCACAGTCAAAATCAAAAAAATTTAGGTTAAAGTGTAGCTCTTACCAAGAGAAGATGAAATCCTAACTTTTCTAGCCAGAAATCACTTCAAATCCAAATGTTGTGAGCCCTAGGTGTAAAAATTGGCATTGGCTGGAGGTAGAAGACGATGGTTTGGGCAAAAATGGCGGGTACCAGGGTTAAATCACAAAAATTTGGAGTTTCAGGCCTTTTTCTCGGTCGAGCACTGTCCAACACTAGTGGCAGCGCCGTTTGGCGCATTATTCTGCTCTAATGGCCAAACTCTCTAACTTTTGGCATGGTCCGACGCTGGTGACAGCGCCGTTTGGCGACAGTTCAAAAACTGGGCTTCTGACTTTCTTTTACAATTTCGATCTTTTCAACCCCACTCCGACGTCTAATTAGTCTAATTAAGCATTAAATAACATTCTAAAGCCATGACAAATGATACTTTTTAACACAAACAACACAGAACATCACTTTTATATATAAAATTCAAGTGTCGGACACATACACATAACACTAAACATTACACATCATCAAGTCATATAATCTTAAATTTAGCGTCGCACACAACCACAACACAATAACACTGAAAACTAAATAAGAAATCATATCCAAATATAACATCCAAATAAAGCAAAGCAAAGCAATCAGATACTCAAACATAAAAATACAATAAAAAAGTTTTCATTCTTCCTCAGAACTATCATCAATTATAAGATCTCCAATTGATTGAGCATAAACAAATAGATTGTAGAATGGACGAAACGGAAATTCTTTAGTAGAATCCTCTTCAATCCAACCTTTCCTTTTCATCAATCGCGTTAAACTTCCTTTAAGATATCTAGAATGATCAAAGTGCTCCTTCATTCTCCAATCCAGATGATCAAAGAAATTAGGTATATTGTTGATTTCATTCATCAGGTGTTGTACTTACTTCTCCAATTTCTTAAATTTCTTCAAGAAAATCTGTGAACTTTCAGGAAAGTAAAGAGGTATAGGTGTTAACCTCTGAGATAGTTGATCTTCAATAATGCTCATGTCATTCATATCACCAACTACCTGGTTACTATATGCATCTGCTGGGTCTGTAGGCTTCCAAGGTAGAAGTACTCTTTCCCAGTTCTCATATGGCACTTGTGATTAACTGCAGAGGAGAAATATGGTGGAAGGATTTCCAAGCCCATAATTAGATTTCTAAATGATCAATCCCAA
Source organism: Papilionanthe hookeriana x Papilionanthe teres (assembly GCA_022702705.1). Lineage (NCBI taxonomy): Eukaryota > Viridiplantae > Streptophyta > Magnoliopsida > Asparagales > Orchidaceae > Papilionanthe > Papilionanthe hookeriana x Papilionanthe teres. The sequence continues at coordinate 18,068,134 of CM040431.1, read as the reverse complement.
AACAGATTTAACAATTATCGAACCAACATAAATAGGCATCCCCATTTGAAAACAGTAGTTCATAATAGCACACTCCTTAGTTACTTTACTGATTTTCATAGTCGGGAGCAATTTTGCACATGTGAAATAATATAAGTTTTTCAACATAGGATTTAATAGTGTGGTTGAGAAACTTACTTACTTGTTATCTCTTATCTCCCATTCATCACTTTCATCCGTCAAATATCTGTATATATCATTCATATTGTCATTCGTCGGGGAAAATTTTGATCAGTGGCAGATTGACACATTCTCAATCATGTATAAATCATTAATCTTTAAAGGAGTAAATGTGACAAACCTACCTCGCACATAGACTGATCCTTGGTTGATTCCATGAAGATTTGCATAAAACTCCTTCACAACCGGGACAACTACAGCGGTGGTAGTATAACACAATACTTCCCAACGTCTCTGAACAATAATTTCATCAATTCTAGTCTTAGGAGAATTCGTACCTCAATTTACAAAGCCTTGTTCCTAAATCAATCTCATTTTCGAGATATTTTTGTTGAATAGACGCTGCGCCTCAAAACTGACGAACTTTCTACGGTTTAAAACTTGAAATTATGAAGTTTCCATCGAGTCGGAATCCATTTGGACAAGAATTTGGATCTTCCTCTTTGTTCCTTGGGTAGTTCCTGCATCTAAGGGTGGTTTTTGGGAGTTCTAATGGAGGATTTACCGCCTAGAACCATCAAAACTCAAATTTAAAGACAAGAAACTGTTTTCTGAACAGTGGCACTGTCCGGCGCTGATAACAGCGCCTTTCGGCGCTAGTTCAAATTTCATTAAACTTCACTTCGTCCAAATTCTTTCCAAATTTTGATTTGATTCATTTCTTAAATGTTGTTAATTGTATTTAAGGAAGAATACAACTTAATTAAGTAATAAACAAACATAAATAACACATCAAACAAAGTAAACACTCAATAACTGTGGGTTGCCTCCCACAAAACGCTTTGTTTAACTTCGTCAGCCCGACATAACTTTCAGTTATTTAGGTTGATCCAACATTAAAACCTCTTTAAAATTAAGTCTATTGCCTTCAAAATATGGTTTTAGTCTTTAGCCATTAACTTTAAATATTCTTCCAGATTTAGGGTCTTCGATAATCACAGCTCTAAACTAATATATTTTTACGACAATGAAAGGTCATGTCCATCTAGATTTCAGTTTCCTAGGAAATAATTTCAATCTTGTATTGTATAATAAAACTTTTTGTCTTGGTTCAAATTCCTTTTTGACAATCTTCCGATCATGCTATATTTTTCTTCTTTCCTTATATATTCTATCATTATCATATGATTCATTTCTGATTTCTTCCAATTCATTCCATTGCAACAGTCTTTTCTCACCAGCATCTTTCAAATTAAAATTTAATTTCTTTATCGCCCAATATCATTTATATTCTAATTCAACTGGCAAGTGACAGGTTTCTCTAAAGATTAATTTGTAAGGTGACATTCCTATAAGAGTTTTATAAGCAGTTCTGTATGCCCATAAAGCGGTATCTAATCTAGCAGACCAATCCATTTTCTCAGGATTAATGACTTTCTCCAAAATTCATTTAATTTCAGGATTAGATACTCTACTAAACCATTAGTTTAGGGATGATAATTTGTAGAGATTTTATGCATAATATTATATTTTTCCACGAATCTCTGAGTCAGATTATTCTTAAAATGGGATCCTCCATCAGTAATGATTATTCTAGGCATTCCATATCTTGTGAAAATATTTTTCATCAAAAACCTCAATACACTTCTAGCATCACACCTAGGTAAAGCTATTACCTCAATCCATTTTGATACATAATCAACAGCAATCAATATATATATATTTCCAAATGAAGGTATAAATGGTCCCATAAAATCTAATCCCCAAGCATAAAAAATTTCAACTTCCAAAGTCAAATTAAGAGGCATTTCTTTTCTTCTTGATATATTTCCTATTCTATGACATCGATCTCAAGTATTGATAAATCTATAAATATTTCTGAAAAGTGTAAGCCAATAAAATCCAGATTGCAAAATCTTATGTGTAGTTCTATCAATTCTGAAATATCTTCCAAATTCAAAATCATGACATTCTCGAATAATTCTTTTAATTTCTTCGTAAAGCACACATCTCCTAATAATAAGATCTTTATATTGCTTATACAGATAAGGATCGTCCCTGAAATAAAATTTAGCATCATGCTTAAATTTTTTCTGTTGTTGCATTGTTGAGTCAGGTGGTAAAATATTACTAACGATGTAGTATCAGCATACCACGGTAAATTTCCTTCAATAATATTATATAATTGCTTATAAGGAAAAGTTTCAGTAATTTCCTTTTCAAAGTCAACCAAATTAGGTTGTTCAAGTCTAGATAAATGATCAGCTATTTGATTATCGATCCCTTTTCTATAATGATCTCAAAATCAAATTCTTGCATTAAAAGCATCCATCGAATCAGTCTTGGTTTTGCGTCCTTCTTTTGCATTAAATATTTAATAGCAGAATGATCAGTATGCACTACACATTTAGCTTTAATTAAGTAAGATCTAAATTTTTCAAAGGCATAAACAATCACTAATAACTCTCTTTCAGTAGTAGTGTAATTAATTTGAGCATCAGTAAGAGTCTTACTAGCGTTGTATATAACTTTAAACATTTTGCCATTTCTTTGCCCTAAAATAACTCCAATAGCATAATCTCTAGCATCGCTCATTAATTCAAATAGTTTCTCCTAGTCAGGTGAAACTATTATAGGTGCTGCGATTAATTTTTCCTTTAATAGATCGAAAGCTTTTAAGCATTCATCGTTTAAATCAAACTTCAGATCTTTTTCCAAAAGTTGGCATAGAGGCTTAGTAATTTTTTAAAAGTCTTTAATATATCGCCCGTAGAATCCTACAAGTCCCAAAAAGCTTCTTACCCCTCTCATAGTTGTTGGAGCTGGTAATTTTTCTATAATTTGAATCTTCGCGGGATCTACTTCCATGCCATATTTAGATATTTTATGCCCAAGCACAATTCCTCCTGCAACCATAAATTGGCAATTTTCCCTGTTTATGACTAAATTTGTTCTTTTGCATACCTCTAAAACTTTTTCTAAGTTGCATAGGCATGCATCAAATGAATCTCCAAATACTGAGAAATCATCCATAAACACTTCTATTCCATCATCAATTAATTTGTTAAATATGTACGTCATACATCTTTGAAATGTTGCAGGTGCATTACATAATCCAAAGGGCATCATTCTATAAGCAAAAGTTTCGTAAGGGCTAGTAAATGTAGTCTTCTCTTGATCCTAAGGAGCAATAGGTATTTGGTGATAACCGGTATATCCATTTAGAAAGCAATAGTACTTGTGTCCAAAGAAGTCTGTCTAGCATTTAGTCTAAAAATTGTAAAGGAAAGTGATCTTTTATGGTGGCAGCATTTAATTTTCTATAATCAATACATATTCGCCAACCAATAACTTGTCTTGTCGGTATAATTTCATTTCGATCATTTACGTCAACAGTCACTCCTCCTTTCTTAGGAACATAATGAATTGGGCTTACCCAAACACTATCAGAAATAGGATATATAATTCCAGCATCTAACCACTTTAAAATCTCTTTTTGAACCACTTCTTTCATTATTGGGTTCAGTCTCCTTTGTGGATCAACTCTAGGTTTATGTTGTTCATCCAACAAAATTTTGTGCAGATCGATGGACTGATTCCTTTAATATCAGCTATGGACTAACCAAAAGCCTTTTTATATCTTTTTAAGGTGTCCAATAATTTTTTTTCTTGATATTAATTTAAATTCAAAGATACAATGACTGGTAAAGTAGATGATTCTCCTAAAAACATGTACTTTAGATGATTAGGGAGAATTTTCAGCTCAAGTCAGGGGGTTTAATGATAGATGGAATTAAACTTTTATCTCAATTTTCCATAGTATCCAATCTTTCAAATTTTTCCTGAACAAATTCTAACTTTTCATTTATCAAATCATCAAAATCATCTTCATCTTCACTTTCACATTCATCTGCACATTCCACATTTTCTTCAGATACTTAAAATGATCTTCTCTCAAATAATCGCAGATTTCCATTCGAAAGCACTCATCATCTTTTTCAGTTTAAGGGTATTTCATAGATTTTAGAATATTGAAAGTTACCTCTTGGTCATTAACTCTCATAGTTAATTCTCCTTTTTGAACATCAATCATAGCTCTCCCAGTACCAAGGAATGGTCTTCCCAAAATAATTGGAATTTCTTTATCTTCCTCCATATCTAATATAATAAAGTCCACAGGAAAGATAAATTTATGCACCTTTACTAATACATCTTCCACAACTCCTTTAGGATAAGTGATAGAACGATCAGATAGTTGAAAAGTCACAGATGTAGGTTAAATTTCTCCTACTCCCAATCTTTTAAAAGTTGATAAAGGCATAAGATTAACACTAGCTCCAAAATCACATAAAGCTCTTCCGAAAAATTTCTCACCTATAGCACACGGGATAGTGAAACTACCTGGGTCTTTAAGTTTTACAAGAAGCTTCTTCTGAATAATTGCACTACACTCACTGTTAAGTGCAACAGTCTCGTGATCTTTAAACTTTATTTTCTTTTTAAGAATATCTTTCATAAACTTTGTATAATCAGACATCTGCTCTAATGCTTCAACAAAGGGAACATTAATAGTTAATTTCTTAAGAATTTCCAAAAAATTTGCAAATATGTTACCCCTGTTCTGTTTCTTTAGTCTTTGAGGAAAAGGAAGAAGTGGTTTTTCAACAGTTATCTTCATTGGTTATAGCAGATATTCGTCTGGACATATCTTATTAGAACCTTTCTCAATGTTCACTTCCTCTCTTTCAACTTCGACTTCTTTTTGAACTCTTAGTTGCAATTATTTTCCACTCCTTAATTGAATAGCCTTAATTTGCACTTTGTTTAGATCTTTTGATTTTATCTCAACATTGTTAGGAAGATTTCCAGAAAATATATTATTAAGCGCAGTAAAGATATGTCCCAATTAATTCCTAATGTTCTTCATTGCAACGTTTTGAGCTTAAATTTGATTACCCATATTTAGAATCATTTCTTCAGTAGATAACTTCTTTTCCTTAAATTGTTGATTACTATTAAAATCAGGAGGATAAGAAGGTTTGTAATTGGTATTTCCTTGGTTGTTCGGATTTCCAACTGGATTCATAGGATTGTTTCTCCATTACGGGTTAACAACAGCATTGGTGTTATTCCAGTTGAAGTTCGGGTGATTCCTCCAACTAGGATTATAATAATTTGAATAAGGATTATTGAATTTGTTATTTATGGCATTCAATGTTTCATAAGACATTTGAGAGTTTATCATCTGTCCTGATTAATTTTCTTTTAACATGGGAGTGTTGGAGAATAATTAATTTCATATTGTTTTATTTTCTTAGAAAGTGTAGCAATTTGAGAGACTATCATAGTTATTGCATCAGAATCATGAATACTAGTTACTTTCTTAGGATTTACCCACTCAGAGGTCCATTAAAATTTATTAGTAGCGATCTCTTCAATTAACGAATATGCTTCATCAAAAGGTTTTGACATTAATGATCCATCAGCAGCAGCATCGATAATTGATCTCAAAATTCCCAAAAATCCATTATAAAAGTTTTGAATTATTAACCAGTCTGATAAAGCATGGTGTGGACACTTCCTCAGAAGATCTTTAAATCTTTCACAAGCTTCATATATGGATTCTCCTTCAAACTAACTAAAAGATGTGATATCATTCCTCAGGTTAGTAGTTTTAGAAGGAGAAAAATATTTTGACATAAACTTTTGTGAAAGCTCTCCCCAAGTTCTGATAGATCCAGGTGCTAACGAATTTAACCATGCCTTAGCTTTATCCCTTAGTGAAAAAGGAAAAAGTCTAAGCCTAACAGCATCGTTTGACACTCATCATGTTTAAAAGTAGCACACATTTCTGGAAAACTAGCAAGATGTAAGTTAGGATCTTCATTAGGTGTTCCTCCAAATTGATTATTCTGTACCATTTGGATAATAGCAGGTTTAAGCTCAAATTAATTAGCAACAACATCAGGATTTTGGATAGTTAAGTGAATTTCATCTGCTGTTGGATTAGCATAATCTCTTAAAGGTCTTGGTATATTTTCATTTTGATTGTTTAAATTATTTGCCATCTTGTGAGGATTTGCAGATTATTTTTATTGTTTTCAAATTTTTCTAATGGTACGCTCTAATTCAGAATCATAAGGCACCAAACCTTTAGATCTGAAACCACGCATGGAAACACAATAAGCACACTAACAATAAACAGACACACACAATTATGACTTGCAATACAATTATAAGATTTCAAATAATACAAAATTAAGTTTAAACAGTTACGCTTTTTTTTTACTGTACCTCCCCGGCAACAGCGCCAAAAACTTGGTGCGACATTTTTAATTTGCTAAAATTTATGAACTCAGATTTACATATATATATTGATTTAGTTTTATAATGAGTCAGACAATTAAACGCAAGTATACGTATCGCTCAAGTAATACAGGGCTCTAGTGGAGTCCTGGAATATCGATCCCACAGGGAGGCTTCAATTTTATGGCGTAGCAGAGAAATCACTTATCGAATCACGCCACAATTGTAATTAATTTTATTTCTTAAAATAAAGACAAACTGTTATAGTTACTATTTCTACCAAAATCTGTTCAAAACTCTAGCAAGTTAAACTAACACAATAATAAATTTATAACAAAGTTCAGTTGCAAGAAAGAGTCTTCCTCCTTTCCAATCATAATGTGATGATTATTGTGACATAGATCAGTGATGCAAATGTATTGTGTCAAATAGAAGCATTCCTATTCTTTAACCATATTTCAGCGTATAAAGAACATTAGTTAATCCTAAGTTTAGTCCCCAAATTTGTGGTTAGGCTGGGAGGATACTGGCTCTCACTCCAAAGCTCCCACTTCCCTTCACCTGAAGGCTAACTCTTGCTTCAGTTTCCAAACATTAGGACCAAATTGAGGATTTCAGCCTGTCACTCTGAGATCTCCAATTCTACGCCCATCAAAGTACATTTCTCTATTTATTTTCACTCAATCCCCGTGAACTATGTATCTCATTCATGGACGTTGAATGTGACCTTCACTTTTGTTGTGGAACTCATAATTCTTTTGGAAAATATATTTCCCAACAAGTTTTAACAATTGAATTCACCAGATCAAAGTAAATGAAGTTTGAAGTGAAAAGGTCATCACAAATTCTCCATAATAAATCGGCACATCATTTCCATATCACAACATCAACACATCACATGAAAATGAGAAAGATAAAGAAAAGTACTCAAGACTCATGAGGAAAAGATGACAAAACATGGATTTTATATATAAAAACAACTTCATAAAAACAGAGTAAAATAAAGACAACTTATCTCAAACTCTTTCCCAAGCGAATCTCAAGGAATTCCTCTGACTTGTTTCTTCATAACAACACACAATTCTCTCTTTAGATAAGTAAGGAAGAAGAAATCTCTCACTGTCCCTCTCCTCTCACACTCCTTAGAAGAGAAAACACAAAACCTAATTTTCTACACAAAATGGAAAGAAAATCTCTCTAAACTCTAAACTCTTCTCTTCTCTTCTCCCCCCTCCTCTAAACTTGGCTCCAAAAGTGTTTAAATTCGGCCAAAACTAAATTCGTAAGAGTTTCCCAAAGCAACCCTTCAAAATCCGACCAAATACATTGAATCTAGTTTAAAATCAGGATATGGCGCAGTCCAGTGCTGGATAGGGCACTGTTCGGCATATTATTCTGCCAAAACTGTCGCAACTCTCTGTAAAATAGCGCAGTTTGGCGCTGGTGACAATGTCATTCGGCGCTAGTTCAATAAAATTCACTTTTGTCCTTTTTTGCTCCAATTTGCTTATTTTCTCTACCTTTTGCTCCAAAAGCCTAAAAGCATTGTACCTGCATGAAATCATGAAATATACCTTCCTTTAAAGTGCAATATCATCCAAAACAGGTATGAAATAGATAGTAAAAAGCTATCAAATTTTCAGTGGATCAGGGTACTCTGACGAGAGAAAGAAGATTAATGCTCCTATTTGGCACAATACAAACTTACTATCGATCTATATCAATCACTCATCAAAGACACATTGTAAGAGGAAAGATACTTTTCCATATTTGAACCTTTCAATACAAAACTTAGTGTGTGTTATTAGTCTTGCTTAGAAGTTTAGAATGTAATTGTAGTTAATTTTGTTTAATTATATTTGCACTTGCAACTTAAATAACACTTGAATTTGCATTGTGAATTTAGTATTAGATTTTAAATCTTTGCTATAATTTGATAAGTTACAACCTTCCTCGTGGGATCAATAACTAGGACTCCACTAGAGCCATGTATTACTTGAGCTTACGTATACTTGCATATATGGGGTGACTGCCTAATTATTAAAATTGATCTTATTATGAAAATAAACTGAAACTATCTTTTGAATAATACTTTAGAGGCATCATATCTGGCAACACCGACCCCAATCAAGTTTTTGTCGTCGTTGCCGGGGAAGGTATAAAACAGTAATTGTCGAAATTGTAGTATTTGAAAAACTTTACTTTGTAATTTACAATTGTGTGTGTGCTTGCTTACTTTTTTTGTGTAACTTTATATGTGTAGTATTTGTTCTATAGGTTTAGTGTCTTACGATTCAGAGTTAGAGCGTACTGTTAGAAAATTTGAAAACAATAAAAAAAATTTGGAGAGATTATGCTAACCCAACAGATTATGCTAACCCAACAACAGATGAAATTCACTTAATAATCCAAAATCCTGATGTTGCTGCTAATTCATTTGAGTTTAAACCTGTTATTATCCAAATGGTACAAAACAGTCAATTTGGAGGAACACCTAATGAAGATCCTAATTTACATCTCGCTAGTTTTCTAGAACTATGTACTACTTTTAAATTTGAATGAGTGTCGAAATATGTCGTTAGACTTAAACTTTTTCCTCTTTCATTAAGGGATAAAGCAATTGTGTGCTTAAATTTGTTGGCGCCTGAATCTATTAGAACTTGGGGATAACTTTCATAAAATTTCTGACAAAATATTTCCCTCCATCAAAAACTGCTAAGCTAAGAAATGACATTACATCTTTTGGTCAGTTTGAAGGGGAATCAGTATATGAAGCTTGGGAAAGATTTAATGACCTTCTTAGGAAGTGCCCACATCATGCTTTACCAGATTGGTTAATAATTCAAACATTTTAAAATGGATTAGTGGGATCTCTGAGATCAATTATAGATACTACTGCTGGTGGATCATTAATATTAAAACCTTTTGATGAAGTATATTCGTTGATAGAAGATATGGCTACTAACAATTTTCAATGGCCCCCTAAATGGGTAAATCCTAAAAGAGTAACTTGTATTCATGATTTTGATGTTATAACTATGATAGTTTCTCAAATTGCTACACTTTCAAAGAAAATAGATCAATATGGAATGAATTATTCTCAAACACCCCCAGTTTCAAAGAAAAATTCATTAAGACAGATGATACAATTTCAAACGCCCTATGAGACCTGTTGACCTCATTTTTTGGTGAGGTCTTTTCTCTTCTTAGTGTTTAGGATCTAGCCATAGGTTTTCCCTTTGACTATTCTAGAAGACTAGAGATGGAACCCACCATTTAAAAATTCAAACCAAATCTTGATTCTCTTTGGAATCCTACATAAATGGTCATTAACCTCCAAGTCACTTGGAAGGTTAGGACCAATGTGCAGGAAAACAAGGTTGAATTCGTATAGGATGTTCAAGCCTTAGGACAACCCTGGGTGGCCTAGTCTTGGTGAGGTTTAGCTTGCACACACTACACTCTCACACACATTCCAAACCCTAAAACCACTCTTATCCAACTTGTCCTTCTGACTCCTGTAGGAAAATCATATGGATGGACCTCAACCCCTAAGCCCCTGGCTAAGAGGGTTAGGAACAACATATTGAGTACCTAAAAGGAGTCCTCTCATGGCTCTTGTGAGCTTAATATGGCTTCATGGCTCAACCAAAATTTTTTCATTCTACTCACATCTAATCAATCTTCATTTTTCCCAAATTTCAATTTTTGACCCCCGGGGCCCTAAATCCACCAAAACTACCAAATACCCTTGAAATTGCCCAGACTTCTAAAAAACTGCCTAAATTACTGTCGGCATATTTTTAGGTTATGTGTTTTATTTTTGAAAAGAGGTCGCCTACAGAAATTGTCGGCGAATTTTTAATTTAATTTAAATAAATAATTTGAAAAAGTAGTATTTGATTTTGAAAATAATTTTAAATTTGAAAATTTTAAGATATGAAATCAAACTGATCTCACATCCCGAATAGTTTATATAAACGAGCGCCGCACCACAAACCGTGTATCTATCCCGAAGAATAGACACACTCTGCTTGATGATGGGGCTCGATTAAATAAACTAGAAAGGTTTGTGCCATCCGTTTGGTCCGCGAACCAATTTTATAAGCCAACAAGTTCCCCTACTTAATATAAATGAATTAAGCGGGGTTTATATTACCCAGGTTCTTAAAGTTCCCTATAAGGGCAAGCCCCTATAGTTAATTACATCTTAAGTGACGGAAATCACCTAAGAAAACTCTCGATAATAATCGAGTAGTTCGCTCTCAAGAATTTCAAAGTTTAAGTTTTCAAGGGATTGAATTTTGGAATTTCAATAGGGAATGGATCAAATTCGGAACATTTTATTTTAGGAGTCCAAAGGAAGAAGGGTAGGAGAAATCACAGATCCAAAGCGAACTCTGGTAATTTCCCGACTATCCTATTGTTTGGCTTGAATTTAGGAAGGTCATAATGTTTATTTAGTATTTTGATCCCGCCAATTTTAATTAGTTAGGACTTATATTCGTATGATAAAATCATACGAAATAGCCTCGAAGATGTGAGGGTTTATATCGTATCGGACGACTACCTCGTAAATCCTAAGACCGGTTAGGGCTTAATTTACATGATATGATCATGCAAATGCCTAACGAAGAGTTGAGGATTTATGTTGCCCTAGGCAAACTACCTCGAAGTCCTATGGCTTGGTTATTTAATTCTAAGAAAGTTTCTTCGATGTAGATTTCGGTTTTGCTGACGACGATGGCCGTGCTGCCCACCATGCTCCGAGCTCCTTGTTGTTGCAGAGGTTTAGTTTTAGAAGTCATAAATCAGGAGATGAGAGAAGTGTTTGGTTTAAAGAAAGTCTTAATTTCCAAGTGTTTTTTATGTTTTAATTAAAACAAATCTTAAAGTTGATTAAACAGAACCGATTAAGATCCCACGGTTCCGTCATCCCGGCACCGTTATTTTCATCGAATTCACTTAGTCCGGATGAATTTGCTAAACTCAACTAAATGAGTTCCGCACTTTCATTTAGACCGTGGGAAATCCCGTTAGCAACACGTGGGTTACATCATCCGAGGTATTCCCGATCATTCAATGAGACGTTTTAATTTAGTTGTAGTTGTAGTTTTGTTGTTCTGTTTGTGATTAAATTTTGAGTTGTTTTATATTTTGAATGTTGTAGCGGTGAATTTTATCTTGTAGTGTCTTTTAATTTAGTTATGGGTTTCAGTTTTGGTTTCTGTCCTAAAGGTGTAGGTTTTCATGCAACTGTTGTTTATCATGCAAGAAAAATAAGTGCGATGCGATTAAATAAGTTGCAATAGAGTAAATCGCAATAAAATAAAAGCGTACCTGGAGGGCCTTCCCGTCATCCCAAGCTGCACTTAAAACACAGTTAGAATATTTAAGCATTTAAAGTAAGTTCCTAGGTAAAGCTAAGGGAAAGGTTATGGTTTTCTACCAAGTTCCTAATCCTATAGCTAGTCATCTCCTATGACGTCTAGGTCTTCAATTTCGGTTTTAAGGATGATTTTCTTCACCAAAGAAAAACTAAGCTCAATTTGTTCTTAAGGACATTCCATCATATTGAGGAAGTGTTTAAGACGAATCTTAAACATCTTTTCAATATTTCTGGAATTGTCCTAAGTCCAAATGAATTCTATTGTTCAAGTGAATTAATCATCCGGGTGTTCGAGTTAAGTTTTATTTCTTGCTTAGTAAATTGGGATGTTTGAATATCCTTATGAGTGAAGTGTCATTTCACTTGATACTCCATTTAGGAGTTATAATAGTAAAAACTCCTAAGGGCAAAATGATATTTAATGATTTGTGATTCAAATTTAAGTTCAAATTAATGATTTAAGTTTGGAATAGTGTTCAAGTTATTTTAGATTTATTTTTGAATTCTTCATGTCTTTATATTTAACTTAATTTAATTTACTTTAACTTAATTTAATTTAATGTGGTTTAATTTAAATTAATTTAACTTAAGTTAATTTAATGTAATATGATTTAGTTTAATTTAATTTAATTTAATTTAATTTAAATTAATTTACTTTTAATTTAATTTAATTTAATTTAATTTAATTTAATTTAATTTAATTTAATTTAATATAATTTAATTTAATTTAATTTAATTTAATATAATATAATATAATATAATATAATTTAATCTAATTTAATTTAATTTAATTTAATTTAATTTAATTTAATTTAATTTAATTTAATATAATATAATATAATTTAATTTAATTTAATTTAATTTGATTTAATTTAATTTAATTTATTTTATTTTAATTTAATTCTTAATTTTTAATTTAATTTTTTAATTTTAAAGGAATTTGTTTTAAATAATTTAACTTTAATTTAATTTAATGATTAAGTCTTTTAGCATTTTAAATCTTAAACTTGGATTATCATTTTAATTAGGAATTAAATATTATTGGGATGATTAATTTAGGAATTTTTAAATTAAAGAATAAATCTCCTCCTAATAATATCCCTATTTTAATAATTCCAATTTTATTATTCTTCCAAATTTAAATAATTATTTAATTAAGGTTTATTTCAATTATTTTAAATTGTTTAGTAGGTTCCTACCCTTTAATTATCTAAATTTCAATCATCCAAATCAAGTTAAAATCAAATATTTTGCCTATTAATTTCATTAAGCCTAAAGTCTTAATTAAAGGGTTAAGATTTTAATTACCATTTTGCCCTTCAAGCCTAATAATTTCATAACTCATTAAATTGAGCTCAAATGAACTTGAAATTTTTATGTTACTTCACTCATATGTCAATAAAGACTTTAGAGGAGAAAATGTGATTTTTCTGCATTTAATTTATTTATATAATTATTTTTGGTGGAAAATAAGGATTTCCAAGGAAAATTTAATAATATGACCAAGGGAAAATTTCTGTCCTTAAGAAAATTATGGGACATTTCTAATGACCAGAGGACCACTTGGACCAATTTTTGTGATTTTTTGAATTATATTTTATTTATTAGAATTATTTTAAGTTCTGGAGTATTAATTAATTTAAAAATAAAATATAAGTTGAAAAATGAATTTTATAATTTTTAAAATTCTCTCTGATATCAAGGATTCCAGAGAACCAAATTTTACAATTTTCTAATTTTTCTTTGATTCATTATAATTATTTTAATGAAAATGCTAGAAAATACATTTTTTTAATTTTTAAAATTACCCTAAGGCTTTAAAATTTAATATCTCATTAAATAGACCTAATAAAAATATGGGGTTTGTTCCTAAGTGATTAAATTTCAAAATATGACATTTTGGTGAATTTTATTATTTTTGTGATTTTTATTATTTTTTAATTATTAAAATATTAAAATAATACTAAAAAATTAACTTTTTAGAAAATTGAAATTTTAATTTTCTTAAATTCCCCTGATATCAGAGAGGCTCCAAAACCAATTTGGTGAATTTTTGAAAGGTATTTTGAAAGTTATGAATTTTTAAAGTTTAAAATGACTAAATGGCTTAATCAACCCATTTAGTAAGGCTAACCAAGTCCAATTGACTTCAAACTTTTATGGTGGGTTCCTCTGATCCTAAAGGTTAGTGGAGAATTGATTTCAAGTCAATTTGATCTATGGTCAACTCTAATTAATTAGGGGTCTATTTTGGATGTTTAAGCCGATTAGGGTTATCTTAAGTGAATTAACCTAAGTCCTATTTTTCCTAGTGGTTCTCTAGTCATAAGGAACATCACCAAATTTTCCTAGAATTTATTTCACAACATGCTAATTTTTGGAATTAAAATACTCAAAACAGCAACATGCATTTGAAAAATCAATAACTTTTCACGGGGTGGCCTCTGACCTTGGAAAATTCAGGGAATGTTCCCAAGTTCAGAGGCTTCAAAAGCCCTATGATCTCATGACATGGTGAATTGTATGAATGCATGGAGAATTGAAAATGTGCAGGGAGTAAATAATTAATTAAAAATAAAATACTAGACAAAATTAATTAATTTCTTTTCCACATTATTCTCCTCTGTTCACTGAGCAAGAGGGTATTTTTATTTTATTTTTAGGATTTTTCTACACAAAGATATGGATTTTTAAAGTTCTGGTATTTAAATAAATCAGAAAAATCCCTAATTTCCTACTTATCCACGCGGCGCCTGTCATCCTCGGCATCTCCGAACGACCACGCGGCGCGCTCCCATTCGACGCCGCCATCGACTCGGCTGCCGGGGCCCCGCGGTTCACGCACCATCTGGCCGGTCCGACGCAATCCGAGCCGTCCATCCGATACACGCGCGATCCAGACGGTTCTCGGTCATCGTCTACGGCGGTGCGATCCCGTGACCGTCCACACTCTAACCCTAAGAACTCACTCGATTCTCGAATGGATTTTTGTGTTCTTATGCTCCATGGATTCGTCTTGAAGAGACGAACACATCCATACGGTAAACATGCATTTAAATTGACTCAAATTAAAATGAGAATCTCTGGAAGCTTGGGAAGAAGAGGGAGTCCATACCTTTGCTCAGAGAAGTGAAGCTTCGATCTGAGAGTTGTGTCACCTTCGATTGGGTCCAAGTAAGCTCCAGATGAAGTCCCTTGGCCTCGGTGAATTGTCTAGCTATGAAAGTGACCACGGCCGATCACAAAGCTTGGAGGCTGGAGCAGCTAGGTGGCTCTGGAGATGGGGCTTTCGGTGGGAAACTTCTTCCCTTGGTCCGGTGAAGGTGTAGGACCAATCGATTTGGGAATTGGCTCACTGTGAGGAGATGTCCTGGTTTTTGGGTGAAATTTCGGTTGAGAAATTGGATTCAGTCGAGTGGGGATTAGGACAAATTGACACTCGGGGATCAAGCTGCTCTAAGTGTGGAGTAGGGTTTGGAACAATTTTGGCGAGTTTCGGCAAGGTTTATGCAACTCTCTTTCATGGCCGTGAGGGAGTCGGGTTTAAATAGAGGTGGCTGGAGAGCCTCGCGGGGATGGCCGAGGGTTGGGATCAGCTTGCTACGGGCATGGGAAGAACAGCTATGGTGGCCATTGGGCATGGGGCAGCTCAGCAAGGTGGAATTCCAAGGTTTGGCTCCTCCCCATGTCTCGGCCATGGTGTTTTCCGGCGGCCCAGGTGGCTGGCCGGCAGGCAAGGGTCACCCTCAAGGCCAGGGAGGTCAGGGGTTGAAGTTAGTGAATTCGATTGAAGCCTTACATGTGTAAAGTGGTTGGATCAAAATGGCATTAGGAGGTGGCTTCTTTTGCACTTGGTCCGGTCAACCCATTGAAAATGGGCTTGGTTCACCTCCCCATGGTTGATTTGGGCTGAGGGAGGATCGGGTGAATCGGCTAGAAAAGGGTGGAGAGGTCACCATCCATGAATATTTTGATTAATCATGGATTAAGGTGAAGCATTAAAAGGGTTAAAACCTTTTTAAGGGGGCTTAAAAGAGGCTCCTCCTTTTGCCATTAATGGCTTGATCACATGTCAAACCTTCCATGGCTTCATGTGGCTTGTTCATGGCTTGCATTTGGCTTCATTTGGCTTGGGAAAAGTTTAGTCAATTTCATGGAAATAGAATTTATGAATTTTGGTATTTTGGTGGAGAATTTTCATGAAGCTTGATTTGGAATGGCTTAATGATGATTTTAGGACTTAGGTATTGAGTTTAATTGAAAGTATGATGAGGGGAAATGTCATGTGGGCTTTAGGATGATTTGGGCTTATTGAAATGGTTTTAGATGGGCTTTTAAAATGGTTTAGGAAAGTGGGCTTTTGAATTTTAAAATGGATTTTGGGATGAAATTTTGGTAAAGGCTTGGGCCAAATAATTGTTGAGTTTGGTTTAGGGATGTGTCATGAGTGGTTTGAAACAAATTTGAGGTGATTTGGGTTTGAATTGGGTTGGATATGGGCCTTTTGGTAAAGAGGCTAAGGTGGGCCAAAATGGGCTACCATGGGCCAAAGTTGGGCTAGAGTTGAAATTGATGTAAAATTAATGTTGGGAAATGTTTATGGGAGTGTTTCAAAGAGGTTTTGGCTTAGGTTAGGCTTTGATTTTGGGGTTTGGGTCTATTTGGGCTAGGTTTAGGTTTAAGTCAAAATTGGGCTTTTTGATTTTGGGTTGAATTTTGAGTGGGGTTTGGGTCTAAATTTTGGGCAAATCATGTTAGTGTTTTGTTTATGGGAATGTTAAGGAAGGTTTAGAAAATATTAGGGGTTAATTGGAGTTGAATTGGGTGAGTTTGGGCTAAGTTTGGGTCATGGGTCCAAATTGGGCTTTAAGGCCAAAAGTGAAATTGGATCCCAATGCCAATCAAATTGGGCTTGGATTTAGTCTAAATTGGTGTTGGGGATGTTAAATTAAAGTTTAGAATTGAATTGGACCAGAATTTGGGTCAATTGGGTAGGTTAGGTTTGACATTGGGTTCACTTTGGGTTAAAATGGAGTCGAATTGGGGGTTTTGATAAAAGTGGGGTAAATTGACAAAATTGGCCCATGGTGTAGTTGAACAAAATGAAATTGGGAATATTTGGGATTTTCTGGAATTTTCTGAATTTTTGGATTTTTGGGCTAAGAGGGGTATTTTGGGTATTTGGAGGGTATTAGGAGGTATTTTTGGAATTTTTGGTATTTTTGGCTATGAATGATCAATTTGAGTGATGTGGGAATGTTTAGGATTGATTTTGAGGAATTTTGGGTAATTTAGGTGATTTTGCAAATTTTGGGTGGTTTCAAGGGTTTTGGGTAGGTTAGGCGGGTGTAGGGTCCAGGGGTCGAAAATTGAAATCTTGGAAAATTGAAGATTGGGTGAATATAAGTGGAATAAAATCATTTTGGTTGAGCCATGAAGCCATATCAAACCCACATGAGCCATGAAGGGACTCATTTGAGGCACCCATCTATGTTGTTCACTAACCTCTTAGCCAAGGGCTTAGGGGTTAAGGACCATCCATGTGAATCACTTACATGAGTCAGGAGGTCAAGTTAGGTATAGGTGTGGTTTTAAGAGGTGTATGGAAGTGTAGTGTATGAGTTTAGTGTGTATGTAAGTCAGCCCCTTCACTAGACCGGGCCACCTGAGGGCGATCTGAGGCCAAAGAGTCCTATAGGAACTCATCCTTTAAACTTCCACACTTCGATTTCAACCCTACAGGTGATTAGGGGTCTACGGTCAAGTTTGTGGAGTTTGCGGGGAGTTAAGAAGTGGTTTGAAATTCTAGATGGTGGATCCCAATTCTAGTCCTCTAAGATAGTCAAAGGAAAAGCCTAAGGCTAGATCCTAAGTACTAAAGAGAAGAAGAGAAGACCTCATCAAAAATGAGGTCAACAATTACCAAAATTCCTCAAAATCAATCCTAAACACTCCCCACCACTCAAATTGATCATCCATGGCCAAACATACCAAAACTTCCAAAAATACCCCCCAATACCCTCAAAATACCCAAAATACCGTTTTGGCACAAAAATCCCAAAATTCCAAAAATTTTCAAAAAATTCTAAAAAATTCCAAAATATTACCCACATCATTTTCTTCAACTAACACATACCCTAATTTTGTCAATTTAACCTAGTTTGATCAAAAAATTACAAATTGGTCCTCAAGGCCCAAAGTGACCAACCAACCCAATCCACCTCGAATTCAACCCAAATGTCATCCAATTTTCCCCAAATTTATTTTGAAACCATCCTAACATCCCCACAAAAAAACTCTAACTTAAGTTACTCAATATTTGGACCCAAACTCCACCCAAACCCAACTCAAACCAAAATTCTCCAAATTGGCCTAAACCAACCATGAACCCAAACAAGCCCAAATCCCAAAATCAAGGCCCGATAAAAATTGAAAACTCTTTTTCACACCTCCATAAAAATTTTGCAACTTTAATTTTACAATAAACCCAACATTAGCCCAACTTTAACCCAAATTAGCCTAATTTGACCCACTTTGGTCTTATTACTAAAAGACCCAAATTAAATCCAATTCAACTCCAAATTACCCCAAACTTGTTCCAAATCACTCATGGCACATTCCTAAACCAATTGCAACATTTATCTGGCATAACCTTTTACCATTTCTTTTCTATCCAAAAGTCTATTTTAAAACCTAAAAGCCCACCTCTTTAAGACATTTCAAAAGCCCATCCAAAATAATTAAAAAAAAAGCCTAAAATCTATCCTAAAGCCCACATGACATTTTCATTTGTCATACCTTTAATTAAAATCATTCCCTAAATTCCAATTTCATCATCAAATAAATCTAAATCAAGCCTCATTCCAAAATACCCCTAAATTTCAAAAAAATCCCAAAATCCCTTTCTCATGCAAGTGAGCCAAGCCATTCCTAAGCCATGAGCAGGCCTTGGAGCATGCACAAGCCACATGAGAGCCATGAGAACCTTAGACTTGTCATTACTCCATAAATGGAAAAAGGAGGAAGGAATTTAAACATCCCTTAAAAGTCAATAGCCTTTCCCATGTTTCCCCTAACCCATGTTTAAGCCTAATTGTACTTGGATTGTGACTTGACCCCACTAATCAAGCTGAACCAAATGACATTCCCTCAGGTCAAATCAGGTCTTGGGGAGATGCACCCAGCCCATTTCCATGGCTTGCCCATTTCAAGCTCAAAATGAGCTCTCCCCCATACCATTTAAATCAAACTCCTTTACACATGTCCAAAGCCAATTGAACTCACCAAACTCCAGCCCTGACCTCACTGAGTCATATGGTGACCCATGCCTGCCAGCCAGCCTCCTGGGTCGCCGGAAAACACCACACTCGAGAGCTCCATGTGAGACGAAATTTCAAATTTGAGCTTGCTGAGTTGTCCCAACCCCAGTGGACACTAGGGCTCTTCTTCTCCTCCCCTGAGCAGCTGATCCCAGCCTTCAATTGCCTCTGGGAAGCCCCATAGCCATGGCTATTTATACTCCTCACCTCCACGGCCAAAAGGTTGGATGCACTAGACCTTAACAAAACTATGTCAAATTGGTTCTAAACTCCTCTCCTAACCTACAGAAATTGATCCCCACTGAAATCGAGCCGTAAAATCCTTTCTGTGAGCTCAATTTTAAGCCCAAAAATAGGACACTTCACCACGGTGAGCCAATCTTCAAATTGATTGACTCTACACCATCACCAGACCAAGAGAAGAAGTTCCCCAGCGGAAGCCCCCTCTCCATGCCAACCATTCCTTCTATCGGCTAGAGCTCGAAATCGGTCTTGGTGGAAGTCAGGACTAGGCATTTCACCACAGCCCCAGGCTTCATCCCTAGCTTCCTTAGACTCCAACGAACGTACCAAGCCCCTCTGATTGAAGCTTCACTTCTCAGAGCCAAGGTATTGAACTCCTCCTTCCCGAGAGCTTATTTTGATTCTCCATTTTGTTTGAGTTAATTTCAAAGCATCATAGCAGTATATGTGTGTTCGTCTTGTCGAGACGAGTTCATAGAGCCCAAGATCACGCAATTTGGTTGAGAGATGAGGGAGATCATAGGGTTAGAAAGTGGACGGCTCTTGGGACGCACCAGTCATAGACGATGACCAGCCATCATCGGATGGCGCATGTAATGAACGAACGGTGGAGATCAAGCCGGACGAGGAGATGAAACAGAGCAGCGGGCCGCATGGCATCCCAGTTAGATGGCAGCGTCAAATGAGAAAGTGCCGCGTGGGACTTCGGAGCTGTCGAGGATGACGAGGCGCCACGCTGGATAAGTAGGAAATTAGGGTATTTTTTATTTATTTAAATGCCCAGAACTTTAAAAATTCATATCTTTGCATAGAAAAATCATAAAAATAAAATAAAAATATCCTCTTGCTCAGTGAACAGAGGAGAATAATGTGGAAAAAGAATTAAGTTAATTTGTTGAGCCTATAAATTTTATTGATTTAAATACTCTATGTGATGTTTTAATTCTCCATTTGTATACATAATTCACCATGGCATGAGACCATAGGGCTTTTGTAGCCTCTATTTTTGGGAATATTCCCTAAATTTTCTAAGACAAGAGGCCACCTCTATGGCAAGCTATCTATTTTTCAAGTTTATGTGTATGTTTTGGCATTTTAATTCCAATAATTTGCATGTTGCTTAGAAAATTCTAAAAAAATTAGGGGAGGTAGCTTATGACCAGAAAGCCCTAGTAAAATTATGGTTTGATTTAATTTCTTAAATATAATCCTATTTAGCCTAAACCCTCGAAACTGAACATTAATTAATTAGGAGTAACCACACATCAAAATTACTTGAAATCAATTCTCCACTACTACTTAGGATACAGAGAACCTAACATAAAAATTTCAAGTCAATTGAAATTAATTTAATCTATTAAGTGAATTAATTAAGTTACATGGCCTTTTTTTGAAATTAGAAAATTCATAAAACCCAAAATACATTTCAAAATTTTACCAATTTGGTTTTGTGGCTTCTCTGATATCAGAGGAGTCGAAGAAAATTAAAATTGCAATTTTCTAAAAATTTTCATTTTTAACTCTATTTTTAATATTTTAATAATTAAAAAATTAGAAAAATCACAAAAATATTAAAAATTATAAAAATGTCATATTTTATTTCCTAATCACTTAGGAACCAACCAAATATTTTTCCTAAGTCTCTAGGTTAAGATATTGAATTTTAAAAGTTTAATGTAATCTTTAATGTTAAAAAATGAATTTTTAAAACCTTTCCACTAAAATAATTCTAACAATCAAAGAAAAATTAGAAAAATATAAAATTTGCTTCTCCGACTTCCTTGAGGTTAGAGGGACTTAAGAAAAATGAAAAATCTATTGTTCAAATTTAATTTTATTTTATAATTAATTAATACCCCAAAATTCAAAATAATTATAATAAATAAAATATAATTCAAAAAATCACCAAAATTAGTCCAAGTGGTCCTCTAGTTAGTAGAAACATCCCATAATTTTCCTAAGGATAGAAACCTTACCTTGGTCATGTTGTTGAAATTTTTATTAAAAATCCCTATTTTCAGTAAAATAACTATATAAATTAAATTAAAAATGGAAAAATCATATTTCATCCTCTATGTCTTAATTTATATGTTAGTGAAGTAACATAAAAATTTCAAATTCATTTGAGCTGAATTTAATGAGTTATGGAGTAAATGTGCTTAAATGGTCATAAAGGTAATTAAGGATTTTTAACTCTAATTAATACCTTAGGCTTAATCAAAGGGAGGGTAAAATATCTGATCTTAATTCTCTGTTAGATGATTGAAACCTGGGAAATTAAAAGGTAGAAACCCACTAATTATCTTGAAAATATTCAAAGTGAATCTTAATTAATTAAATAACTGAAATTTTGGAAAGATAATTAAGAGTTTGGATTGTTAAAATGGGGATATAATTTAGGAAAATTGCAATCATTTAATCTAAAATCCCTAAATGAATCACTCCTGTAATATTCAACTCTTAATTAATTTTAAAGACATGATGATTAAAATTAATAATTAATAATTAAAAGGGAAATAACTTGTTAAATAAATTAAAACTTAAGACATTAAATGATTTAATAATCAAATTAAAAATAAATTTAAAACATTAAAATTAATTTGAAATCACTTGAGAAAAAACATGAAACAAATTTGAAATATTAAGTAATCTTAAAACAATTCATAATTAAAAATGTGAAAATCAAACCGATTAAAATTAGCATAAAGTAATATGATTAATTCAAATCAAATTTAAATCATCAAAATTTAATGAAATTAAATAATTTAAACACTTCTTTCAACTTAAGTAACTTAAAACACCTAAAAGAAAACCAAACTGAATTTTGAAATTAAATTATCTTAAACCAACAATTTAACTTTAATTAAAGATGATTAAATTCCTCAATAAACTAATATGCCCCTGAAGGCTTTCACCTTCATAACCTTTTATTGGAACATCAAGTGAAATGTCACTTTACTCATTGGATAATCAAACGTCCAAGTTCACTGAGCAAGAAGCAAAACTTAACTAAACCTTTTGAATGATCAATTCACCTGTACAATGAAATTTATTTGGACTCGACATATTCTCAGAAGCATTGAAAAGATGTTTAGGATCCGTCCTAAGCACTTTCTCAATATGATGGGATGTTTTAAAAGAACAATTGAACCTAATTTTTCTTTGGTGAAGAAAATAATCCTTAACAAAACACAAGAACCTAGACATCATAGGAAGTGACTAGCAATATAATTAGGATTTTGGTAGACAACCAGAACCTTCCCTTAGCTTTTCCTAGGTGCTTTCCTTGAAATATATAAATGCTCTGACATGTGTTTTAAGTGCAGCTGGGAATGATTAGAAGACCCTCAAGGTACGCTTTTATTTTATTACGATTTATTTACCTGCACTGCACTTTACTTCTTTTGCATGTTAAACAAGAATGTCACACTGCATGAAAACTGAAACCTTTAGGATAGCCACAAAACTAAAACCTAAAACAAAATTAAAAATCAATACAAGATAAAATTTACCGCCACAACATTCAAAATATAAAAGCAACTCAAAATTTAATCACAAATATAATAACAAAACTACAATTGCAACTAAATTAAAACGACTCGTTGGATGATCGGGAATCCCTCGGATGATGTAACCCATGTGTTGCTAACGAATTTTCCCACAGTCTAAATGAAAGTGTGGAACTCATTCAGTTGAGTTTAGCAAATTCATTTGGACTAAGTGAATCTGATGAAAATAGTGGTGCCGGGATGACGGAACCGTGGGATCTTAATCGGTTCTGCTTAATCAACTTTAAGATTTATTTTAATTAAAACATTAAGACACCTAAACCTTAAGACTTCTAAACCAAAACACTTATCTCATCTCTTGATTGCCACTTTCTAAAACTAAATCTCTGCAACAATAAGGAGTTTGGAGCATGGTGGGCAGCACGACCATCTTCATCAGCAAAACTTGGGTCTACTTCAGCAAAACATTTCTTAGAATTAAATAACCAAGTCATAGGATTTCAAGGTAGTTTGCCTATCGCAACATAAATCCTCAACTTTTTGTTAGGCATTTGCATAATTGTGATATGCAAATTAAGTCCTAACCGGTCTTAGGACTCCGAGGTAGTCGTTTGGTACGACATAAACCCTCACATCTTCGAGGCTATTGGCATGATTGTGTCATACAAATATAAGTCCTGATTAACTAAAATTAGCAGGAATGAAACATTAAATAAACTCTCAAATTGAAGCCGAACCATAGGATAGTTAAGAAGTCACCGAAGTTCACTTCGGGTCCGTGACATCCTCTACTTCTCTTCCTTTGGACTCTTAAAAATAAATTGTTCCAAATTTGAGCCATTCCCTATTGAAATCTCCAAAGTCCAATTGTTTGAAAACTTTAAACTTTGAAATTCTTGAAAGCAAAACCACTGATCATTATCGAGAGTTTTCTTAAATGATTCCCGTCATTTAAGATGTAATTAACTATAGAGGCTTGCCCTTATAGGGAACTTTAAGAACCCAGGTAATATAAACATTGCTTAATTCCTTCATATTAAGCAGGGGAACTTGTCGGTTTATAAAATTGGTTCGCAGACTAAACGGATGTCACAAATCTTCAAGTTTATTTAATCGAGCCCCATCATCAAGCAGTGTGTCCATTCTTTGGGATAGAAACACAGTTTGTGGTGTGGTGCTCGCTTATATAAACTATTTGGGATGTGAGATCGGTTTGATTTCATATCTTAAAATTTCCAAACTTAAATATTTTCAAAATTAAATACTACTTTCTAAATTATATATATATATTTAAGTTAAATTAAAATTTAAAATTTGCAGATAATTTCTGTTTGGCGACCCCTTTTCAAAATACCACACAACCTAAAAATATGCCGACAATACCTT
>CM040431.1:17990828-18043324 GCA_022702705.1 Papilionanthe hookeriana x Papilionanthe teres | reverse complement strand
CACTTTTGGGAGGAAGCAGGTTTCATCCCCTCTCCGCCGCAGAGGACGAGGAAAATGTTTGCAAGATTGCTGCCACATTGCCTCAGCCCGCATACTACAATGATAGCCGCAAGAAAAGGACTAGAACTACACCGTTTGCTCGACTGCAAACTATGGTAGAAAAGTTAGCAAAGAAGGAAAACTGCCCCGTATCGGAGATTCTACGGAGAATAGGGCGGGTGCCGATCAAATCCCGTCTTGGGCCCCGAGTAGAACCGCCGTCATGACGGAAAGGTCAAGTAAAAGAATGAAGGCTAGTCCGCCGTCGTCGTCTCGGGATTACAGATTAGGGAGGATACCACCTTCCGACATTTGGTCGACGGACCATCCGGTCCTAGACCTTCCTGTCGCTAGAAGGATGGTATGGCGTCCACTCTTGGGCGATTGAGATTGAAACAACGGTCCAAGAAAGAAAGTCTCGCCGGGAGACTTGAATGCGAAGAAAGTCCTCTTGCGATAAAGGGGACTCGTGAAAAGGGGACCCGGCAGCTATCGCATGACAACCGCGAAGGCACACAGAAAGCCCCGCTGGAAGATGCCATGGAAAAGTTGAGAACCGATATCCGACGATTGGCAAAAGAAAGAGAAGAAAAGTTCGGAGACGAGATTGATTCATCGGAGTTCATGGACGACGAATATGCAGAAATCAATATGGTCGAAACACGAGCTTCATCAGCTTCGCAAGGTGCTCCTGCAGCCGCGGAAGAGAGGAGCCGGGGCGATGAGAAGGCAGCTTCAGGAGAAAGATGACACGATCGCCCAAATGGTGAAAGGATGGAAGAGATGGCTGTAGCTCTAGCCACTCTCCAGAGTCAAATGCAACCACAAAGAGAGACACCCCCAGAGGTCATTCACATTGTAGACGGAGGAAAGGAGATTACATCCGTCAATGGGGATGATCGAGTGAAAAAGGATACAACACAAAGTATGATCCACGAAAAGGATATCAAGAACTTGGTGGAACGAGCGAGTGCGAGAAGCCTTAGCACAATCGAAGAGCGGGACATCCATTCGGACGGGTAGACCTTACCCGGAAGAATTCGACGCCGTCCAATACCCAAAAGGCTTCGTACCACCTCTGTTCAAGACATTTGATGGAACCGGGAACCCCCGACAGCATGTTGCACACTTTCGTGCCAGTTGTTGCAATGCCGGCGGGAGCGATGCATTACTCTTCCGACAGTTCGTCAACGGCTTGTCGGGAATCGCCTTCGGCCGGTATGCGGAATTGCCAAATGGATCGGTGAAGACGTTCTCGGAACTAGAGAACCTCTTCATCGAGCGATTTGCGGAGCTCGGCACCACATCACTATAGGTGATTTAGTGGTAGAGAAACAAAGGCCGAACGAAACTTTGGTGGATTACATACTTCGATGGAGGAACTTAAGCATGAAGTGTGAACCACAACTACAAGAACAACATGCGATCGGCATCTTACTTAAAAGCATTCACGGCCCGATAGCACTTCTCCTCAAAGGATTCACTATTAAGACTTTCGAGAAGTTGTTAAGCAAGGCCGGAAGCTTGCAAGAAGAGGCGAAGCAATTAAGTTTCGCCAGACAAGACGGACAAGCAAAAGCCCGTGAAGACTTTTGAAAAGAAATCCAGGATCGTTGTAGCGGTTGACAAAGGCAAGCAACCGTATGCAAATACCACCGGAACGACCGCAGCGACGACCACAACGAGATTACCGACGAACCCGGTCCAGCTATCGGTCATCTCCACAGTATGAACAACCGCCTCGTCAGCAACGTACATTAAGGGAGCTTCTGAGCAGAGAATATCCGTTTAAGAATGAAGCAGTGCCGAAAATGTTCCGTAGTCTGATGAAGACTCCAGATTTCCAGCTGCCAGAGCCTAAGAGACCGGAGGAAGTCAACAAGAAAAGTGATCCCAACTTTTGCCCTTATCACCGGATGCTTGGGCACAAGATAGAAGATTGCATTACCTTCAAAAGTTGGCTCAACGACAACCTTCGGAAAGGGAATATAACGATCCCGAAGGAGTACATGAAGGAACCCCAGAAAGGAGGTTCCGTCGATGTTATCTCAGCTCGATCCCATCATTCAGATAGATCTCTATACGGCCGACGATGGATGGACTACCGCTTGGACGAGGTCTTCAAAGAAGATTTTAGACGGCATCCAAACCGCCTCGGTGCGAGCCTCAATTCGGAGTTCGAGACACAGTGAGCCGGTGCTCATCACTTGCGATAGAAGAACCACCTCGACGGGAGACGATTGAAGAGAAGAGGAAAATCGACGAAGAAGAGAGGACCGAGACTCCTAAGGCTAGACTAGGGCTGCTTATCCTAGGATAGTTCTTTCGATTCGGGGGAGAAATCCCTCGAACCTCTGATTTTGTATGATTATCTGCTCACTTCGATGGGATCATATAATGATAAGGGTGATGGCGTTGGCTACGTTTTGACTGTTTCTAATGATTACGTAACTAGCGACAATCCAGGCATCGATTTCGACATCAACGACAATTCTCAAATCATACACGATCTCGACGAGCAAAATAACGAAGAAGACATCCATCGAGGAGGCTACGAGAGTTCAACAAGCAACGGATCTATCTGCGAGTTTCGAGGAGCTCCGATCACGATAGAGTTAGAGCCTTCGGATTCGAAGATGATCCGGAAGAGCCTGTCATTCGATTCGAGGAGGAGACACCGACAAGCTCGACACTAGATTCGAAGAAATTACGAAGTCAACTTAAGAAGTGGAAGAGTTCTACCTCCGAGAATGGGTCCAAAAGACAAAGGAAAGCAGGTGGTTGTTCAAGAAGAATCAACCCCGATAGAAGAAATACCCATTCGGGAAGAAGCCGAGACGCATGAAAATAAAGTGGACTACAACGTGCTAGCCCATCTTAGGAAACTACCGGTCAAGCCGAGCATCTACGACGCTCTCATCATATCGAAAGGAGATGAGAGAAGCTCGATCGAGGCCTTACTTGATCCGGAAATTTGCTTAGCTCAAATGGCCGGAGATTCCTTAGATGAGGTTTGTTCGTTAAAGGAACGACGAGGTGTTACCTTCACGGACAATGACCTACTACTTGGGACAGACGGATCACAACCGACCATTGTACATCTCGATTACAATCGGAAAATTTACACTCTCCAGAGTATTGGTGGATCCAGGAGCATCAATCAATATAATGAGTCTTCGAACACTAGCATACTTGGAAATTGATGTTCGTGAGCTCGTGGCCGACAAAATGTTATTAAGAGGATTCAACCAGAAAGGAGAAAGAGCCCTCGGGTCAATAACGCTACTGATGAAGACCAGTGACTTAGCAAAGACAACCGCAAAATTTCACATAATTGATTCGAAACATCGTTCAACGCTCTACTGGGCTGACCATGGATACATGAAAACGAGGATGGTACCATCATCTCTACACCGGTGCATCAAATACTACGATGGAGGGGAACGAGTGCATCAAAGGTGACTTACTGACCATTCTCCGTACATGAGATTGGAATCCATGAAGACGCGGCTTATTATGCACCTCCAAAGAAAATAATTTTCTCCGGAGATACCATAACAAATGAAGCAAAGAAAGTTCGGGACAACGAAGAACACGAGTTCTAGTCCAATAGTCACTCACCACTCCCTTACGACGAGATGGTGAAGGTTTCTCCACAACTCGCATCCGAGGTCGAGGCCGGGGACGAGGTCGTGGTAGAGACGTTAGGACGATTGGACGGAGGAAACCGACCATCAATGTTGATTGGGAAGATAGTTACGAAGAAGAAAAAGAAATTAAACAAGAAGCGGCGACAATAAGTCAGAAGAAGCCGCAATTCAAGATCTCTCTCGAAGATGAGAAGAATGAAGAATACAAATCAATGTACGAAAAGATTAACCACTACGTACATACTATGACCCTAAACCCGATCCATTCTAACAAGATCGAGGGTATGGTGGTCAAAGAGGTACGTAACGACGGTACAAAGCCAATCAAGTTCTACCGTGGTGCTTCTTCCTCCAAAACTGAAAATAATGTACAATTCGAAGATGTCACTTCATCGAAATTAATGGAATTACCTTTTGAGTGGTACTCTCCTCGTGTTCAAAATTTAATTCAACATGGTTTCTTACCTCGACAATGGACGAAAGGCCAATCACAACATTTTGAAAAATTATGGAATAATTCCAGTCGTCCACCAAATTCAAAGCATGGTCTCGGATTCGGCACAGTAGGATCAGTTGACGATACTGAATTTTGCTTGGTTGTCACTTGCGAATCCAATGAAAACTGCATGGAAACTACAGACAAACTCGAAGATTTACAAATTGGAGACACTCCACCGAAGTCGAAGAAGAAATCAAATCTACGATAGATGAGTTAACGGAAGTTAACTTAGGTACTAGCGAAGAACCTAGACCTACCTTTGTTAGCTCCTTACTCAATAAAGAAGACTCCGAAGAAATAATCAAATTATTAATGGAATTTAAAGATCATTTTGCTTGGAACTATGACGAGATGCCGGGATTAGCTCCGGAGGTTGCGATCCATAAGCTAGGAGTGGATCCTACTTCGTCCGGTCGGACGAGGTCCCGGAAGAATGCGTCTAGAAATCGAACAACAAGTCATAGCCGAAGTTAAAAAGCTAATAGATGCTAAATTTGTCCGTGAAGAACAATACCCGACTTGGTTAGCCAATGTGGTGCCGATCGAGAAGAAGAATGGTCGGATCGGAATCTGTGTGGACTTCGGAGATTTAAACAAGGCATGTCCAAAAGATGAATTCCCTCTACCGATCCCGGAACCGATGATCGACATTGCTTCGACACATGAGATATTCTCATTCATGGATGGATCTTCGGGATACAACCGGATAAAAATGGCTCCAGAAGATGAAAAGCTTACGACATTCGAACACCGATCGGAGTATTTTGCTACACGATGATGCCATTCGGATCGAAGAACGCGGAGCAGACCTACCAGAGAGCAATGACAAGAATTTTTGATGATCTCATCCACAATCAAGTCGAATGCTACGTGGACGATGTGGTCATCAAAAGCAAAGTAAAGGAAAACCACCTGTATGATTTGAGAATTGTTTTTGAACGATTAAGACAATTTAACCTTAAGATGAATCCCTTAAAATGCGCCTTCGGCGTCACCTCCGGGAAATTCTTAGGATTCGTTGTCCGACATCGTGGAATTGAAATCGACCCGAAAAGATTAAAGCCATCTTAGAAATGCCGCCTCCCAAAACCTTAAAACAACTACGATCTTTTCAAGGAAAGTCGGCATATCTTCGACGCTTTATCTCAAACTCGTCGGGTAGGTGTCGGCCTTTCTCGGCACTAGTTAAGAAGGACGCCAAATTTATTTGGGAAGAGAAATGCCGAAGGTCTTCGAGGACATTAAACAATATTTAATGACACCTCCTGTCTTAGCAGCCCCGGTCTCGGGTAGACCGCCGATACTTTACACCGCGGCTTTAAACGACTCTCTCGGAGCCCTGTTGGCCGGAGTCGATGATGAGGGTAAAGAAAATGCTCTTTACTTACTTAAGCCGTCGTTTACTCGACGGAAGTAAGGTATCCCGCAATTGAAAAGCATTGTTTGGCCACGATCTTCGCCGCTCGAAAGCTCAGGCACTACATGCTTTCTCATAAGGTCAACCTGATCTCGAAGTTTAATCCATTGCAATACTTGATGACTCGTCCAACACTTTCCGGCAGACTTGCCAGATGGTCAATGATATTATTGCAATTCGATAAAACTTTCGTGCCTCTTCGTGTCGTAAAGGGACAAGCCTTAGCGAGACTTCCTCGCAGCACACCCTTTGCCGGCCGAATCTCCTCTCAATGACGATCTGCCCAATGAACAAATAATGAATCTAGAAGACCTTGATGATCGACGTTGGGAATTATATTTCGACGGAGCATCTTCAGCACACAAAGATGAAGAATCGAAAGTGATAGTGCCCAGTAAGGCAGGAATCGGGCTAATCTTTATAACACCGGAGCGGGGGATGTTAAGATACTCCTACCACTTGACAGAGCCGTGTACAAACAATGAAGCAGAATACGAAGCCCTCATAACGAGATCGGAATTAACCATTCGAATGGGGATAACGGACATCAACATCTACGGGGATTCACGGTTAATCATTCAACGGATCGCCGGACAATACAGAATTATAAAGCCAAGACTCGAACAATACTTCCAGGTATGCCATACAAATTGTTGGAACTGATTCCAAATGTGACAATCTACAAAATTCCGAAAAGAAAATGCTTTAGCGGATGCTTTAGCTCGTCTTGCAAAAGAATTTGCCTGTTTGCAAGATGAATCGGTAGAAGTGTCGGTTCACGGACGTCGGAGTCCTATCACGGCTCGACATAGACACAATACACAAATCGGAAAAAGAAAAAGAATCGGTTGCAACGGTGACGAAAAACACGGAAGATTGGCGACGGCCATTGATGAACTACACGCAAACGGGGAAGGCTACCGGACAATAGGTCGCTAGCCCATCGGATCGAGAAGAGAACTACTGTCTTACGCATTAATAAACAACACATTGTACGAAGGTCTTTTGATCAAATGTGGCTAAGGTGCCTAAGCGGGTCCGAGGCCCGTGAAATTGTTAAGGAGGTGCATTCGGGACTCGCATGGCGCTCACCGGTCGGGTCCAAAGATGAAAATGAAAATTAAAAGACTAGGGTACTACGGCCCTCGATGATGACCGACTGCATGAAAATCGCCAAGAGCCGTCACCAATGCCAAGTGCACGGAGTGGTTCTACACCAACCTCCAAATGTGCTACACTCGACAATTGCGTCGTGGCCATTTGAATGTTGGAGCACGGATATAGTGGGTCCAATAGAACCACCATCTTCGAAAGGACATCGCTTCATTCTTGCGGCTACGGATTACTTTTCCGAGTGGGCGGAGGCGGTTCCACTTAGAGAAGTGAAAGCACACCACGTGCTACGATTTTCAAGAACCAAGTTATCTACCGTTTCGGAGTGCCGCACGTAATCATCTCGGATAATGGGTCGACATTCGAAGCACACAAATCAACAATTTTGTCAGGAGACACGGAATCGACTGGCGATACTCAACAATTTACTACCCAAGAGCAAACGGCCTCACTGAGGCTTTTAATAAAACTCTCGTTCAAATCTTAAAGAAAACCTTGGACGATAATAAGAGAAATTGGAACTAGAAGTTGTTAGAAGCCTTATGGGCCTACCGGACAACCTTCAGAACTCCTACTCAAGCTACACCTTACGCTCGGTGTATGGGTCCGAGGCGAGTGTTACCTTTAGAGGTTCGGCTTCCTTCACTCGGAATTGCGATTGCAAATAAGATCACGACGAAGAGAACGCCAAATTACGACTAGAAGAATTAGAAAGCCCGGAAGGGAAAAGACTTGCGTAGCGCAACGAATTTAGAACTATACCAAGCTAAGATGGTTCGAAGCCCATGACAACCGAGTCCGCCCAAGAACCTTCAAAGTTGGTGATTTAGTTCTCGTTCTCAAGAGACCTATCCTTGCACACCGCAAGATAGGAGGAAAATTTGAACACACTTGGGAAGGGCCGTTTGTGGTTGAAGCAGTATACTCAGGAGGTTCCTACCAGCTAGTGAATTGTCGGGGAGAACGACATATGCTTCGATCGATGGACGATACTTGAAAAAGTATTACGCTACTCGATGTTTCGAAGGAATGAATTCTTCATCCCTAAGAAACACGGGCGAAGTAATTACTTAAGATCGGGTCCGAACCCAAAAATAATAAAATATGCTAAAATAAATAAAGTCATGATAATTAAGTCTTCCTTGTTTTCTTTTCCAAATCAAAATCTCTTCCCTGATCTTATCCTACTTTATTCCTGTTAAATAAAAAATATATATATAAAAAAATGTGTCTTTAATAAACATTTTCTTAATGTTCTTGTTCTTAGTACAGCCCCTGATCCTTTTCCTTGTCTTTTCGCAGGGAAATGTCGAACGGGCGGTTGGTCCTAAACTTTAAGAATGGCGTAAGCCTCGCACTCGATGAAAAGAGGGTGAAAGATGGAGCGATAATCGAGATTGACTCGGATTTCGCACCGGCGAGCCTACGAGTACGAGGAAAGTGACTCGGGTCCCAGTTGATCGAGAAGAACGCGCCGGGCGTACAGGTGATGAAAGTGGGTGGCCCAAGCCACCAATCCAGCAGCAAGAAAAGAAAAACAAACATTGAAGAAGACAAGAAAATGAAGTCTGTAGTCGCTACAGTAGAGGGCAGGCTTGTCAGCGCCACGCCCACAGACACTCAAGAAGTTCGAAGAGCTACTCTCACAGCAACGCAACGAAGAAATAAGAATCGATGTATCCGTAAGATGTTAACAAAACTAGCTGCAGACCAGCGCGACGAGACAGTTGCTAATGCCAGTACATACACTTCGAGGACACCGGTTCACCGGGAACT
The DNA here is from genome assembly GCA_022702705.1 of Papilionanthe hookeriana x Papilionanthe teres. Taxonomy (NCBI): domain Eukaryota; kingdom Viridiplantae; phylum Streptophyta; class Magnoliopsida; order Asparagales; family Orchidaceae; genus Papilionanthe; species Papilionanthe hookeriana x Papilionanthe teres. Next base: position 18,034,830 of record CM040431.1, on the reverse strand, counting down.
CGAAGAAAGGAGGCCGGCTCCTAGGATAACGAAAAGACCGGGGAAATCTCCGGAAGATCGAAGAAAGAAGGCTACCACGCCACCGGATAGAACCACCAGGTGATGCATGACCTTGTTGCAGAAGCAACCCCGGGGATGTCCGACGAGCATCATCCACGAGGAGCCGAGGTATGCGGGAGAACGTGAAGGGGTTGAGCCGTATATCCCACAATATGTCACTGGGCCTCGCCATCGCGGATCATTCCGGAATACGAGCTGGAGAGAATGCGGAATGTTGAAAGAAAACCTTTGAATACTTCGAGAGAATTAAAGGCGAGAAGAATCAATATACTAGAGGGCCTCGAGCTACATACGGACGTATTCTCGGAGTATGAACAACGACGAAATCGTGGATTGCATCCGGGATTTGAAAAGAATGGGCCGAGTAGCCCGCCTAAGGGAAAACACATACTCAGAACCCCGGAGATGGATGCCAGGGAAGGGAAGAATCACAATACAATGTGGATGCTGCTACAACTTTGCGGAGGACAGGAAGGGAAATCCACCGGGAATACTCCGTCATGGGCAAGTGGATCCGATGCCATTAGTCATCAAGAGAATGGTAAATAGATTGATAATATGGAGAGTACTTCCAGCAGATTGCATACCCAATAGCTGCATTATTAACATCTACAAGCAGGGTGATTGCATACCCCCACACATAGATCACCATGACTTTGTCGGACCTTTACGCACAGTCTCTTTCCGAACGAGTGTAACATCATGTTCGGATCCGACCTCCGGATAGCGAGCCCGGGTGAGTTCCGCGGGCCGATGAAGATACCATTACCGGTAGGTTCCGTCATGATAGCGAAGGGCAACGGAGCGGATATCGCTAAGCATTGCATACCGGGAGTACCGGTGAAGCGGATCTCGGTTACTTTCGGAAGGATGGACGACGAGAAGACACCTTACCATTTCCGACCAAACCCGGAGCTAGAGAGCCTCCGGCCTTACGAGTTGTGAGTTACATGGAAATATCACACCTCCGATGTACATCCATACGGCATCCTTGCCAAGGATGGCTTGGAAGGTGATGTTATTGACCATGTACCCCACTATTCGGACATGGATTTTTGACGAGATGCTTCTTTGGATGGATCAACAAAGATCATACATGATCGTTTTGAGTCTACATGGATTGTATGAGATGTATTCCAGATCGAGTTGTATGATGTATCTTCAACATGATTGGAATGAAAGTGACCATGTCACATTTTTGGCCTTCACCTCTTTTGTGCAAATTGTCTGGGAAACTCCTTTAAAGTTAAATGAACTTCGAACAAAGAACAGAAAAGAAAAAAAAAAGAATAAAAGAAAACGTTCCTAAAAAAAAAATCTTAAAAAATGACAAACACCAAATCCACATGAACACCAAATAAACAACAAAAATGGGATAGTTAAAGGACAAACAAAGCAAATTTAAAGCTCAAATTGAATTCCAGTTTAAACCCATCTTCTCAAACCCTCCGATCCTTCTTCAAATCAAGATCTATTCTAGATCTCCCTTGAAACCCTCTCTCGGGATAATTTCAGAATCACGAAAAATTTTCAATTTGATCCAGATGGCATTGGTTTATACCCTTCGCCAAGTAATCAGACTTTGATTGATTCCCATGGGATATGAGACACTTTCATATCTCATTTCGATCTCCCGCTAAATCCACATCTCCACAGTAAATTTCAATTCAAAATTTCCGAGACTGGTACCTACATTCCGAGCTTCTCATTCCGAGATCGATACCTAAGTTTCGATTCTCATCCGAATTGATACCTAAATTTCAATTCAAAATTTCGAGACTCGGTACCTAAATTCCAGTTCTCATTCCGAGATCGATACCTAAATTTCGATTCTCATCCGAATTGATACATAAATTTCAATTCAAAATTTCCGAGACCGGTACCTAAATTCCAGCTTCTCATTCCGAGATCGATACCTAAATTTCGATTCTCATCCGAATTGATACCTAAATTTCAATTCAAAATTTCCGAGATCGGTACCTAAATTCCAGTTCTCATTCCGAGATCGATACCTAAATTTCGATTCTCATCGGAGTTGATACCTAAATTTCAATTCAAAATTTCCGAGATCGGTACCTACAATTTCGGTTCTCATTCCGAGATCGATACCTAAATTTCGATTCTCATCCGAATTGATACCAAAATTTCAATTCAAAAATTTCCAAGACTGGTACCTAAATTCCAGTTCTCATTCCGAGATCGATACCTAAATTTCGATTCTCATCCGAGTTGATACCTAAATTTCAATTCAAAATTTCCGAGACTGGTACCTAAATTCCAGTTCTCATTCCGAGATCGATACCTAAATTTCGATTCTCATCCGAATTGATACCTAAATTTCAATTCAAAATTTTCAAGACTGGTACCTAAATTCCAGTTCTCATTCCGAGATCGATACCTAAATTTCGATTCTCATCTGAGTTGATACCTAAATTTCAATTCAAAATTTTCGAGATCGGTACCTAAATTCCAGTTCTCATTCCGAGATCGATACCTAAATTTCGATTCTCATCTGAGTTGATACCTAAATTTCAATTCAAAATTTTCGAGACTGGTACCTAAATTCCAGTTCCCATTCCGAGATCGATACCTAAATTTCGATTCTCATCTGAGTTGATACCTAAATTTCAATTCAAAATTTCCGAGACTGGTACCTAAATTCCAGTTCTCATTCCGAGATCGGTACCTAAATTTTGATTCTCATCTGAGTTGATACCTAAATTTCAATTCAAAATTTCCGAGACTGGTACCTACATTCCAGCTTCTCATTCCGAGATCGATACCTAAATTTCGATTCTCATCCGAATCGATGCCTAAATTTCAATTCTAAACTTCCGTGGTCGAGTACCTAAATTCCGGTCCTCTTCCTTCGAGGTCGGTACTTAAATTCCGACTCTCATTCGAGATCGATACCTAAATTTCGATTCTCTTTTGAATTGATACCTAAATTTCAATTCTAAACTTTCGAGACTGGTACCTAAATTCCAGCTCTCATTTCGAGACTAGTACCTAAATTCTAGTTCTCATTTCGAGATCGCATCTAAATTCGATTCTCATCCTCTTCGAGGTCGATGCCTAAATTTCGACTCTCTTTCGAGATTGATACTTAAATTTCAATTCTCATCCCTTTCGAGATCAGTACCTAAATTTTGATTCTCATCCTTTTTAATCGACACTTAAACTCTGATTCTCATTCCGAGGCTGGTACCTAAATTCCAATTTTCTTTGCAGTCCCGAGATTGGAACCTAGGTTTCAATTCTCCTTTCAAATCAGAATTTTCTCGAATTAATTTTAAATCAAACTTCAATCTAAATTAAAAGTCCAAATTGAAATCTAAACTCAAACATCGAAACTTAAATTGAAACAAAATCAAATCTAAATTGAATTTTCCCCCGTATCATGTGATTTGGAATTCACCTCCTTTTCCTTTCCTCAGCCGAGAGTTCAGAATCTCCGGCTTTCGCAGATATACTTGCTACTCCCCAGCGGAAACTCTTCTACTTCGTCCTAAGTTTGTCACTGGACATCCGTGTTGGTTTTGCCGATCGCTTCGGTCAACACCAATATGCGCGGTGTGCTCCGTCGACTCACCACACCTATTGGGGGTCCATTTGTTGACCTCATTTTCATGAGGTCTTCTTCTTCTCTTTAGTACTCGGGATCTAGCCTTAGGCTTTTCCTTCGACTATCCTGAGGACTAGAATCGGGACCCACCTTTTAGAAATTCAAACCACTTCTTAACTCCCCGCAAACTCCACAAACTTGACCGTAGACCCCTAATCACCTGTGAGGGTTGAAATCAAATGTGGAAGTTTAAAGGATGAGTTCCTATAGACTCTTCTGGCCTTAGGACCGCCTCGGGTGCACTGGTCCAGTGAAGGGCCGACTTACACACACACTACACCTATACGCTACACTTTCACACACCTATACTTAACTTGACCTCCTGACTCATATAGGTGATTCACATGGATGGTCCTTAACCCCTAAGCCCTTGGCTAAGAGGGTTAGGAACAACATAGTGGATGCCTCAAATAAGTCCCTTCATGGCTCATGTGGGCTTGATGTGGCTTCATGGCTCAACCAAAATGATTTCATTCCACTCAAGTTTACCCAATCTTCAATTTCCCAAATTTTCAATTTTTGACCCTCGGGACCCTACACCCGCTTAGCCTACCCAAAACCCTTGAAACTACCCAAATTTCTCAAAAATTTCCAAATCACCCACAATTCCCCAAAATCAATCCCAAACATTTCCACATCACTCAAATTGACCATCCATACCCAAAAATACAAAAAATTCCAAAAATACCTCCCAATACCCTCCAAATACCCAAAATACCCCCCTTGACCCAAAAATCCAAAAATTCAGAAAATTCCCAGAAAATTCCAGAAACTCCCAAATATTCCCAATTTCATTTTTTTCAACTACACCATGAGCCAATTTTGTCAATTTACCCTACTTTTGTCAAAACCCCCAATTTGACCCATTTTAACCCAAAGTGAACCCAATGTCAAACCAAACCTATCCAATTGACCCAAATTCTGGTCCAATTCAATTCTAAACTTCAATTCAACATTCCCAACACCAATCTAGACCAAATCCAAGTCCAATTTGATTGACATTTGGATCCAATTTCACTTTTGGCCTTAAAGCCCAATTTGGACCCATGACCCAAACCTAACCCAAACTCACCCAATTCAACTCCAATTAACCCTAAACCTTTTCTAAATCTTCCTTAGCATCCCCACAAGCAAAACACTAACATGATTTGCCCAAAATTTAGACCCAAACCCCACTCAAATTCAACCCAAAGCTAAAAGGCCCAATTTTGACCTAAACCCAAACCTAACCCAAATGGGCCCAAACCCCAAAATCAAAGCCCAACCAAAGTCAAAACCTCTTTGAAACACTCCCATAAACAATCTCAACATTGATTTTACATCAATTTCAACCCTAGCCCAACATTGGCCCAACTTGGCCCACTTGGACCTATATTGGCCCATTCACCAAAAGAGCCCAAATTCAACCCAATTCAAACCCAAATCACTCCCAATTTGCTTCAAGTCACTCATGATACATCCATGAGCTAAACCCAACAATTATTTGGCCCAACCTCTTTACAAAATTTAATCCCAAAATCCATTTTAAGATCCAAAAGCCCACTTTCCTAAACCATCTTAAAAGCCCATCTAAAATCATTTCAAAAGGCCCAAAATCTACCCTAAAGCCCACATGACATCTCCATTTGTCATCCACTTAATTAAAGACATTACCTAAGTCCTAAATTCATCATCAAATAATTTCAAATCAAGTTTCATACAAATTTCCATCAAATTACCAAAAATTTCTAAAATCCATTTTCATGAAGTTGACTAAACTTTTCCCAAGCCAAATGGAGCCATGAATGAGCCATTCACAAGCCATATGAAGCCATGAAAGTTTGGCATGTGACCATGCCATTAATGGTAAAAGGAGGGGCTCCTTTCCTAATCTTTCATTAAGCCTTTTTAACCTTATTCATGGCACACACTAAACCATGTTTAGCCACCTCATCATGGATAGAGACCATACCATTCTCTCTTGGTCGACCTAACCGATCCTCTCAGCCCAAAATCGAAGCCATGGGGAGGTGCACCCAACCCAAACCGATGGGTTGACCAAATTGAAGCCAAAATGACCCCTTCCCCATTCCATTTTAATTCAAAGCCTTTACACATGGCAATTGCCAATCGATTGCACAAACCTCCAGCCCCGACCCACTCGGACCCGAGGGTGACCCATGCTCGCCGGCCAGCCGCCCGGGTCGCCGGAAAACACCATGGCCGAGACCTTGGGAGGAGCCAAACTTTGGAATTCCACCTTCTCGAGCCGCCCCATGCCCAACGGCCACCATAACCGTTCTTCCCATGACCGAGCAACTGATCCCAACCCTCGGTCATCCCCGTGAGGCTCTCCAGCCCACCTCTATTTAAACCCGACCCCCTCACGGCCATGAGAAGAGAGTTGCACAAACCTTGCCGAAACTACGCCAAAATTGTTCCAAACCCTTCTCCACCCTCGGAGCAGCTTGATCCCCGAGTGTCAATTTGCCCTAATCCCCACCGACAAAATCCCATTTCTCAACCGAAATTCCACCCAAAACCAGTGACACTTCTCCACAGTGAGCCAATCCCCAAATTAATTGGTTCTACACCTTCACCGGACCAAGGGAAGGTGTCCACCAGAAAAAGCCCCATCTCCAAGGCCACCCGGCTTGCTCCAGCCTCCAAGCTTTGTGATCGGGCTTGGTCGAAATCCCACCTAGCACAATTCACTGCACTCAGGAGACTTCATCCGGAGCTTCGTCGAGATCCAATCGAAGGTGCAACAACCCTCGGATCGAAGCCACACTTCTGCGAGCAAAGGTATGAGCTAACTCTTCATCCCGAGCTTCCGGAGATTCTCCATTTCAAATGCTTTAATTTCAATGCATGATCACCGTATAGATGTGTTCGTCTCTTCAAGACGAATCCATAGAGCATAAGAACATGAAAATCCATTGAGTATCGAGTGAGATATTAGGGATTTAGTGTGGACGGCTCTCGGGTGAGGACACTTGGGGATGATGAACGGATGCCGTCCATTCAATACACGCGCGGACGGACGGCTCAGATGGCGTCGGATCAGAAGACGGAACGATACAGCGGGCCCCCAGAGCGCTGAGTCAGATGGCGGCGTCGAATGGGAGCGCGACACGCGGCGTTTCGAAGGCTGCCGAGGTTGACGCGGCGCCGCGTGGATAAATAGAAAATTAGGGATTTTTCTGATTTATTTAATTCCCTAAACTTCAAAAATTCATAACTTTGTGTAGAAAAATCAGAAAAATCAGAAAAATAAAAATACCCTCTTGCTCAGTGAACGTGAGGAGAATAATGTGGAAAAGAAATCATTTAATTTCATCAAGTATTTTATTTTTAAAGATTTATTTACTCTCAGCATATTTTTAATTCTCCATGCATGTATACAATTCACTATGGCATGAGACCATAGTAGCTTTGAAGCCTCTGAATTCGAGAACATTCCCCGAATTTTCCAAAGTCGGAGGCCATTCCTATGAAGAGTTATCGATTTTTCAAATTCATGTTACATGTTTTGAGTATTTTAATTCCAGTAAATAGCATGTTGTGAAAGAAATTCTAGGAAAATTTGGTGATGTTCCTTATGACCAGAGGACCCTAGGAAAAATAGGTTTTGAGTTAGTTCATTTAAAACAACCCTAATTGGCTTAAACATCCAAAATGGATCTCTAATTAATTAGAGTTAACCATACATAAAATTGACTTTAAATTAATTCTCCACTGACCTTTAGGATCAGAGGAACTCACCATAAAAATTTGAGGTCAATTGGACTTGGTTAGCCCTACTAATTGGGTTGATTAAGCCATTTATTCATTTTAAACTTTAAAAATTCATAACTTTCAAAATATCTTTCAAAAATTCACCAAATTGGTTTTGGAGTCTCTCTGATATCAGGGGAATTTAATAAAATTAAAATTTCAATTTTCTAAAAAAGTTGATTTTTTTAATATTATTTTAATATTTTAATAATTAAAAAATAATGAAAATCACAAAAATAATAAAATCCACCAAAATGTCATATTTTGAATTTTAATCACTTAGGAACAAACCCCATATTTTTCTTAGGTCTATTTAGTGAGATATTAAATTTTAAAGCTCTAGGGTAATTTTAAAATTAAAAAAATGTATTTTCTAAGCATTTTCACTAAAATAATTATAATAAATCATAGAAAAATCAGAAAATTGCAAAATTTGATTCTCTGATTTCCTTGATATCAGGGAGATTTTTGAAAAATATAAAATTCATTTTTCAACATTTATTTTATTTTTAAATTAATTAACCCTCCAAAACTTAAAATAATTATAATAAAAATAATAAAATTCAAAAAATCACCAAAATTGGTCCAAGTGGTCCTCTGGTCATTAGGAATGTCCCCTAATTTTCTTAAGGACAAAAACTTTACCTTGGTCATGTTATTAAATTTTCCTTGGAAATCTCTATTTTTCACCAAAAATAATTATATAAATAAATTAAATACAAAAAAAAATCACATTTTCTCATCTCATGTCTTTATTGATATATGAGTGAAGTCACATAAAAATTTCAAGTTCATTTGAGTTCAATTTAGTGAGTTATGAAATTATTAAGCTTAAGGGTAAAGTGGTAATTAAAATTTTAATCCTTAATTAAAACTTTAGGTTTAATAAAAAATTAAAAAGTAAAATATTTGATCCTAATCTGATTTGGATGATTGAAATTTAAATAATTAAAGGGTAGAAACCCATTAAATAATTTAAAATGATTAAACCTTAATTAAATAATTGATTAAATTTGGAAGAATAATAAAATTGGAATTATTAAAATAGGGATATTATTAGGAAGAGATTTATTCTTTGATTTAAAAATCCCTAAATTAATTATCTCATTAATATTCAATCCTTAATTAAAATGATAACTCAAATTCAAAACATTAAAAGACTTAATCATTAAACTAAAATTAAATTATTAATTTCTTTTAAAATTTCAATTAAAATTAAAAAAAATAAAATTAAATTAAAAATTAAATTAAATTAACTAAATTAAATTAAATTAAATTAAATTAAATTAAATTAAATTAAATTAAATTAATTAAAATTAAATTAAATTAAATTAAATTAAATAAACAAATTAAATCAAATTAAATTAAATTAAATTAAATTAAATTAAATCAAATTAAATTAAAGTGAATTAAATTAAAACAAATTAAATTAAATTAAATAAATAAATTAATTAAATTAAATTAATTAAATTAAATGAATTAAATTAAAAATTAAATTAAATTAATTAAATTAAATTAAATCAAATTAAATAAAATAAAATAAAATTAAATTAAATTAAATTAAATCAAATTAAATTAAAATTAAATCAAATCAAATTAATTTAATGTAACATCAAATCAAACTAAATTAAGTTAAACCAAATTAAATTGGATTAAATTAAATTAAAACTCAATTAAATTAAATTAAATTAAATTAAGTTAAATTAAATATAAGATCACCAAAGACATAAAGAATTCAAAATAAATCTAAAACAATTTGAACACTATTCCAAATTAATTGAAATTAAACTAAATCACAAATCATTTGAATACCAACTTACCCTCGAAAGCTTTAGTTAGCATAACTCCTAAACAGGATATTAAATGAAATGTTACTTCACTTATAGTGATATTCAAACGTCCTGACTCACTCGAGCAAGATAACAAAACTTCGAGATTCTCGGACGATTAATTCATTTGTGTAATTGAATCCATTTGGACTTAAAACAATTCTAAGCAATATTGAAAAGATGTTTAAGATTCTTCTTAAACACTTTCTCAATATGATAAGATGTTTATAAGAACAATCGAATTTAATTGTTCTTCGATGAAGAAAATCGTCTTTAAACCAAAACACAAAGAACCTAGACGTCATAGGAAATGACTAACTATAGTGATTAGGAACTTGTTAGAAAACCATAACCCTTCCTTAGCTTTACCTAGGAACTTGTTTAAATATTCTAATTGTGTTTTAAGTGCAGCTTGGATGACTGGGAAGACCCTCCTGGTACGCTTTTATTTTATTGCAATTTACTTTTCGCAATTTACATTATTGCAATTTATTTAACCGCATTGCGCTTACTTTTCTTGGATGATAAACAATCGTTGCATGAAAACCCACACCTTTAGGATAGTCCCTAAAACTCGAAACCAAAACTAAGTTAAAAGTCATTGCAAGATAAAATTCACCGCCACAACATTTCAAAATATAAGACAACTCAAAATTTAATCACAAACGAACACAAAACTACAATTACAATTAAATTAAAATGTCCTCGTTGGATGATCGGGAATACCTCGGATGATGTAACCTACGTGTTACTAACGGATTTCCCACTGTCTAAATGAAAGTGTGGAACTCATTCAATTGAGTTTAGCAAATTCATCCGGACTAAGTGAATCCGATAAAATAATGATGCCGAAGGATGGAACCGTGGGATCTTAACCGGTGTCGTTATAATCAACTTTAAGATTTGTTTTAATTAAAGTATCGAAAACACTCGGAAATTAAGATTTTCTCTAAACCAAAACACTTTTCTCATCCCCCGATTTATGACTTCTAAAATCGAACCTCTCGCAACAACAAGGAGCTCGGAGCATGGTGGGCGACACGGCCATCTTCGTCGCAAGAAACAACTCTACATCGCTAAACATTCCTAGAATTAAACAACAAGCCATAGGATTCGAGGTAGTCCGCCTAGTGCGACATAAATCCTCACCTGTTCTTTAGGCCTCAGTACGACTCTTGTCGTGCAATATAAGCCCTAACCGGACTTAGATTCCGAGGTAGTCGTCCGATACGACATAAACCCTCACATCTTCGAGGCTATTTGTGTGATTTTATCATACAAATATAAGCCCTAATTAATTAAAATTGGCAAGATCAAAACATTTAAATAAACGTTAGGACTTTCCTAAACTCAAGCCAAACAATAGGATAGTCGGGGAATTACCGAAGTTCGCTTCGAATCCGTGATTTCTTCTACCTTCCTTCCTTTGAATTCCCAAAACGAAATGTTCCAAATTTGATCCATTCCCTATTGAAATTCCAAAATCCAATCCTCGAAAACCTTAAACTTTGAAATTCTTGAGAGCAGAGTTACCGATTATTATCGAGAGTTTTTTTAGGTGATTCCAGTCACTTAAGATGTAATTAGCTATAAGGGCTCGCCCTTATATAGGAATTTTAAAGAACCCAGGTAATATAAACCTCGTTTAATGCTTTCATATTAAGCGTGGGAATTTGTCGGCTTAAAAAATTGGTTCGCAGTACCAAACGGATGTCACAAATCTTTTAGTTTGTTTAATCGAGCCCTCACCGTTGCGTTGTATCTATCCTTAGGGATAGATACACGGTTGTGGTGCGGTGCTCGTTTATATAAACTATTTGGGATGTGAGATCGGTTTAATCTCATATCTTAAAATCTTCAAATTTAAAAATTATTTTTAAAATCAAATACTACTTTTCAAATTATTTATTTAAATTAAATTAAAATTCGCCGACAACTTCTGTTAGGCGACCCCTTTTTAAAATAAAAAACATAACCTAAAAATATGCCGACATCGGGCTCGCTGTCAGCGAGACAGTTATAAATCCTTCAGAATTTTCTTCTCGTAACCTCGCCATCGGTGGGCTCGATCTCGCCGTCGACAACTCAAAGACAAATTGCATTATTTTCTTCTTTTTTGCTCCAAATCCGCTCCTTTTTATGATTTTTGCTTTTATCACCTAAATTCACCATTCCTGCAATAAAATAAAGAAAATACCTTTCTTTAAAGTGCAATTTCATCAAAAATAGATATGAATTTCTTAATAAAATTTTCAGTGATCACGCGTCCATCTTGACGACAGAGGATGTAAAGATGTGCAGAAGTCTTGCGTCTTTTACTGAACAATCACTCGGTGACTAGTTCAAGAATTCAATCGACCTACAAGGAACTTTAGCTCAGATCTGATTTTTATAGATATCAGTTCAAATATGGGTTACAGTTACCTCTTTTCTCTAAGTTGCGGAGCATCTTCAACAGATATGGAGTCATCCCCACACAACTTCTCTCAAACTCATTTGTCACCGTCATGACTTCTATGATCTTCTGCTATCGAAATGAAGTACCTTGGCTAAGTGATCGATTTCATCATTTTTTTATTCCTTTAAAGTCAAAAAGAATGATTTTGCCATGTTCTCCACTAGGACAAAGCTCTAACTTCTGGGATTCCAGAATAAGGTGAAGAATTGAAAGAAGCAGTTTGTGGTTGTCTTCTACACTGATGTCTGGGGGATTCCCTCTAAGCCGACAGATATTTTAGTAGATAAGATTAAGTCTTTGTCGAATGAGTTGCACACTATCAGAGCAATGCTCTGATAAAGACCCGGGAGACTCATTTTCACCGACGTCGTCAATTCTCTCTGTGCCGTTATGAATGTCGGGTGTCTATCAGTGCCGTTGTCGAGAAGTTGCCACTCTATTTATCTATCATATCGTCCTAATCTCCAACTAATTTTATTCTTTTCAATCATGTAGAGGATTCTTAGATAATAAGAAGCTTGGAGAAGAAAGAAAATGGCTGATAAAAATACAAAATAGTAGAAAAAGTAAATGTCGGGATTGTGGTTAACATTACGGAAAAAACACTACATTGTCTAATTCTAGAGATTCCCGTATATGGACAATAACTTGGAAAATTTAATAACCAGATATTTTATGTATGATACATATTCTGCGTTTTTTATTCTCTGATCCTATAGTTAACTACATCTTATAAAGTTAATGTTGCCTAAGAAAACTCTTAATTAATGTTAACATTCATTCTCAAGAAAATTTTAAGTATTAAGATCAAGGAAAGAAACATCAATATTTGATCCTAAGGGTAATATATTTCTAAGTTTCACGTACTACCCTAAAGTTTGGGTTTTGTTCTGATGTCGTTTTGTTTTACTTTATTGTTTTTATTTTGTTGTCATTTTGGTTTTGTTTTATTTTGATGTCGTTGTTATGATGTCGTTTTGGTTTTATTTTATTTTGATGTCGTCGGGCTTCCTTGTAATATTTTTCTGAACTCTCGGGAAAATTCCGCCGTCGGCGCCGTCGATCTCGCTGTCGGCGCCCTAGATAAAATTTTCATATTTTTGATCCTTTTTGCTCCAAATTCGCTCTTTTTGCATATTTTCTCTCCAATGTCCATAAATCATCATATCGGCAACAAATCATCAAAAATACCCTTCTTTAAAGTGTAATATCATCAAAATCAATATAAAATAGACATGAAAATCTTAACATATTTTCAGTGGGTCACAGACCAAACGGATGTCATGGATTCTTTATTTTATTTAATCAAAGCCGCACCTCCAAGCAATGTATCCATTCTTCAGGATAGATACATGGCTTGCGGTGAAGTTCTTGATTTTTTAAACTATTGTATGTATGAAATCGGTTTGATTTCATATTTTAAAATTAAAATGATATTTTCCTAAAAAATATATATTTACATAAATTAAAACTACTCCTAAAACCATCTTTTGTGGCCGACATAGGTCACATGAGATGATCAAGCCTTCCCCTCTACTGTTTTGACTGAGGTCAAGTAGATGCCCTCATCATTCTGGAATTTTGAAAGATAGGTCAAATAGATTGATTTTCCATTACAAGTGAGGTTAGGCAGGACTTTCCTCAGCCATATCCCAAAAATTTGGACTCGGCCGAGCTCCTTCTCGGTAGCCGCTTTTATCAGCTATCCAGCTATCCACACCCTCGCCCATGCCTGTGCAATCTAACTCGCTTGGGTTTCTTCATGGTTAGCTAATTTCGACCACAAATTGCACCCTTGGTCATACCATATACAATATATCAGGTATGGCTAAGTATCATGGGGCCGACTGGCTTCGACTGGCTAGCCATCGCCCTAATTGTGTCCTGAAATCTGGACAGGTTGGGTTTCTTTGTAGGTAACTAGCCTCATTTAGTTAGCCACATCCTCATCTCTGTCCATTAAATCTGGACTAGTAGGGTTTAGCTTAGGATGGCTAGCCACAAACTCAACCACGTTCAGGAAATATGGATTAGTTAAGTTTCTTTGTTATTAGCTAGTTTTGGTGGGCTAGCCTCCCCCCTCAGCCATACCATGCCTAGTATATCAGTCTTGATTGAGTTTTTCTTTTTTATCTTCTCTTGGGATGTCACCTCAGCTACCAAGAAAGATTTTCCTTTTGGATACTTCCAACAAGTGCATTGAGCCTCAGCAGCGCAGTACACTTGTTGGGGATCCCTTTTTGGCATCATTTTTTATTATTTACAAAAATGTAGGGTGTCCACCTATGTGACTCGATAGTTTACGGTTCATCCATAGCATCTCATAGTTTAAGATAGCTATTCAGGACTCTCTAGCACTTGCTCGAGGCATGAAGCTAGGGTTAGCGGTGATTTAGCCTTACTCAAGAGAACCCTCCATTGAAAGAACTAATTCAGAACTTGAAACATATTCAACTCCCATTCTAGTTTTTATAAGTCACTGCACGTCCGTCTGGAGCCTTCTGTGGCCAAGGGAAGTCTTGGAGGCCTCCCAAGTGTGCTGTAGAAAAGTTAGGGTTTGGGATACCCCACCCGCACCATGGCATAGAGGGACTATTAACGGTGATTTCCTGAGTGAATTACCTATCAAAATACTTAGTTTTGAAGATATGGAGCTAAATTTCACTCATATGGAGTCTTCCGTAGCTTATGGATCGAGGAAATCTTTCATTGGGTGCTATTAACGTAAATTAGGGTTTTGTGGCTAGACCAGCACTTAGGTGCCAGTCCTGGGCGCCTAAGGCCCAAAATGCCTTCCTAAATATTTAAAATTGAGTCCCTAGAAGTCTAACATCATTTTCTGGTGCCTAGGCATCAGTCCCAGCACCTACGTGCCCAAAATAACTCAAAAATAATATTTTTCCAAAAACATAAAAAAAGTAGCCGCCACACCCCTGGCGTCTAAGCACCACACCCATGGAGCCTGAGTGTCAGTCTCATCTTGTTGAGCTGTTTTGACCTGTACGTCCTTGAAAACCTATTGAGAAACTGTATAATTTCTTTCCATAGGCAGCCTGTTTTACTGGTACATCTTGTTCGTGTGTTTCATGTTGCATGTAGAGATTTGCATGATGTGTGCTTCACTCTTTTGGGCGCTTAGTGTCATTTTTTTGTGCTTCTATCAAACAATCACAATGTGGGCTTCTTACGTGATTGTGTGTTTTCCAATTTTTCTTGTTGGCTTATCCTACTTATTAAGAGAGTGGCCCATTTTTTTACTCTAATACTCAAATGAGCATTGCCTGAGAGGATGCTCAGTGAGCAATGCATATTTCTGTATCATTAGAAATAAATAATATGATTGTGCTAAAGATTTAAGGTTTTTGAAACATGTCACTTGATTTGCTCTGGATCTGCCACTAGCAGTCAGTTATTCTAAAAAAATAAAATAATGGATAGTGTTTTCTGCTATATCCACCTATTTTAAAATTATATTTAGTTCAAAGGTGAGTCTACCTTTTTTAAAATGTCAGCCCTTTTCTTATGACATGATTTAGAACCCTTGCATATTTAGGACAAGGATGGTGCAGCAACCTCGTTAAAGTTATACGATAACCAGAGATTTTAACCTGTGCACTTAGATGTTGGTTACGACAATTTCTGTTTGATTGCTTTGCTAGGCTAGGATTGAATGTTAGGTATTCTTTTTGATGTCTGATTATTATTTTTTACTAGTTTAAATGTCCTAGTTAGGCGTCTTTCTTGTATTGTGCTTTTGGTGTGCTTGTGGCTTGTTATGCATGGTTGTTTATTAGAATGTTCTTGTATAGGGAGTCGTGTCAATATATATGCACACACACACAGGTACTACTCGAAGTGGAGCATGTAATGATTTCTAATAACATTTTGCTTGCAGATACCATTTAGCTCCCTGGATGAAAACACGCGGCTTGTTATATGTTGCATCATTGTTGGCATTCCCACTAACATATTCTCTTGCAGGTCAAGTTCTTTTTATTTTCCTATTTACTTTTTAGAGTCCATAGGAGAGTCCTATAAAATAAATAAGAAATGGGCACAAGTTTTGAGGCATATTAACACAGGAAGCATGTGGCGGGTGACCACGAGTTGAAGCTCGTGTCTCGTATCTTAATTTTGGATTTAATAAATATGTATAGATTTGAGACCGGTCATGTATATGTGAAGTCCAACGGTTTTTTCTCTTTTCTGGGATATATTGTCGGCTCAACGACATCTATCTCTTATTATTTTGATTTGGCTTGTTTTTCCTACTTTATAGCATGTTTGCATGCTCGAAATGGATTTCATTATTTATTTTCGTGGTGTGTCTAGGAATCATGAATACAATCTAGGCTCTATAGGATTTAAATTTTAAATTTGCTGTAAAATCCTAATAAAATATTCAAGGCAATGAAAATTTTAGGATTAGAATATTCAGGACTTTAAAATTTAAATTTTTACTTCCTTGCATGTCCTTCGTTAGTTTTAAATGGGTTGCATACATGGTTATCACCCAAGCCATATAATTGCACCTCCGCGCTTAGGACTGTGGTAGATAACTACGATCATATTTGCATGTACCGAGGAGAAGTCCCTGTGCTTATTCAACACAATTGACTAAGTATAAGTTTTTATACTTATGTGGTCGTCTTTGCTTTGGGTGTTAAAAGGCTCCCAACCCAGACTATTGTAAGTCCTTTTGTTGAGAGTGTTTATAGCATTGTGACTAAACTGATTCTTTCGTTTCTTTCTTAAGGCATCTGTGCCACTTTAACGGATAAAGTTTCACCTTTTGAGCTCCACCTTGAAGGTCATAGGACTAGAGTTTCCTTCTTTTGACTTTAAGGCTACTGAGATTCCCATGAATTCATGGATTGCTGACGGGGAAACTGGACTGGCTTAACAGAGTGGACTTAAGGACTTAGTCGCTTTGGATGATGGGCTCGTGGTACCCCAACCTAGCTACATATACATTTTAGGATTACTCTACCTTTCCTCTTGCTGAGCCCCTTTGGGCTATGTCGCTCCTTTTACTTCATTGATAACATCTTGACAGTCTGATTACTGATGAGCTGCAACCCGTTTGGGATACAGTAATTCACCCTCTGTCCTTATGGCCCGATGAGGTATAATGTAAAGAGATATCTCAATTCATCCATCTCGGAAAAATCAGTCAAGAAATGAGTGATTGCTATTGCTTTTATGGTTGTCCCAGGGATGTAAGTAATATCATACTCACCAAGAGCCACTGCCCATTTCAATAATAGATCGAAATGCTTTGGTTGAATGAGTATAGACTTTAATGAATGATCGATTATGACTTGAATCAGTTGCATTTGAAATTATGGTTGGAGTCTTCCAGCAAAAATAATCAAGGTAAATGTTAGCTTTTCCATAATTGGGTACCTAATTTCAGTGCCTCTGAGTACCCGATAAGTATAATATATAAAAAATTATTTCCTTGGATCTTTTGTGACCAGTACCAATCTGACACTCTCTTGCCCAACTCCAAGATAAAATGATAGTCTCTCCCCTGGCCTTGGACTTTGAAGTAATGATGGTAATGCCAAAGAATCCTCTAAAGTTTTAAATGACTCTTTACATTTGCGCATTTACTCAAAAAGTTGATTTTTTTAGCACCCTGAAAATGATGCACATTTGTCACTCGACCTTGACATAAACCGGCTGAGCTGCTATTAAATTGGTCAACATTTGGACTTATTTGGTACTTCGGGGGGAATGGAATATCCAAAATCTCTTGTACTTTTTCAGTGTGGCTTTTATTCCTTTGGAAGTTAAAAAAAACCTTAAGAATTTACCAGTTGATGCTCCAAAAGTACATTTCGAGGGGTATAGCTTTATATTAAATTTTGGAGGGCTTTGAATGTTTCTCTTAAGTCTTTTATGTGTTATTCAACCAATTTACTTTTAACTATGACACCATCCATATACACCTCAATGGTTTTCCCTTTCTCATTCGTAATGATTACATATATGAGCAGTTGAAAGGTTGCCCCAACATTTTTAATTCCAAAAGGCATTACGTCGAAACAAAAAACACCTTGAGTAGTAATAAAAGATGTTTTTTCTATGTCAGCTAGATGCAACTTGATCTGGTGGTAGCCAGAGAAGCTGTCAAGAAAACTCATCATGAGTACCCGACTGTTGTATCCACCGGTGTGTTATTCACTGGCAATGGGTAAGTGTCCTTCGGGCAAGTATCATTAAAGTTTGTGAAGTCGATGCACATTCTTCACTTGTCATTGACCTTCTATACCATGACCATGTTCGAGAGCCAGGTTAGGTATTGGACCTCCCAGATATAGCCAACCTCCTTTAGCTTTTCACCTCGATTGTTATTGGCTCGATAAAAGTTCTAGCAATCTATTGGATCATTTTATTGCACCAGTCGAGCTGTTGGGCCGATATTCAATCAGTGACAGGTAACATCAGCTCATATTCCAGGCATCTCTGTTGCTATCCTAGCAAAGATGTCTCGAAACTCGTGAACAGTCTGGATCAGTAAGATTTTTGCTCTCCATATCTAATCTTTCACTGATAAAAAAACCTTATCAAGTTCTCCTTCATCAGAAGTAGGTACTTCAAGGATGGTCTCATTGTTTTCGAGACCCCCTTCCCTTTGAGTCTAAATGTAGAGTGGCTCGTGCACAGGTGACTGCTTGAAGGTAGTATCTCCTTGATTTCTCCAAGTTCCCTCTGATCTTGA
The DNA here is from genome assembly GCA_022702705.1 of Papilionanthe hookeriana x Papilionanthe teres. Lineage (NCBI taxonomy): Eukaryota > Viridiplantae > Streptophyta > Magnoliopsida > Asparagales > Orchidaceae > Papilionanthe > Papilionanthe hookeriana x Papilionanthe teres. The sequence continues at coordinate 18,016,375 of CM040431.1, read as the reverse complement.
TAATCTCCTTATAGTCAGGAAACTTCACGGCCACATGATAGGTTGAAGTTACCGCCCGGTAACTCTTCAGCAATGGATGGCTTAAGATAATATCGTAAGTTGGTAGAGACTCCATCATCAGGAAGTCCTCCATGCTTTTGATTTGTTTCTCTCACTCATCCCACGAGACATCCAAAGCAACAACACCCAAAGCTTCCTTCCTCTCGCCAAAGAAACCAAATAATGGGTCAACCGATGCTGTCCACCAGTCAGTTTTGAGCCTAATCCTGTCAAACACCATTTTGAAAAGGTCTTTCACTAAAATTCTAGTGTCGACCGGGATACTACCCACCTAATAATTGTTTCTTAATGCAACAATCACATCGTTAACGGGTCTCTTTTCGATGAAAGATTTGCATCTGTGAAAACAATGCGGGATGGTTACACTTATTAGAGGGTCAGAGCATACCTCTCCCGATTGATTGATCTTTTGGCTAGGCTGACAAAATGACTCTCTAACTCCCCCAAAGATAGTCAAAATAACTCAAGCGATGTGAAATTCATTTGCCCAAAAAGGGCCATCCGACACTCCTCAACTGGGGCCTTTCCCTGTCACCGAGTATGTCCTTCAACAGCAGCAAACTCTTTGAGCTTCCCTACATTGATCAATTCCTCCACCAAGTTCCGGAGATGACAACACTTTTCTGTGTTCTGCATGTGATCACAATAATAATCATAATATGTATGCATATTTCAAAGGGTAGGTCTGGCTTCATTAGATGAGCTCTCTTGAAATATTCCTTGCTTTGAGTGGCTTCAACTAACTCAACCATCAAAACAATTAGTGGGTTTAAACCTTGCATCTCTTGATAAACGAGCGTTCGCTCATATTATAGAGACTATCGCTTGTCAGAATATCGATACTGAACCCTGGTTGTCCTTAACATTGCCTCGGACATCACGGTGTCGTTTTTTGTTGTTATGGTTTGAATGACAGACAAAGATTTAGCTATCCTTCGTGTTATGTTCTTCGTCCTGTGCCTTCCTCTTCTTCGACCGAAGATCAGACGTTTCTGTTTTGTCATTAGAGGGGTCCATAAGAGCTTCCTTTGCAGTAATGTAAATGTTAGCCATCTCTAATAGCTCGGCAAATGACTTTAGTCGAGCAAGTTCAAGTTGTACTTTAATCTCTCATCTCTAACTCCATGCGTGAGAGCAGTATGGGCAATAAGAAGTTCCAAGTCTTTCATTTTCATCATCTTCTTTTGGAATCGAGTGATATAAGCATGCAAACTTTCGTTATGTCTTTACTTTATTTGCAACAAAGCCTGAGAATCCTTCCTTAGCTTCTACACATTGGTGAAGTGTGCCACGAAGAGTTTCTTAAACTCAGAGAAGGTTGGAATAACACTGACTAGCATAATGAGAAACCACAGAAGGGCTGACTCCTTAAGTGTTGTTAAGAAAAGTCGACACTTCATTCTGTCGTTGATCTGCAACACTCCAACCGATGATTCAAAAAAAGTCAGATGATCGGTTAGATCGTTCTTCCCCTTGTAAAGATCTAAATGAGGAATTCTTAACATGTAAGGTACTGCCTCCATGATTTGTCGAGTGAAAGTACTATGTGGGGGCGGCTAAATAGGCGCAACTCGCTTTACTCAATGCCAGATCATCAACATAGGCCTAGTGTTATCAACAGGTTGGGCATCTTCTTGCCCAAAGAGGGTTCTCAAGGGGGAACCCCTTGAGGCAAGCTCGAGGAAACCTCACCTCCAAAAGAGGTGGTTGATCATTCCTTCAAGTAATCGCTTCTCAGAGAGGCTCAAATTGGCCTATCACTTTCACAACTACTAGACTTACTTTTGAATCTCTTGGTGCATTGTTTTCCTTTTGAACTCCATCGGTGTTGCATCTCTCTATTGCGATCCTCCTTTGTAGTGTGCTTTGCTTCTCGTCTGCAGCATGTGATGCTCATCACACAACCTTTTAGGATATTAAATCCTAACTTATCTTTCTATACACACATCTCGAGAGTTAGAGCTAAAATAAGAAGAGAGAAAGATAGAGTTGATAGAGAGGGAAAGAGAAAATGTGTCCCTTCATTTTTATTCTTTCCCTTCTACTTATAAGGGTCTAAAATACAATTACGCAAAAGAGGGGGAACATTATAATAATTACCCAAAATGACTAAGTCGATGTTTCTATGGAAAAAGTACATTATAATACGAAAGAAATATAATATTTATTGACCACTAGTTGTTTTGGTTTCGATTGGCCATGTCGATCCATTGTATATGTGAGATTTCTTCCGCTGAGGGGGCCGGTCAATTGAGAAATGACATCCAATCTATTCAGTGAGATGTTTCGTCAGTTCATATGTCTGTCCGTCGGTCGGTTTTGCTGTGTAGTCGATCGACTGCTTAGTCAGTCTGCATCTCACTATTTGGCTAGGAACTTTGGTTGTCCGAGACTTCATTCCTATCTGTTTGTTCCCTCTGAGACTTGAGCTGACATTTTTGCTATATACACTTGGTATTTTAAACTTATGCATGAAAATATTGATTTCAACTTAAAAAAGTGATAATACTACTAATTTAGATATGATATTAATGATTTAAATATTATATGCATGAAAGTTTAGGTGCGAAATAGGAATTGTGCCCCCTTTAATTTATAACTGGTCCTTAAAATCTAATTTTAAACGTTATTCATCATTCAGGATTCTACCGCTTCAATCGCTCCAACACAAATGGTTGATGTCGTTGGCTTCGACGCAACGCAGGCAAGCGTTCCTCCTCTTCTCATCCTCCGCTCCCCGTCATGGGCCTCGTCACCTCACCAAGCTCCTCCGCTCCTGCACCGCCGTCTCAGATCTCCATCGAATTCATGGCGCCATGATCAAAACTGGCATCGACCTCCTCCCCTTCCCCTCCGCCAAACTCCTCGCTTCTGCCACCCTTCTCGATGCCGACCACGCCTTCTCTCTCTTCCGCCTCCTCCCTTCGCCGACCCTCTTCTCCTTCAACTCCATTCTCCGAGCTCACTCTCTCGCACCCGACCCAGACCTCCATGAAACCTTTTCCATCTTCAGCTCAATTAGAGCCGGAGGCCTCTCGCTCGACCAGTTCTCCTTCATTACCGCCCTCAAGGTCTGTGGTCGCAAACTGGCCATCGCTGCAGGTGAACAACTGCATTGTTTGGTAGCCAAGGCCGGTTTTGATTACTTCCTCAATCTAAGGAATACGCTTTTACATTTTTATTGTGCGTGTGGGAAGCTAGCCGCTGCACACCAACTGTTTGATGAATTGCCTCATGTTAAAGACGCTGTTTCTTTCAGTGCTCTGATGGGAGGCTATCTCCGGACCTCACAGCCAGTGAAAGTTCTCGCCTTTCTAAGAAATATGCTTGATTTTAGCATGGAAGTCGGTCCAGCCACCATTGTCAGCGCTTTCTCAGCATTTACAGAAAGTAATTCCAATGGCGAGCCCCTCCATGGCTACTGCGTCAAAACTGGGCTAACCTCTGAGCCTAAGGTGGCGACTGCCGTCGCAACAATGTATGCGAAGAACGGAATGATGGAACCCGCACGACAGACGTTCGATGAAATGACGCGCAGAGATGTTGTCCTCTATAATTGCATCATAGATGGGTACGCTAAAAAAGATTCCTTGGACGACTGCTTGCTTCTGTTGCAGAAGATGAAGGACGATGGAGTTAAATCAAATGCGGCCACGCTTCTAGGACTACTTTCGTCCTGTGCTTCCTCTGGTGCTTTAGGTGTTGGGCGGCATATCCATGACTACGCAAAGGAGGAGAAGATGGAAATCCAAGCTTCTCTGGGGACCGCTCTGGTTGATATGTATGCGAAAAATGGATGTCTGGAGGAAGCAGTTTCAGTTTTCAAGCAAATGAAGGATAGAGATGTGAAGGCATGGACAGCCATGATTATGGGATTTGCAGTTCATGGCAGGTCAGAGGAGGCTCTGCAGCTGTTTGATGAAATGGAGGAGAGTGGGATGAGGCCTAATGAGGTGACCTTACTTGCTGTTCTCTCTGCTTGCAGCCATGGGGGATTTGTGAGCTTAGGAAAAGATTACTTCAAGAGAATTGTTTTTGAATACAGGGTAAGTCCGGGGATTAAGCATTATGGATGCGTTATTGACTTGCTGGGCAGGGCTGGATTGCTGCGAGAAGCTTATGAGCTGGTGAAAAGCCTGCCTGATGGAGGAGATGCCATGGCTTGGCGAGCTTTGCTTGCTGCAGCTAGGATTCATGGAGAAGTAGGGATAGGGAAGCTGGCCAGAGAAGTTTTGGTGGCCATGGGTGAGGAACACCCAAGTGATAATATTCTTCTGTCGAGCAGCTATGCCTTTGCAGGGAGATGGTCAGAAGCTAGAGAAGTTATGGATTTGGAGGCGGAGGGGGTAGAGATAATAAGGAAGGAGGCAGGATGCAGCTCCGTTGAGATGTTGGGTGGGTAGAGTTGAAGAAGAACAAGTTGTGGAAATGATCAGGAGCTGTAGCCTGAATTTGGGACGGAGAATTGAGGTCAGATTATTTTGAATTGATTTATTTGATATACAATAAATAATTATGTTTTTAATTCATTAATTTGAAAAAAAAAATTAATGAGAACTGTGGTTAGAAATCTCATGATATAATGTAAGGGACTAAATGATATTTAAATCTTGTTTGTTTATAATCCATATATTGTATTACTGAGAGAAATCTAATGAGTTTAAGTTCTTTTAATTTTAATATCATTCATGCGCTTAACTGCTTAAAAGGTAATCTATGCTCGAAAGAATTAACATAGACAATCTAATAAACTGTTCATAGATTTTAATCAAAATAATTAAATGTTAATTCAAAAAAATATAAATATATTCTTCAAATGATGAAACATGATATTTGAGAAATCTTAGATGTATGGAAATTTTGAAGTCTTATCCAATGATTGATTTTGATGCTATCACTAATAATCTTTATTGCCTAATCATCATTATTTGATCATTATTTTTAGATTATAGTTGTCTAATCGTCATTGCTCAAGTTTCATTACCAAAGCCATGGTTTCTTAATCATCATAAATATTTTTTTTTTCTATGTTTTTCATATAAAAAATCCGCATCTTGAACTTAATTTGATTGTGTGTAACTTTTTTGTGTGATGTTAGGACAAGAAATTCTCAATCTATAGTCATATTATTTACAAATACATACATATAAACATCCTTCATCAACAAGTTTTCATCATCGGGCACTAATCTCAATGTGTGGCACGAAACTCAATATATTTTTTTAGCAAAGAGCATTCAAAGTTCAATTAAATATAATTCAGAACTATGATTTCAACAAACTTATAGTCAAACTGACCGACTCGATAAGATGAACACAATTATACTAAAGTTGGTCCGTTCTGAGTCAAATTAAGCTCGGCTCAAGCCTTAAGTCACTTTTGGAAGCTTTTACTGCCTAATTGGGAGGTTAAATGAAGTCTAAATCGGACAAGCTTATACTTAGATGGAGCGTCTCAACGAGACAAATCAAACGATTTCAAGATCGCTCAATTCTGACATCATTAAGATAGTCAAATATTCATCGAACACCATCTCCACCACCTGCCATCCACTATCGACCACCATTAGCAACCCTTTACTCGTTACAAAGAAGCTTCATGCTGACTCAAGGGTTGTGTTATATAGCAACAAAGCACCGTGCAAAGTAACAAACAACACCGCAATCACAAAACATCCTAAGAATCATTTCGAATGACATGCCACGATGCATCTCAAGGACATTGTGTCGAAGGTCCAACGATTGCTCCCCACAACGGCTGCTCTTTATAGGGTTTGTTTGAGGCAGTTGTAGCTTATTAATTAGTTGTTGATAAACAACTGCCCCCAGAAAACTGTTGTGCAACAGCTGTTGAAGATAAGCTAGCTGGTTGTTTCGTTTGTGTGTTGGAAAATAACTGTTTTGCAGGTGTTTCTAGACAGATGACCATTCTGCCCCTATGCAGTAATGTTATTTGCAACAACATTGTCATAGCAATATATTTCTACTTGAGAAACAAAAATCCACTTAGAACAATATAAAATATAAGATATACATCTCACTTAATAGTGAGTATCATGATTATAAAATAAGAAAAGAGACTATTAAAATAACATTTAATAATATGATAATATTAACTTTAAAGTGGAGACTACATATGTCGGTAGTTAGGTCGCCCTCCAAGAATACTTTGCACTTTTGATCACTCGGCGATTGATTCTTTGAACTTATCTGCCCACCAGAAGAAGTCACAGTTCTCTGTGATTCTCCGCAGGCACCTGTAGAATTGTCTCTTGTAACTATATGGCTGACGTGACGTCAGCAAGGAAGTCTGAAGTGCAGAGCAGTCGTCAGGAGGTGTTGACCTCTTTTTTATTGAGGTTTAGTCTTTCTTTAGGAACCTTGGATCTAGTCATAGGACTTTCCTGTTGACTATTCTAGAGAACTAGTGATGGAGTCTTACCCCATCAGAAATTAAAAAACATTTCTTTGCTTCTCTTGGAGTTCTACATGATTTGTCTTAACCTCTAGTACTTAGGTGGGAGCCAAATATGAGGGAGCTCAAATGGAGTTCCCACAGGATGGTCAGGCCTTGGGGTCAACCCTGGGTGATTTGGTCTTGGGCAAGCTTACACACACACACTTTGATCCCTCATTTACACTCACTACCTCAAACCCTAAAACCAAACTTGTTTGACTTGGTGTCCCCACTTCTTTTGGAAACTCATATGGGTGGTCCCCCAAGCCCTTAGCCCTAGTCTAGAGTTTGACTAGGACCAACACATGAACGATCCAAAATAGGACTTCTCTTTGGTTCATGGCTCAAATAGACTAAAATCATGATTAACATCCTTAATTGATCCCAATTTCACCAAAATTCCTAGATTTAGGCCTTTTAGTCCCAACTTTCTCAAAATTATTAAAATAACTATAAACCCAAAATTTTGACCAAAATTCTCAAAATTGCCAAATTCCTAAATTCTGTTCAAAAAGAATTTCAAATCATCCCAAACCACTCAAATTGACCAAATCACCTCAAAATTCTCAAAATTCCCTCTGCACCAAACATGAATTAAAATGCCTCGAATTCTCCCTCCTTTGGGGAGAATTAATGCCTGTGGAACAGAAGAATTTGAAAGGGGAATATTCTTCTAATGGGAACGGAAGATTCCTCCAAATGCCTTTCCCTTTTTCCCTCAGTTCCGCCTCTAAGTTTGCATGCCATGAAAAGGGAAAAAATTTACGTCCGGATTTTCGAGTTACATGGGGGTTACACTGGGAGTTTTATCTGTGTAACCTCTGTGTAACCTCCATGTAACTTTCCTGTTATTTTAGAGGTATACGAGAGTTACATGCATACGTGGTCGGCTCCTATTGGTCTCCGGACGCCCACGATCTCACACAAATTTTTTTCCCAGAAAAGAAGCTTTGAGGGGGAAAAATCTTCCTGTAGAAATGGAAGATTCCCTTCCCTTATCGCGAGAACTGTCTGCGAGAAGCCTGACCGCTCCGCCTGTTCCTGTTTGCGACAAGTGCACGCTCCTGTCGTGCCTGGACTGAACTACCGCGAAGCCAGTCCCACCCGAACTGTCGCGCAGCCCCTGATTCGCGAACTACTCGTCCACGCTCCTTCACGCCTGAAACCGAATCCGAACTACGGCCGCCGAACTGCGGACACCGTCGCCGCGAACTCCCTCCGCTACGCAGACCAGCGCGCAACCATGCGTTCGCGATAAGAACCGAACTCTGCCTGGAAGCCCCGCTGTTCCACGCAACCGACCTCTGCCATTGATCTTCACGATCCGAAACTCCTATTATCCGCGGAACGGTAACTGCACGTCGCTCGAACTGTTGTTCGCAAACCTCCGCTTCACCTGATCGCCGAACAGTGTCGCAAATCGCTTAACTGTTCGTGAACGCCGCGAAATCGAAGCCTTTCGCGAAACAGAAATCCCTCTCGCGAATTCCTTTTCTTGAATTTGCCGAACTTGCTCGCAGCCAACGAACATCGCTGTTCCTTGAACTCCAAACCCTTACAAGCCAAATCTTCTTTCTTATATTGAAATTTCTCCTCCACCGTGAAATCTCGCTCTGATATCAATTGTTGTAGAATATAGGGCAGATAAAAAATAAGAATCGACACAAAACTAGAAGAAAACACAGAGATTTAACGAGGTTCGACAAAGATGCCTACATTCTCGGGGGCAAAGTTACGAATTCAACTATTTCAGAGAAGTTACAAGTTCAGTTCATACCCACAGGGTTGCACATCTATTTATAAAACCCACAAATAAATTACTAAAACGCCATCGCTTCTCCCAACCCACTAAATTCCAAGAGACACTCTTTTTCACGAGGAGACACACATCTTAATTTCAAGAGACTCCAAATTTTCGGTATGAGCCATACCTAAAAGCATGCTGAAAAGAAAGTTTTACAATAGGGTTATATGAACATTTGAGGGAGTTAGCTTCGTTCCACAATAAATAGTTAAAAAAATTATTAATGTAAAATACAAATTGTTTTTGTCACATACAAACTAGGTTATGGATCAAAATAGTTTTTACCAGAATTTTATAAGATTCAACTTTAGTATTCCTTTGATCCACAACCCAAAAAATATGGTATTATGGCTGATGATTTGAATAGGATTAGGCGGTTATGCAATTTAAGGTTCCTTTGAGTGGTAATTTTTGTAATCATGTCGAGTAAGATTCAAGAACATGTGACTTTGATATATGCTTATGATTGAGCAGCTCATGAAGCATGGAAAGTGAGTATGAAGATCGTCCTTTTGAGGGAGGGGTGGCTCATATGGAGAGCTCTTATATATGAGTGGAGATTTGTTATGATATATTAGATTATTGGTATTTGTCCCATTTTGGATAGTTGAAAAATATGTTGGTATATTACTAAGATGATGTCTCATTTTTTGATTAAAAAAAGTTTCACAATTGATGTGTAAAGCCTAACATTGATTTACATTTGATCTACATTCAACACTCATAATATTAACCCCTAACGTTCCAAGTAGTTGAGTGGTTGTGTATTGTGTTTGTGGAGGTATTGGTGTGTGAAGCTCTTGTATCAAAAATATTACTATAACCGTTATGTCCAAACAATATTACTACTGAAAGGCGTAGTGATCGTTTATTCAAAAACAATACAAAGTATAATTGTTTTCAACCGCAAAAACAAACAAACAAGTCAAACTTTATCCGCAACAGCTTATTAATAAGCTGCAGCTGCCCCAAACAAACTTATAGTCCATGTCGTTTTGTGGAAAGATAATGTTGCTGCTTAAATTAAGAAACATCCGACCTTGTGCAGCAGCAAAACGTGTGGTAGTGCTTCCTATTGGCTATTTTTAATACAATTTCAAGAAATAATAAATCTTTTTACAAGGAAATAAAAATTTTAGATCAGGAATTTAACATTTATGTATACTTAATTACAGTCTAATAGCATTAATAATCTAAGTTTTTTTAAATTCCATATTTAATAAATTAAAAGGTTAAATGAGCTATAGAATTTATTCACATAACTTGGGGACCCAATGTAGTTCAAATGGGGCAAATGACAATAAAATTGCAGCTCTCCTAATAAATATTTTCTCTTGAATGTTGTGACAGTCCGTAAGACACCGCTATGATCTTAGTGAGGACAAAATTTCGAGGGTAATTGAAGCAGACAACATAGGGCAAAGAAGTTGCCAGAAAGTAAAAAAAAATGTAGTAATAAATATAATTTTTTAAAATTACAAATATGACTTTTCTACAAATATTTTTTTTTATTGGAATTTTGTGATTCTGGTTTTCTTAATGGTTTTCATGCTAATAATTGCAAAGAAAAAAATAAAAGAGTGGGGCGGGTTGGAGGGGAGATTTTTATAGATATACATGTGTCTCTATGTGATTCTTTGGTTGACAAAATTTCAAGTCCCTTGAGTCACGAGATTCGATCGCGTTTATGTGCGGAATGAAGTTCTTAAGCACATGAGATCGATCTGAAGTCTCGTCTAATAGTCTCTGTCCAATCATTTTAATATATATATATATATATATATATATATATATATATATATATATATATATATATATATATATATATATAAATGAATGCACTTGAGCCCTATGATGAGAGCTCGCGCTACGTGTCTAAACAAATCAATCTCCCGTTCCACGATGGACCCGAACCACCGACCCGAGGGAAATACGATGTACGCCACCACTAACAGTACCAAGAAAGCGATACTAATTATATATATATATATATATATATATATATATATATATATATATATATATATATATATATATATAGATATAGATATATGTGTGTGTGTGTGCGCGCGCGCACCGGACTTCTTCGAAGGTCGCAAGTCACCTTGGTCACGGATTTGAATCTTCATCTGGCTAGTTTGCCTGTAGTGAGTGCAGTCCTCGAATAATTTAACACATGAGGATAGATGAGGGCTCGTAAAGTTAATTTTCATAATTTATATACGTTATTAACTATTTAAAAATATATAAGTAAATCTTAAAATAATATATATATATATATATATATATATATATATATATATATATATATATATATATTTATGTATGTATGTATTCCTTATTTTTTATGATAAGAAACAAATGTCACACTCGGATTTTGAATACGAGATTATAATAAATGCAAGAATGGAGAGCCATGGTAACCTCCCGCGCCATTGCGCATAGGGGTGTAAACGAACCAAACACGAACGAACAGAGTTAGTGTTCGTGTTTGAAATGTTCGAACACATCAGCCGTTCGTGTTTGGTTCGTTTGCTATCGAACGAACACGAACTTTCGGTGAACCGAACACGAATCTGTTCGCGAACAACGAGCTTTTTTGCAGCATCCAGACTTTGATAGGATACTTCCTCAAAATGAAGTAAATTGATCAGGTATTACATACATATCAGGTAACTCATACTTCTCAAATGAAGTAAACCGAATAAGCTCGTTTAGTGATTTTGATTAGGGTTTTATTTTAATATATAGTATAAGTATATTAATTATAATATTATAATATTTATATTAATATAATTAATACTATATTATTATTATTATTATTATTATTATTAATTTATCATATATTATAATTTATATAAGTTTAATTATTTAAAATATGATAAATTTTTATAATATATAATTATTTTTTAAAAAATTATAAATTTTTTATATATAATTATTTTAAATTATTTTCTATTTCGAACAATAACGATTCGAATACGAACGAACACATCACTGTTCGTGTTTGATTCGTTTAACAAACCGAACAAAAAAATTTGTTCGTGTTCGTCTCGTTTGCTTATCGAACGAATCGAACACAAACTTTTTGGCTAACCGAATATGAACTGTTCGCTAACAACGAGCTTTTTTGACAGCTCTAATTGCGCACGACCAATTAGGGAGAGAGGAGAGAGGAGAGAGGAGAGAGAGGAGAGAGGAGAGAGGAGGTTTTCTATTATGATTCAGTTGCTAGTTTATTTCCGAATGAGTTCCGAATGAGCGTCGAACAGAAGAGGGAGAAAGATGAGCGAGGAAGGAGAAGAGAAGAAGAGGGACGCGGTTGCCATGGGCCCACATTCTCAACCTAAACCTGACCACATCCCCTTCCCTATTCCGGCGACCCCTCCCGAAGTCGCCGGAACGTACCTTCCCGGTGCCTCCGCTGCATATTCTTACCATGCGTCGGGCATCTACCCTCCAGGCGCCGGTGCATCTTTGCCTCCTCCCCCCGCTCAAGTTCCTTACGCCACTGGACTTCCGTACTACAGTCAGGGCTACGGGACCGACCCTGGTATTTTCCTTTCTCACCTACTTTCTCTTTTCTTTAAAATTTTTTGTAATCAAGCAGCTGCTGGTTAATTTCTGGAATCACTTCCAGTGGAATAGAGTGAAATTGGGACTCATACTTGGTTAATTTGGTTGAGTGCTGAGAAATGCTATAAATGATGGGCCAAAATTTTCCTGAAATTAATGAAATTTCTATTTTGACCTTAGGCCCTTCTATCAGCAGAAAAACAGTTCGCAAAAGTAATTTCACTCTTTCTGAAAAATATACAGTAATCACTGATTCGGATGAATTGTGTTTAGTTAATCTCATGTTTAGCGTTTTCTATAGTTTATAGATGTCACGATTCGGATTGGTCCTTAGAATTAACTAAGATGGGAACAACGATTAAATGATATTAACATTTAACAACTATCCATAAAATTACAAAATCTTCTAATATATAAAAGAAACACTAAAATCCACATAGTGCAATAAGATTAAGGATTCAGAAACAATAATATAATCAGAAAATAACATCTCAAACCAGTATAGAACAATATATCTATATCTGAAAGAAATAATAAAAATAATCTACAACGCGTCATAACTAATACATATGACTTGTAGTCCTCCCGTAAATCGATATGCCATCAACAAATTCTCATCATCCGATACGAACTCAGAGCATAATACGTAATTTCGAGATAATCTTTCGAATAAGAAATGTTAATTCTCGATAAAAATTTATCTCGAGCTCCGAATTCAACAAACTTATAGTAACCGACTAACTCGATGAGATAGGCCAATGATATCGAAATTAATCAATCCAAGTTAAATCAAGCTCAGGTCACACCATTCTTAAAAGTTTTCCGAGCATATTTAAAAGATCAAACGAATTAAATCTAGCAAGGTTATAGTTGAATCAAGTGTCTCGACAAGACAAATTCAGTCAGCCAAGATTGCTCAATTCTAATATCGTTAAGGAACACAAATTTTCATCAAACGCCATATGATCGAAGTAAGCTCTTTGGGCCGTTCGATCAAAATGGTTCATATTTCTATATTAATTGCTTACAAACACTATAAATAGTGTATTATCTCTCTCATGTGGGGATGTGAGCTTGAGGCTTGAGAAAGAACTTGAAGTCTTGATAAGGAACTGATGTTCAGTACCACTCCTACCATAGACGACCACCGCTGAGCACCACAATCACCGTTGACCTTTATCGACCATTGCCTACCGCCGTCGACCATCATCAACTGTCGCCGACCACCATCAACCTTCATCGACCACCACTGACCGACGCCGACCATTCTTGACTGCTGTTGTCCATTACTAATCGCCATCGAACACCGTCGGCCGCCACCTGCCGGCCTCCATCGATCCTTATCAGCCGCCTCCCACTTCCTACAACAAGTTCATTCGTGCACCGATATTGTAAATCCGAAGAGTGTTCAACCCTTTCCCTCCCATGGGATCTAGGACTGTACATGTAATATCCTATTATAGTGGATTTCTTTAGTTGGGCTAGTCCCCTTAGTTTTTTCCATTTTTTGGTTTTTCATGTAAAAGCTTATGGTGTCATTACTAGTTGTTTTCTCTCTTCTGAGCATGTGCTGAATATTTGTACCACGCTACGAAGATAATCAATTACTCTACCGTCGTGAATTTTCTAGCACACATTTCGCGATCTATGAGAAATAGAGCATTCTCGTCACTAAAATACTTGTAAGGATTGTTGCATGGCCGCCAGACACAACATTTGCAACAACAAAGCATCTGACTCCAACATCCATCATTCCAGAAGGCAGTCACGAAGCCAAGATCATGAAGCCTCTGCATCTGTCTTGGGTCATTCTCTGGAAGTTCGAGTGCGTAGGATGGAGGAGTCTCAACATTAAACATTAATCTCCTATGCAGGGAGCGACAACCGTAACCTAATATAACTTACCACCAATTCAACATTAAACAAGAAATACCCCAGTCATTAGGTTCTCTCCTAATTATTACACTATTCCCTTGCCACGACGAAATACTGATCTTCTCGACACTACAAGTTTCACTCATCAATCTCATGCAGCTCACCTGACACGGCTTCACCTTACTGTCGCTTCTGCTGATATCATCTGAGGTGAACTACGACTCTCAATTTGGGAAGAGTTTCCTCTAGATAAATAAGATTGCTTCCTTGCTCATCGCAACGTCCAAGAATCCTCTCATTTGGTTGATACAGTTCTCCGACACCCTATCCCAGTAGGTTTCAAACTCCCAAACATTGATGCCAATGAAGTGGTAACTAACTCATACGAGAACGTCGACCAGTACGAACATCATGCACATTCACCAAGCTTTTGATGTGCTTCTCTGTTAAGTGTTCAGGACGACTCTCAAGGGTCAAGCTCGCACATGAATCTACTCTCTTCTTGAAGGGGGCACTATCAACATCTTCAGTGAGCTTGTCAGATTATTCATGGAGCATTTCATAGCAAATAGAAGGATCATCAAAGATTTATCTCACTTATCAGGAGATCGCCAGAATGATGGAGAATCCCTCAAGGAATACTTCTAGAAGTTCTCCACCGAAGCCGTACGGTGTTCCGGAGTGGATCAAGAGTTACTGAGATGAGTCATACTTGGAGGGCTCCACCCAAGACCTTTTTATTCATCACTTATGCGGGATACGATGCGTTCTTATACTAACCTCATCCATCGTGTCGAAGCTCAAATTTCTGCAAACGAGGCCATCATTGTACACTAAGGAACAATTTGAGTGATTCGACGACAAGCGCAAGAATAACACCGGGGATACCGATCAAATCTCATAGCAAAAAAAGTTCGGACCGAAGGGGAATCGTGAGCCACGACAAAAAAAAGAATATACGCCAATAAACACGTCACGTGTCAACATCTTAACGACCATCAAAGTTGAAGAGACCATCAACTGGCCAAGACCGTTGAGAAACCCAGACGTTGGAGACCAGACTCAATATTGTCAGTTCCATCGTACAAAGGACATTCAACAGAAATTTTTAATTAAAGGAAGAAATTGAATCTCCGATACGCTAAGAACACTTGGGTCGCTACTTAAATGAAAATGATGAAGGGGACCAGAAGAGAATTGTCGGATTTATCGAATGAGAAGTATAACTCCAAAATATCTTATTTAAGTAAAAGACTATCCTGTAAACTACTAATTTTATTTTAATCTTGCTTTAAACAATCATTTCAGTGAAATTTTCATATTTTCTCATGAAAGCTTTTTAAATAGAAAGTTCCACTGAGGGCAAGCAGTAGACAAGATCCTCATCCATGCACTTGGAAGTCAAGCCCAAGAGGCAAGACTCGAAGAGAAAATACGCTACTCCTGAAAGTCAAGACCACGGAGCAATACTCGATGAGAAGCTACCATGCCCCTGGAAGTCGAGCAAAAGAGGAAAGTCTCGATGAGAAGATACAATACTCCTGAAAGTTAAGCCCAAGAGTTAAGACGGGATGAGACGTTACCATATCACTGGAAGTTGAGCCTAAGTGGCAAGACTCGATGGGAAGATACAATACTCCTCGAAATCGAGCACAATATGCAAGACTCGATGAGAAGCTACCATGTCCCTGAAAGTCGAAAATAAGAGGCAAGACTCGATGAAAAGTTACGGTACTCCTTAAAGTCAAGCCTAGGAGGCAAGACTTAATGAGACAAGATTTAATGAGAAGGTACCATGCCCCTAGAAGATGAGTTCAAGGGGAAAGTCTTGATGGGAAGCTAGTAGTTTACAAGGTTCACACTAGAAAGACTCCACGAGAGCGAATGGTTGACAGAGTTTTCACTCAAATACCTCCGAAGGTTTTAAGTTTCAGAAGACACATATACACCAAAGACCTCAAAAGGCTAAAAGTCTTATAAGACACATGAACATCAAAGGCCTCAGAACGCTACAAGCCTCAAAAGGCACATATACATCAAAGACCTTAAAAAACTATAAGCCTCAGAAGATACAGTTACATAGAAGACCTCAGAAGGCTATAAGTCTCAAAATGTACCAGTTCATTTCATGCTCCTATATGGCAAAAGCTTGAGAGAGCACAACCTCGGAAAACACGAGACTCAAAATATACACAATTCTTCATTTTATAAAGTGTGTATACTAACTGTAATTGCAAAATTTCGTACGATTGAGAAGCCATAGCAACCTCAGAAGCAACGTCAAAGACGTAAAATGAAATACATTATCATTTATAAATGTCACATTAGATGATTAAAAAGCTATAAAGATCAATGATCATAAGAGATAACACTGCTAAGCGAAGCACGAAAACCTCCCAATCAAAATGCGATAGGAAATCTCTAGCATTTCTTCATCTCCACTGAAATGCACAACAACAAGCAAGAAAACCATGAGTCACTTATTGGGCAGGGACGGAGATAACTTTCTTTATCTCACTGATGTAAAAGATCGTTGGTTATCTGCTACGCAGTACGAGAATGACTTTCTTCTGCTCTACAACAGGAAAGAGGATTCCATTGATCTCCTGCTATACAAGACGGGGATGACTTTCGTTTCCGTCGTAACGCGAAAAAAGACCTTGTTACTAGCCTAGTACGCAAGACAGGGACAACATTTCTCTTCGTCACAATGTGAAAGAAGATCTCGTTGCTTGCCTTCTACGCATGATGGAGATAACTTTTCTCTTAGCCGCAACGTGAAGAAGTTCACGTTGCTCACCTGTTACACAGGATGGGGACAACTTTCATCTTGGCCACAATGTGAAAGAAGATCTCATTTCTGGATATGTATGACTTTCCTCTTGGTCGCAACGTGAAAGATCACGTTGTTTGTCTCGCTATGCAGATGTGGACATCATTCTTCGATCGCAACACAAAAGAAGATCTCAATGCTCGCTTTCTATGAAGGACGGGACGACTTTCCTTTTAGTCGTAACGTGAAGGAAGTTTTGTTGCTCGCTTGCTACGCAGGACGGGGACTACATTCCTCTTGGCCGCAACACAAAACAAGTTCTCGTTGCTTTTGGCCATAACTCGAAAGAAGATTTGTTGCTTGTATGCTATGCAGGACGGTGACGACTTTCCTCTTGTCCGCAATGTGAAAGAAGATCTCGTTTCTCGTTTGCTATTCAGGATGGTGATGACTTTATTTTTCTGAAAAATTTCACTTGCAGAAGGCTCCACTCTTAACTCTTTCTCTTGTTTCTTCTGCTTCTTCCCAAATTTGTGATTGTTCGTCTCATCCATGATATCTATTTATAGACTTAAAAAGAGACAACATTAAAGACAATTATTTTAAAAAAATTAAATCTGCATTCATTCTATCTTTCTGGCTTCTAGCTTTTTGACCTTTCAGCTTTCTCATTTCAAATAAAAAATTAAAGATTTTTTCATTTTCCCACATTTTAACATTCCAAATTTCTTTAAAAAAGGAAGACAGTTGTTGAGAAAAAAATAAAATTTGCAATCATTTTGTCCTCCTGGCTTTTAGCTTTTGACGTTCTCACTTCTTCATTATAAATATAAAAAAAATTGAATTTCATTTCGCATTTTGAATTCTCGCTGATCCATATTTCACCTTTCTTCCTTCATAAGAATTAAGTGGTAAGAATGTAAATGTTGAATGTTGCCCGTTTGCCTGCAGCGGCGCATTTCCAAGCCAAATAAATTTTTTTAATTCTTTGACTTAGTAAGTGATTCGAAAAATATTAAAGCATAAAAGGGCAAAGTATTAAGCAAGCGAGAACAGTCTTTTTAATGATACATATGCTTAATTTATTTTTAAACTAATCATTAACACTTATATAAGCATATGTATGTATGTATTTATGTATGTATGTATGTATGTATGTATGTATGTATGTATGTATGTATGTAAGTGTACACACACACATATAATATAATTATTTATAAATGAAGGTATACAATAATAATACTATCTAGATTTTCATATTTTCGGATGAGGAAAATGGTCTCCCCCCTGAAAATAGATAGGTAACTGATACGCCACCAATAGAGCCTCGTCATTTGACATGAATCTTGAGGCATGACGTGGATTTCGAGATAATTTTTTTTTGAGCAAGAAATGCTCAAATCTCGATAAAAAGTCATCTAGAACTCTTGTTTCAGTAAACTTATAATTAAACTTACCGGTTCGATGAGACATACCCAATGATATCAAAATCAATTCAATACAATCAAATCAAGCTCAAATTAAGTTATTAAACCGCTCTTAGAAAATTTCCGTACATATTTGAAGATCAAACGAATGTCGAATCTAGCAGTTCTATAGTTACATAGAGCGTCTCGATAAGACGAATCCACCAAGCCCAATATTTCTCAATTCTAATATCGTCAAGGAACTCAAATGTCCATCAAACGTCGTTAGATCGATAGAAGCACTATGGGCTGTCTGCTCAAAGTGGTTCATATGCCTACATAAATTTCACATATAACATTATAAATTGAGCCCCACCACACTCATACGGCAGTGAGAGCTTCGAGGCTTAGGAAAGAACTCGAATATTCGAGACGGAGTCAAGTTCAAGACCACTTCGCCACCTTCGATCGTCGTCGACCATTGCTAACTGTCGTCAATCACCGCTGACCGCAATAGACCACCGCCAATCGCAATCGACCACCGTCGACTGTCGTCGACCACTATCAATTGTCATCGACCATTGCCGACCACCATCGATCATCGCCGACCGTCGTCGACCATCGCTGACAGCCGTCGGCCATCGCCGACCGCCGTCGATCATCATTGACCGTCGTCGACCACGATCGACAGTCGTTGACCACGGTTGACCATCATCGATCACTTTTTTCTGCCGGTGACCTCTTCCTGCTGGCCTTCACCGATCACTATCGACCGCCGCCCACTCCTTACAACAAGTTTATTTGTGAACTGACGTTTTAAATCTGATGATTGTTCAACTTTTTCCCGCCTGTGCTGTACATATAATATCCAGTTTATAGTTGATTTTTTCACCTAGGAAAGACCTCGTAGTTTTTTCTCTTTCTGAATTTTTCAAGTAAAATCTTCTAGTGTTATTACTAACTGTTTTCTCTCTTCTGAGTGTGTGATGAAACTTCGTACCGTGCTAAGACAATAATCCATTACTCTACCGTCACGAATTTCTAGCACGCATCATAAACCAAATCTCTCTTATCAGACATATTACTTAAAGTTTTTATTCTCATAAAAGAAAATATTAATTCAATTGTAAGTTTGACTTAGTGAGTTATAATCATAATATGCATTAAATTATGATGCTTATGCTATGCATTTAACGACTAAAATAAATGCAAGTTCATTTCTATAAAATCTCGAACTTTCACTTTAATTTTTATCATTTCCCATTTCACTTTAAATATTTATCATTTTAACATCTTTAATAGTCATAAAAAGATTACCTTCATACCCGAAAGTACCCTAAAAATTTACCCGAAAACATCCTAGAAAAATATGACCGAAGGTACCCTCAAAATGTACCTGAATGTACCCTCAAATTGTACTTGAAGTTGCATATTAGCTATTTTATTTAATGTGTACGAGTACTTTTCATCCACTGTAAGTATCATATGAAAGTAATTCAGTATGACTTAATGTTTTACTTAACATTTCATATCAATTAAAATCCTTTAAATTGTGCATTCACATGTCAATTATTTTCTTTCATTTGTAATATCATTTCAGACTTTCAAAATGTCAGAGATAAATGAATACTTTTTTTAAAATGTATTTATCAAACATTCATTTAATAAAATATTAATTTAATGCATAAAAGAAAATAATTAATCACCTTGCCTAACTTTACTTCACAACCGATTCCCTAATCCCCGACCTTCTAGACTTAATCACTCTTCAAGCAAAATTGTAGTTAAATATTAACATTTTTTTAAATATCAATTCCAAATTAAAAAAATTATATTTTAATTTTTTTATTAAATTTTATTTTACTTTTTTAATTATATTTTAATTTTTTTATTAAAATATACCTTGTCTTTTAAAGTTATATGTCTTCTTCCTCAAATATAAAGGATTTGTTAGCTTTCTTCCTTACTTCCTTATAAAAATAAGTTTAATAATTTGATTTAACTAATTATATTATTAATTCCAATAATAATATAGAGCTTAAGCATTTACCTTATAAAGCTTTCGCATCAATCTCCTCCCTTGCTTGCTTACTTCGACTAAATTCCGCCGCAAAGCCGAAATTCCTCTATTAAAGTTCTGATTCAATATGAGATTGCATTAAACACCCACCCACACACACACATATATATAATATAACATTTTACTAATAAATTTGATTAATTTTAAATTTACCTTAACACTAATCGGTTAGATATTCGTCCTCACTCATGATGAATGATTATGTTCAATAGTTTGTGGGAGCTAATTCTAGTCAAAGAAAATGACTCTAGAAACTTCTTTAAGTATTTCGCTTCATCCGATGAAGTCGGCACTACTTAGTCAACCATATATAAATCACTTTTTCTTGGAGTGATTTATTTTTTAAACAATAGACCAGATGCATTCCTCCATTTCAACCAACTAACATGAATTCTACTAATAACATTCCAATCTATATCACTATCACTGTGAACAAGACCAGATACACTCCTCCAGTTCAACCAACTTGAATCTAATAGCATCCCTATCTATACCACCCTCACTTTGAACAATTGATTTGATCGATGCATGCATTCCTCCGCTTCAACCAACCAACTCTAAATTCTACAAATAATAACATCCCTTTATCACCATCACTATAACAATATACTCGAAGCATTCTCTACTTCAACAAATCAATGTGAAATCTACTAATAACATCCCCTTAATTTTTATACATACCTAACACCAAAATTTATTTTTTTACAAACTTTTCATACATAACACTCAATTCTTATACATACATACATATATATATATATATATATATATATATATATATATATATATATATATATATATATATACATATATATATATATATACATAAATATATATATATATATATATATATTTTAAAGAAAAGGCCTGTGCCTATCGTATTGAATTAAAAGAGGGGTACAAAACAAGTAGTATGAGAGGGCCCAAAATAATTGAGCTCACCTCATAAAACCAAAAGGTACAATAAAGCTCAAACAGAGCGATACAAAAGATACAACAAAAGAAAATTAACAACTAAAGAGGACGAGGTCGCCAAGGCTTTCCCTTGCCCCTGGTTATGAAAGCGCGGCTAGAAATCGCATTCTGAAGAGCTTCCCCATTGCCAGGGGAAACCAAAATATCATCCATAATGTTTCTAAGGGGGATCGGGCCCACCGCTTTCTTCTTCCTCCGTGAGGTATACACTTGCCATTCTTCTTCAGTAGACCTGACAGTCTGAGCTGAATTAGGAAAGCCTATTGCTGTGATAGGTTCCACTGCTTGAGACTCTCCTATGCTATGATCAGGTTGAACAACCAAGCTAGGAAGTAGCTCTACCTGAGTAGTCGTATGCACATTTTCCGTCAACATTATATGAGTGTTAGTTTCTTCCCTATCTTCAGTCATGTCATGGTGGGGAGTCTGCTCTCCCTCTGTAGTAATGGGTACCTGATATGGAAGTGTAGCTGCTCCAGTAGAAGAAGGCAGAGCGATGATCTCAACCTGTCTATCGATGGGAACTGCCTGATGCTCCTCCACAGGTTGAGCCATCTCAACCAGTTCTGCAACAGCAGTGAATATCTCTGGTGGGGAGGGAAGCGGGACGTCCGACTCAGAAATGTGCGCTCCAGTAGTATTTGCTCGTGGAGGTTTGAGGTTCGGATGCAAATAGTAACACTGATGAGGGAGTGTCCAAACATACGACAATGGGTACAATAGAGAGTACTGCTCTAATTCCGTCGTTGCCGGAATCCTCGATGTTGTGTGCCAATCCGGAACTCTCTCGGAAAAGGTAGCGTGATGTCTCATTCTATCGCATTCTAGCCTCGGACGGTCGAGTCGATGTTCCGCGGGCGGGTCGCTTGAGTAGTGTGCCATAAACCTTTGCGAAGGTAAATAGAAGCTCTTGATCGTAGATGTGTACCTGCAGGTGTGGGAAGTGCAACCAGACGGGGATGATGAGAGGTTCAGTACGATGATCAAAATCCGCCGTCCATTTTAGCACCTTCATCACCCGATTGTCAATGCGAAGTATTCTTCTAGCAAACACTTGGGTGTAATCTCCGTCATCCGTCAGTTGGATGAGAACGTGCCGACCATCCACTCTTCCAATCTTCCAGCTTCCATTCAACTTCATCTGCTCAAATTCCTTACGGATTAGTTCGAGTTTAGGGTTACCGTAGAGGAATTTACCTACTAGGAACAAACGGCTGGGTGCAGCTAGGATGGAGATCTCTTCCTCAGTAAGAAAGATGGCAAGTTTGCCGTCTTTACGGGATGCTTTTTGAGGAATCCTGTTTCAACTCCTTGCGCGAATGCATCGTGAAATCTTTGCGGGAACATGTTGGAACGTGCAGAAGCGTTGTCGGGCTTATCGCCGGCGAGGGCGGCTGCGTAAGATCGACCCGAAGCCATATCGGAGACTGCTCAAGTCGGTGCGCAAGTTCCGTTGTTGCAGGATCACACAAACTTCGCAAGGAAACCTGCAGGCACGGGAGACACCGAACAGTAGAGAGAGACGCAGGGATCGAGCATAGCAAGCGTCGACGCCAGTCGAGTAGCGCGACAGAAGGCCGCGAGCAGACGAACAGCGACGCGACTGCAGGGGACTCGTGCTGCGACGAAGGAGACGATGCTCAACAGACCAAGACGAAGTTGGGGGTGCGATGCCGTAGCAGCAGACGCGTGGTGTACCGTGTACGCTAGGGTTCACCATGAGGCGAAACCCTAGCAGAGCTGAGGAGGAGACGGCGCATGCTGAAAAAAAAAGAAATACACACACACACAAACACACACACACACACACATATATATATATATACCTAGCACCTAAACTTTGCCATTTTCAGAGTATTTTTTCATCAAATTTTTTGATAGGATTCAGACTCAAAATCCGCCACAAATATCAAAATTTATTGTTCGTCGTTTAACAACCACAAATCAGACACTAATATTTGTGCTGGAAAAAACCTACGCAAATATCAGACGCTAATAACAGCATCTCCTGTAGTGAATGCTAAGATGCTAAATTTATAACTCCACCACCGCAGATCTTCTAACATGTTTCTTTAGTAATAGTAGATCTAGTAGCGGGCAGGTTGTAACAATGGTTGATCAATCCATTAAAAGGAGTGAACATTTTAGATTTGTCGGGTCTATTGATCAAAGTGATGGTGATATAGATTATATGTTATTAGTATAATTGAAGTTGGATGGTTTAAGTGGAGGACTGCATGAGACCTATTGTGTGATAAGAAAGTGCCTATTAGATTGATAGGAAAGCACCTTTAGACTTGAAAGAAAAATTTTATAAGATGTTGGTGAGACTTGCAATGCTTTATGGAGCATAATGTTGGCCCGTAAAAGAGAAGCATAAAATTAAGTGTTGCTGAGATGGGAATGTTAGGTGGATAACTATTTTTTCACTTAGAGGCAATGTGAAATAAGTATATTTGTGAAAGTGTTGGAGTAGCTCCAGTGGTAAACAAGATTAGAAAGTCACTTTAGAAGGGTTGGTCACATTAAACGTCGACCATATGATGATTTAGTTAAGAGAGTAGATGTTATAGATCTAACTTATGCTAAGAAAGTTAGAGGTAGACCTTAAAAGACTTGGGCATGTTATATAAAAAATGATCTAAAGTTATTAGAATTAAATGAAAATATGACAATCAATAGGACACAGTGGAGAAAAACTATTCATGTTGCCGACCCGAGTTATTTGGATAAAATGCTTTCTGTTGTTGTTGTTGTTAATGTTGTTCTTTTTGTAATAGATTTAAGATACTTAAACCTATTATACCTAGCTATTCCCTCATCTTCCAAAAATATTAAATAAGAATCATTAGTTGTATGCCACTTAAAAGTATGTCGTACACAATTTTTTAAACACTAATTTAAAACGTTCATCTTCTAAACATTTCTTCCACCATTTTAAATTTTTTTAATCAATGGTTATTTCACTAATTAATCTCTATTATCTGCAAAATGCATATATGAAGTGGTCTTGCTTTGATATCATTTACAAGCACTTTCATCGTTGCTGGTCTTTGATGTAAACCTACGAGAATGAAAACGCTTAGGCTACTTTGCAATGATTCTAAGCAATCAGTGCTTTGTCATACATTTATTTGATAACGTTAGAATATCTTTAATACTCATCTTTCCATCTTAAATCACATCTAATTAGTTTATGCGGTACTTGATAATATGTACTCAAAATGAATAAAAATTATATGAAAATCATTTTTTTTTCTTCTGCACTTCTCCATTAATTATTTTGGCATAGCATTTATTTCTATATTTGATTCTCTTAACTTTAAATAAAATCAGTTCTCTAGAATTGATGTAAATTTTCTAAGCTTATACTTCAGAACTCTCTCTCGTAGCTTCATTTTGTGACATAAGTTGATTATTTTCTAGTTAGCAGTCATAGCATCAACTTTGTTTATAAATATTGGTACAAAAATATTTTTTTCTAGAAAATTGACACTCATTTAGTCATTTAAGTTCTCTCAAAAAGGTATTTTTAAGCACACTATAATATCTTTCAAAATTTTTTTAAATCTAAGCATGCATCTCATTTGAATCTATAGCATTCCGTTTATGTATCTTTTAAAAATCTAAGTTAACTTTTTTTATATTATTTTATAATATACTTAACCATATTGTTTGCTATGCTCTATTAAGATAATTTCCTCCTCACATCTTTCATTTACTAATTCTCTAAATTTTCATTTTTTTTTATTTTGCTTTGATGTCATCATCTTTAAAACCAAGGTCCTATCATCTTCTCTTTCAATGCGTCTAACTTAATCAAAATACCTATTCCTCTTATTCCTTAGTTATCTTATATTTTATCTTCCCCTTGTTTAGTAGAAAGCCTATTATATAAATCAATAAATGTTACAGCTACAGACAACCCTCTTTGTAAGATTATGGCACATTCTTTTCTTAATAATTCTTTGTGCATCCTCAACTTCACCATCAAATTCCTTATCAATATATGTTTTATTTGTATGTTCTTCTAATCCTTCTATGATAATGCTTTGAATGGAACAAGCCATCTCATATCAAATCAAGTTCAACTTAACTAAGTAATTCTAATTTGCTTCTCTTATAAACTCATCTTAATATAATAGCAATTTCCCACTTTTCAAATTCTGCCACATTAATGCAGGTCCACAATCTTTTGATTTGATTTCTTATACTTTAAATATTTATAACCATAAATACTAACTTATATTATTCGGTCAAGCTTCCCTCTAGAATCATCTTAAAATCTTTTCAAATGGATTTTTCTATCTACTAGAAATTTTGTATAACTTCTCCAATTGTATTTCTATATCTTATTTACTGAACACTATATATCTTCTCATAGCTCGGTACCTTTTCATACACAAAGTCAATTAAAATAAGAGGTCAGCAGACCAACCCAGAAAATTTTTTTCTAAGATAATATATTTTACTTCTCAAGTCATTTGTGCCTGAAGGCATATAGGAGTTGTAGAAAAAAATTCAGGAGCATTTTTCCTTTCG